>CM055278.1:40897838-40953210 GCA_029237695.1 Conchocele bisecta | reverse complement strand
TGACTGAGTAATATTATCGTTCGGGTTCCTGCTGGAATCGCGATTTGCCTGGTGTTTCCCTTAGGTACGTTTTTATCTTTGGCTCTTTTGTTACCTGTGAGTTGGATTGGGTTATTGCCCATAATAAAAGTAGTAAGATTATTACTGATCCTATTGCTTTTTGGAGGGGGCCAAGTGATTCTGGTGTGGCGAGGACCTGGCATCAGATCAGGATTATATATATTTTTTATTGTAGATATTCAGTTCTGATTTTGGGATTTCCCCCCCCCCCCCCGCATTGAACACAGGTAATATATGGGATTTAGTACTAAACCCATTGACCTGGCCTTAAATGACCTTAGTTCTTGATAAACCGTTAAACCCCAACAAACAAACTTACCGGAATCCCGGAGACCTTGTTTTGGCCTTCACGTACGTCGTTAGCATTCTTGTATGTGTCAGTTGAATCTGGTTATACCCCTTATGTGAGTATTACGATTATTAGTAATCCTATTACTTTTAGGGGAAGCGGCCAATGACTTTGGTGTGATATGGACCTGGCACCAGGTCCGGTTATTCTAATTTCAGGGCTGAATGTATATATTTTTTTATGTAAATATTCCATTCTGATTTAGGGATTCCCCCCAATGCAGCAAGTTAAATAAAGGATCAAGCCCAGCATTAAAGGTACATGCCCACTCAGTAGGCACAACATATTCTTTATATCATCTGAGACATAAAATCAATATTCAGTCACCATTACCATGATTACCCCACGTATTGATTGGCATTATTATACATTTTATATCAGATGTAAATTTCCACACTGATATCAGGAGTGGGTGGTAGGTCGGAGCACGCAATGGGTAATTTAACGATTGGGGTTCATCTTTACCAGAATCCCGACTGGAGACCTGGTTTGGCCCTCACATACGTCTTTTGAATTTTGTATGTGACAGTTGAATCTGGTTATACCCCTTATGTGAGTATTACGATATTCTTAATCCTATTTTAGGGGAAGGGGCCAAGTGACTTGGTATGGTATGGACCTGGCACCAGGTCAGGTTATTCTAATTTCAGGGCTGAATATATTTGTTCTCGATGTAAATATTCCGTTCTGATTTTGGGATTTTCCCCCCAATGCAGCAGGTTAAAATGGGATCGAACCTGTTTGCCCGGCCTTACATTAAATTAGCTGTTGATAGGCCGTTAAACACTAATATTAAATAAACAAACAAACAAACTGATATCAGGGGCGATAACTGTGTTTCCTTAAAATGTAACGGACATTACTATTTATTATCAGTATTTATGTTTTGATGTGCAATGCTCATACTTTTATAATCTGTCGAAAATATTATTTTTTCAGATGACACATTTAATTAGTATAAATAAATATAAAAAGAAAATGCCCATTTGCATATGAAAATAGCCTGATACCACTGCACGTCACTATCAGTAAAATAAATATTACTAAATGATTATATCTGTATATCGGGCTTTCATAATTTTTAGAACTGGTGGAATTGTGACACAATTATACACTTAAAATTCGTATAAAGAACATTTTGTGACTACTGAGTGGGTATGTACCTTTAAATGACCTTAGCTGTTGATAGGCTGATAATTCCAGTACAAAAATATTTACACAATTCACTAACATTTGATTGGCCCGTAGCAAGTCTCTGTCCAAAATTTATATCCCAGTAAACTCCCACGCCGAACTACTTTCCATAACCGTGAGGCGCAGTTAAAATAATTCTTAAGAAAACGGAAAATAAACACATTTTCTTGATGAATTTATTTCAAATGCTGGAATTATAAGGAATGAATGGCCTTTTTGTGGAATTTATCGGGGATAGAAACTTGTAAAAGTCGCGGGAATACTGGACGAGGCCTTAAAAAATTACATTTTTCGAAAAAAAATTGTAATATTTTATGCTTCGTCCAGTATTCCCGCGACTTTTCCAAGTTTTGATTTTTTTTCGAAAAATGTAATTTTTTAAGGCCTCGTCCAGTATTCCCGCGACTTTTCCAAGTTTATATCCCCGATAAATTCCACAAAAGGGCAATTCATTTTCGATACCAATCAATCGATCTATCCTTAAAAAGTGCCGCAGGTCACAATATACACCCGTCGACTCGGAGGCAAGACCAGTCAACAAGGGGAGGTAACTCGCTGAAAACCGATAGGGCTCTTCCTCTTGCCATGAGACACATGTGTGCCAAACTTGGTTATGATCTGTAAAGTAGAACTAGGTATTGTGCCAACACGGATACAGAATGCGAAAATTAAAATTGCTGCCAAGGTAAGATAAGTCGGACGACAATTTTGAAAATGAATATTAGGGTTCCTCGTCTTCCCATGATAAACATGTGTACCAAATTTGGTAGAGATAAGTCAAGAAGAGACAAGTCATCGAAAATCGATAGGGTTCTCCATCTTGACATGATAAACATATATACCGAATTTGGTTACGATCCGTCAAGTCGAACTTGAGTTATTGCGTGGACAAGGATACAGAGTGTGAAAATAAAAGTGGACGCCAAGGGGAGTAAGTCCTCGGAATATTTTGAAAACTAATTGGCATCTCATTCATGCTGTGACTAATCCATGTTTCTCTGGCCATCTGTGTTTTCAAATGTGCGTGGTTTCCTTTCGATGCCAGCGGTGGCAATCGTGTGTCGAGTACATTCGGTCACATTTCTAGTCGTAAATATTGAGTTCTGATTTTGGGAATTTCCCTCGTTATGGACATGTTAAATACGGCCTTAAATAACCTTAGCTGTTGATATGCCGTTAAATACCAAAAATCAATCAATCCATCTTCTGATGGTCCTCTATAATGCTTTGAAAAATGCATGACCCTCCGACCACCAGTAATCCCTACATGTAAGTCAAGGCCACGGACTTGTTGCCCAAGCTTTACGTTCAGGTATATTTCTGTTTCCCTTGATGGAATGTATTGATATTATCGCACATGCATTCCTCTAATGGTCCTCTAACATGCTGAGACAAATTCATGACCCTCCGACCACCAGTAATCACAAGGTCAAGGTCACAGCGCATTCCTCTGAGAGCCTTCTATCAAGTCACAAATCCATGACCCTCTGACCCCCAGTAATCACAAGTCGTGGTACAGCAATGTTGCCGGTTAACGGTGTTATAGTATTGTCAGTGGGTGGTGGATTGGAGCATGCGATGGGTAATTTAACGATCGGAGTTCTGATTTTGGGATTGTCTCCCCAATGCAGCAGGTTACATGCGGGGCTTTAAATGAATTTATCTGTTGATAGGCCGTTAAACACCAATAAATCAAATCAAATAACTTGATCAATATTTAAATTTTCCCTTTATTACTGACCTTATAATGCCTCGTCTTAACCCTGAGCGGAACCCTATGTGTATAGTGATAGGCCAGAGACCATCTGTTTCACCGTACATGTACTTCCTTATGATACATGTACATGTACCACATGTTACAACGTAGTGACGGGACGTATTCCCGAGTTCCAGACACACATGTACATGTACAACATATTCCCAAGTTCGAGACATGCATGTAGATGTATATGTACCACATATTCCCAAATTCCAGACATACATGTCACATGTCACACGGAGAAATGAAGGGACGTACGCCAGAGTGCCCGACATACATGTACATGTAACACATGTCGCACAGCGTAGTCACGGGACCTATTTCCGAGTTCCAGACATACATGTACATGTACCACATGTCACAACGTAGTGACGGGACGTATTCCCGAGTTCCAGACACACATGTACATTTACAACATATTCCCAAGTTCCAGACATGCATGTACATGTACATGTACCACATATTCCCAAGTCACATGTCACATGTCACACGGAGAAATGAAGGGACGTACGCCAGTCTGTCCGACATACATGTACATGTACCACATGTCACACAGCGTAGTGACGGGACCTATTCCCGCGTTCCAGACATACATGTACATGTACATGTACCACATGTCACACAGCGTAGTGACGGGACGTATTCCCGAGTTCCAGACATGCATGTACATGTACCACATGTCACACAGCGTAGTGACGGGACGTATTCCCGAGTTCCAGACACACATGTACATGTACAACGTATTCCAAAGTTCCAGACATGCATGTACATGTACATGTATCACATATTCCCAAGTTCCAGACATACATGTAACATGGCACATATCAAACGGAGAAATGAAGGGACGTACGCCAGAGTGCCCGACATACATGTACATGTACCACATGTCGCACAGCGTAGTGACGGGACGTATTCCCGAGTTCCAGACATACATGTACATGTACCACATGTCACACAGCGTAGTGACGGGACGTATTCTCGAGTTCCAGACATACATGTACATGCACCACATGTCACACAGCGTAGTGACGGGACCTATTCCCGAGTTCCAGACATACATGTACATGTACCACATGTCACACAGCGTAGTGACGGGACCTATTCCCGAGTTGCAGACATACATGTAGCACATGTCACACATGTCACAACGTAGTGACGGGACGTATTCCCGAGTTCCAGACACACATGTACATGTACAACATATTCCCAAGTTCCAGACATGCATGTACATGTACATGTAACACATATTCCCAAGTTCCAGACATACATGTAACATGTCAAATGTCACATGTCACACGGGGAAATGAAGGGCCGTACGCCAGAGTGCCCGACATACATGTACATGTACCACATGCCACACAGCGTAGTGACGGGACGTATTCCCGAGTTCCAAACATACATGTACATGTATCACATGTCACACAGCGTAGTGATGGGACGTATTCCCGAGTTCCAGACATACATGTACATGTACCACATGTCACACAGCCTAGTTTCGGGACCTATTCCCGAGTTATAGACATATATGTAGCAAATGTCACACATGCCACAACGTAGCGACGGGACGTATTCCAGAGTTCCATACACACTTGTACATGTACAACATATTCCCAAGTTCCAAACATGCATGTACATGTACCACATATTCCAAAGTTCCAGACATACATGTAACATGTCACATGTCACACGGAGAAATGAAGGGACGTACGCCAGAGTGCACGACATACATGTACATGTACCGCATGTCACACAGCGTAGTCATGGGATCTATTTCCGAGATGCAGACATACATGTACATGTACCACATGCCACACAGCGTAGTGACGGGACGTATTCCCGAGTTCCAGACATACATGTACATGCAACACATGTCACACTGCGTAGTGACGGGACCTATTCCCGAGTTCCAGACATGCATGTACATGTACCACACGTCACAACGTAGTGACGGGAAGTATTCCCGAGTTCCAGACCCACATGTACATGTACAACATATTCCCAAGTTCCAGACATGCATGTACATGTACATGTTCCAGCGTAGTGCCGGGACCTATTCCCGAGTTCCAGACATACATGTAGAACATGTCACACATGTCACAACGTAGTGACGGGACGTATTCCCGAGTTCCAGACATGCATGTACATGTACATATACCACATATTGCCAAGTTCCAGACATACATGTAACATGTCACATGTCACACGGAGAAATGAAGAGACGTACGACAAAGTGCCCGACATACATGTACATGTACCACATGTCACACAGCATAGTGACGGGAACTATTCCCGAGTTCCAGACATACATGTACATGTAAATCATGTCACACAGCGTAGTGAAGGGACGTATTCCGGAGTTCCAGACATACATGTACATGTACTACATGTCACACAGCGTAGTGACTGGACCGATTCCCGAGTTCCAGACATACATGTAGCACATGTCACATATGTCACAAGGTAGTGACGGGACGTATTTCCGAGTTCCAGACACACATGTACATGTACAACATATTCCCAAGTTCCAGACATGCATGTACATGTACATGTACCACATACTCCCATGTTCCAGACATACATGTAACGTGTCACATGTCACACGGAGAAATGAAGGGACGTACGCCAGAGTGCCCGACATACATGTACATGAACCACATATCACACAGCGTAGTGACGGGACATATTCCCGAGTTCCAGACATAAATGTAGTTGTACATGTACCACATGTCACACAGCGTAGTGACGGGACCTATTCCCGAGTTCCAGACATAAATGTACGCCAAAGTGCCAGACATATATGTACATGTACCACATGTCACATAGCGTAGTCACGGGACCTATTACCGAGTTCCAGACATACATGTACATGTACCAAATGTCACACAGCGTAGTGACGGGACGTATTCCCGACTTCAAGACATACATGTACATGTACCACATATCACAGTGCGTAGTGACGGGACGTATTCCCGAGTTCGAGACACACATATACATTTACAACATATTCCAAAGTTCCAGACATGCATGTACATGTACATGTACCACATATTCCCATGTTCCAGACATACATGTAACATGTACCACATGTCACACAGCGTATTGACGGGACCAATTCCGGAGTTCCAGACATATATGTAGCACATGTCACACGTGTCACAACGTAGTGACGGGACGTATTCCCGAGTTCCAGACACACATGTACATGTACAACATATTCCCAAGTTCCAGACATGCATGTACATGTACATGTACCACATATTCCCAAGTTCCAGACATACGTAGAACATGTCACATGTCACATGTCACACGGAGAAATTATGGAACATACGCCAGAGTGCCCGACATACATGTACATGTACCACATGTCACACAGCGTAGTGACGGGACCTATTCCCGAGTTCCAGACATAAATGTAGCACATGTCACACATGTCACAACGTAGTGACGGGACATATTCCCGAGTTCCAGACACACATGTACATGTACAACATATTCCCAAGTTCCAGACATGCATGTACATGTACATGTACCACATATTCCCAAGTTCCAGACATACATGTAACATGTCACATGTCACATATCACACGGAGAAATGAAGGGACGTACGCCAGAGTGCCCGACATGCATGTACATGTACCACATGTTACACAGCGTAGTGGCGGGGCCTATTCCCGAGTTCCAGACATACATGTACATGTACCACATGTCACACAGCGTAGTGACGGGACCTATTCCCGAGTTCCAGACATACATGTACATGTACATCATAGTCCCAAGTTCCAGACATGCATGTACATGTACATGTACCACATATTTCCTAGTTGCAGACATACATGTAACATGTCAAATGCCACACGGAGAAATGAAGGGACGTACGCCAGAGTGCCCGACATACATGTACATGAACCACATATCACACAGCCTAGTGACGGGACATATTCCCGAGTTCCAGACATAAATGTAGTTGTACATGTACCACATGTCACACAGCGTAGTGACGGGACCTATTCCCGAGTCCCAGACATACATGTAGCATATGTCACACATGTCACAACGTGGTGACGGGATGTATTCCCGAGTTCCAGACACACATGTACATGTACAACATATTCCCAAGTTCCAGACATGCATGTACATGTACATATACCACATATTGCCAAGTTTCAGACATACATGTAACATGTCACATGTCACATGTCACACGGAGAAATGAAGAGACGAACGACAAAGTGCCCGACATACATGTACATGTACCACATGTACAACATATTCCCAAGTTCCAAACTTGCATGTACATGTACATGTACCACATATTCCCAAGTTCCAGACACACATGTCACATATCACACGGAGAAATGAAGGGACGTACGCTAGAGTTCCCGACATACATGTACATGTACCACATGTCGCACAGCGTAGTGACGGGACCTATTCGCGAGTTCCAGACATACATGTACTTGTACCACATGTCACTCAGCGTAGTGACGGGACGCATTCCAAAGTTCCTGACATGCATGTACATGTACATGTATCACATATTCCCAAGTTCCAGACACACATGTCACATATCACACGGAGAAATGAAGGGACGTACGCTAGAGTTCCCGACATACATGTACATGTACCACATGTCACACAGCGTAGTGACGGGACATATTCTCGAGTTGCAGACATAGTGTAGCACATGTCACACATGTCACAACGTAGTGACGGGACGTATTCCCGAGTTCCAGTCACACAAGTACATGTAAAACATATTCCCAAGTTCCAGACATGCATGTACATGTAGATGTGTTCCAGCGTAGTGACGGGACCAATTCCCGAGTTCCAGATATACATGTAGCACATGTCACACATGTCACAACGTAGTGACGGGACGTATTCCCGATTTCCTGACACACATGTACATGTACAACATATTCCCAAGTTCCAGACATGCATGTACATGTAGATGTTCCAGCGTAGTGACGGGACCTATTCCCGAGTTCCAGACATACGTGTAGCACATGTCACACATGTCACAACGTAGTGACGGGACGTATTGCCGAGTTCCAGACACACATGTACATGTACAACATATTCCCAAGTTCCAGACATGCATCTACATGTACACATACCACATATTTCCAAATTCCAGACATACATGTAACATGTCACATGTCACATGTCACACGGACAAATGAAGGGACGTACATGTACATGTACTACATGTCACACAGCGTAGTGACGGGACCTATTCCCGAGATCCAGACATACATGTACATGTACATCATGTTACACAGCGTAGTGAATGGACGTATTCCCGAGTTCCAGACATACATGTACATGTACTATATTTCACACAGCGTAGCGACTGGACCGATTCCCACGTTCCAGACATACATGTGACATGTGACATGTCGCATGTCACAATGAGCAATGAAGGGACGTACGCCAGAGTGCCCTACATACATGTACATGTATCACATGTCACACAGCGTAGTGACGGGACGTATTCCCTAGTTCCAGACATACATGTTCATGTACCACATGTCACACAGCGTAGTGACGGGACATATTCCCGAGTTCCAGACATAAATGTAGCACATGTCACACATGTCACAACGTAGTGACGGGACGTATTCCCGTGTTCCAGACACACATGTACATGTACAACATATTCCAAAGTTCCAGACATACATGTACATGTACATGTATCAAATATTCCCGAGTTACAGACATACATGTACATGTACCACATGTCACACAGCGTAGTGACTGGACCTATTCCCGAGTTCCAGACATATATGTACATGTACCACATGTAACACAGCGTAGTGACGGGACCTATTCCCGAGTTCCAGACACACATGTACATGTACAACATAGTCCCAAGTTCCAGACATGCATGTACATGTACATGTACCACATTTTCCCAAGTTCCAGACATACATGTCACACAGCGTAGTGAAGGGACCTATTCCCGAGTTCCAGACATGCATGTACATGCACCAAATGTCATACAGCGTAGTGACGGGACGTATTCCCGAGTTGCAGACATACATGTACATGTACCACATGTCACACAGCGTAGTGACGGGACCTATTCCCGAGTTTCAGACATACATGTAGCACATGTCACACATGTTACAACGTAGTGACGTCCCGTATTCCTGAGTTCCAGACACACATGTACATGTACAACATATTCCCAAGTTCCAGACATGCATGTACATGTACATGTACCACATATTCCCAAGTTGCAGACATACATGTAACATGTCACATGTCACATGTCACATGTCACACGGAGAAATGAAGGGACGTACGCCAGAGTGCCCGACATACATGTACATGAACCACATGTCACACAGCGTAGTGACTGGACATATTCCCGAGTTCCAGACATACATGTACATGTACCACATGTCACACAGCGTAGTCACGGGACGTATTCCCGAGTTCCATACATACATGTAGCACATATCAAACATGTCACAACGTAGTGACGGGACGTATTCCCGTGTTCCAGACACACATGCACATGTACAACATATTCCCAAGTTCCAGACATGCATGTACATGTATCACATATTCCCGAGTTCCAGACAACAATGTACATGCACCACATGTCATACAGCATAGTCACGTATTCCCGAGTTCCAGACATACATGTACATGTACCACATGTCACACAGCGTAGTGACGGGACATATTTCCGAGTTACAGACATACATGTAGCACATGTCACACATGTCACAACATAGTGACGAGACGTTTTCCCGAGTTCCAGACATACATGTAACATGTCACATGTCACATGCCATATGTCACACGGAGAAATGATGGGACGTACGCCAGAGTGCCTGACATGCATGTACATGTACCACATGTCACACAGCGTAGTGACGGGACCTATTCGCGAGTTCCAGATATACATGTACATGTACCACATGTCGCACAGCGTAGTGACGGGACGTATTCCCGAGTTCCAGACATACATGTACATGTACCACATGTCACACAGCGTAGTGACGGGACCTATTCCAGAGTTCCAGACATTCATATGTCCGGTCACTACGCTGTGTGACATGTGGTTCATGTACATGTATGTCGGGCACTCTGGTGGCGTACGTCCCTTCATTTCTCCGTGTGACATGTGACATGTGACATGTGACATGTTACATGTATGTCTGCAACTTGGGAATATGTGCATGTAGCACATGTCAGACATGTCACAACTTAGTGACGGGAGGTATTCCCGAGTTCCAGACTCACATATACATGTACCACATATTCCCAAGTTCCAGACATACATGTAGCACATGTCACACATGTCACACATGTCACAACGTAGTGACAGGACGTATTCCCGAGTTCCAGAACACATATACATGTACAACCTATTGCCACATACATGTAGCATGTCACATGTCACATGTCACACGGAGAAATGAAGGGACGTACGCCAGAGTGCCCGACATACATGTACATGACCAATGATATTGAGACACGATGATGTCATTCTGAAAATAGCCACCAGGACCTATAAAAGGATATATGTTGCGCCATACAACCATTCTGACTTCAGAATTCAACCCGACAACATGTCTACTTGCAGATAGAAATTCCAAATAGGTAAAGACCGGTACGTGCAGGTGACTGAGTGGAAAGGTGAACTACGAGTGGACCTGAGGGAATGGCGTGAGGACAAACCTACCAAGAAAGGAATTAGCTTATCCTTGAATAGATGGAAGAACTTGGTAGACGCGAGCGATTATGTGGACCAGGCCTTAGGGAACAAACAACCTTACAGCGCTCACTTAGGCGGAAACGTATATTGTACAGCGAATGAAGATAACGAGTATGTGGACATCAGACAATATTGGAATCCCGAAGAGACGGTGGTGCCTACTAGAAAGGGATTGTGTTTGAGACCTAAAGAATACACTCAGCTGAAGGTACTGGTACCGGAGATAGGCAATACCTTACCCGAACTGGACGCGATCGTACCCTGTTACCTACAGAGTGACCACAATAACCAGTTAGTCGCATTGCAATGCCCAGAATGTAACCCGAATGATTGTACGAATTGATGAACACCGATGAGACAATAAATAGAGAAAACCTATCGGAGACCTATGATTGGACTATTGCTTACAAGTTGTTCGCTCAACGAGGAAATTGAGTGGTGGATATGGGGTCATCAACTAATAAGCGAAGCGAGAACATTGGTTGAAATCTTGGACAGACACTGCATGACAATGTTGCTAGTTTTGATGTACTTGTTTCACGAATACGTGGCCAAGAATTGTATACCTTACTATAAACTGAAATTCGAAGCGCGAGAAGCGGCCAATCGTTTCGTGTACACTTATGTGAAGCGAAATCAACTCGATAGTCGTGAAGTATTGGATCTAATATGATTACCAATATAGTGTGTACGTCGGACTGTAAATGTCTGATAGACTTGACTCGTCTGAGTTCTATATGTCGTGACATCAAATATGACCAACGAAGATTCAACGAGGCAATATGGAAAGATCCCGAACTTGGTGGTTGCTGTCTAGTGTTCAAGACGGGCAAGATCGTCGTCAACGGAAAGGCCGACTGCGGATCGAGGGGTGTAATACGGACTCGCGCTTACATCGATCGCTTACGTCGTTACGGGTACGTCGTTAACTCGACTGAAGTGAAGATCGTCACCATGTTGGCGTATTACCGAGTGAACGGGAACCTATCCATGGACTCGTTGTGTATGAACATGAGAGCTCACTACGAACCGGAACTGTTTCAAGCTGCCATGCTCAAGAGAGACACTGTTCACTTTACATGTTTTCATAATGGTAAAATTCTCATTACAGGAATCAAGAACAATATGTATGATGTTGTACCTTCTCATATAGAATTGGAATTATAAACGTTGTAAATAAAATCATGTAAACATTACTTTATTGAGTTATGTTATTCCTCACCCCCAGAGGTCACTATGCACACATCGTAAGATAGATGTTCTCAGGCTTGTGGCTGAGATGCTGCATTACCCTCGTTGTAATCCCTCTCTTTATCTTTTTATTTTTTCATATTTTTATTTTTTAAAATATGTACAGTGCAAACAATTATTTACAACACGATTTCGTCGTTAAGGACGAAATTCGTACTACTGAACTCGTTGACTATTGTTCTCATGCTTACTCCTCGACAACGTCGGTATCCGTAATACAAGCAAAACTGTCCGCAATATACTGATTCGGGGCCTTGTAATCTCCGACAATTGTAAATGTACTGGGGTCCGTTGGTCAGTAAAACGTTACGGAATCTGCGATGTTAATAATCAGGGGAGTGTCCCAGGGGGTCGAAGAATTCCGGGGGTCCGTTTGTCGGAAAATAAAACGACACCCAATGTTTACCGGGATAAGAACTGGTATCCGTGTTGACGATATAAAGTCTAGGACGTCGTCGAACGATGTTAGGTATCATATCCGCCGAACATACTCCTCCGAACTTACTCCGAGTCGAGGGATTTGTGGCCAGTGCAGTACGAATTTGTCGAGTATTCATCATTCCAGAGTAACGTTTCGACTGGCATCTATTTTCATCAATGCAGTGAACTTAGAGTATACGATCACGGTGCAAGTTTCTGGTAGAGCTTTGGCGAACTTTAGCTCTAGTCGAGTATGTGCTCTCTGGCGGATTCGATTTCTGACGTCTCCGTCCGGGTTGAATACGTACAAACAATATCCGTCCTCGAACGATTCTCTAGTAATTTTTACGGCCCGTGGTGGATCGTCAGAGTACAATCTTTGGTACGCCTCTACGTAACTATTGGCTTCGTAGTTTGGCTGTAATGGATGAGATGGCGTAGATTTTACCATCGACGAAGAACCCTACGTAGTTGCAGTTAAAGTTTTGAAAGTAGAAGGGATTCTTGACGTAGGAACCCTGAGTCGCCGAGGAAGATACGATGCCCACGATCAGTTGTTTAGGTACTTCTCCTTGAAACAGGTCGTCGGTAATGAAGGTATATTGACCCTGGGGTACAGCGTACGTCTTTATATTAGTTCTCGTATACGGATAGAGAGCGTTGTGGTCCTTCAATACGTTGTATTGCGCTATAAGAACGCTAGGATCCATTTTCGCTAAGGCCATCTTCAAACTGGCATCGGTGATGACAACCTTGTAATTTTGTTCGGGGTGAGCCGTCATCAATCTGAACGGATCCGGACTCTGCCACAATTTCAGACTCTTAGGAACACCATTCAGTAGTAGTCTTTCCTGTTGACATAAGTATATGGCTAGGGATCCAATCATCTCTGCTTCTATGCCTCCCTCCGTATAGGTCCACCTATTATAAAGACTACCATTTGCTCCATCAGTCGACGGATCATCCATAAAGTGTCCGCTGCTATCCGCGAAGAATAGTTGCCACTGGAGTTTTCGTTCGTCCACTTCGTCCAACACATTATCCAGGTATGCCTTGTAAGGGTAATTGCATCCAACTTCGCTGACGGGATGTTGTTGTACATTGAAATCGACTTGCGAAAATATAGTATGTAGCGGCGAGTTACTCAATCACACTTTGTCGTCGGAAGTTATAGACGATCCGTCGTTCTTGACAATTTTGAGTTTTATATACAATAGACTGTTCTTCAAGTCCACGTACTGCGTAGAAGTACCCGGACTAGAGAACTCTATAGCGGAGCCTTCCGTGAGCTGATTGATTGGCCGATGAGTTATCCATTCTTTAGATCGTATTCCCGTTTCGGTATGAGGCATTTGGAACAAAGCCAATTCATTGTCGTGATTTTCGTTTATTGATGCCATAAGTCCTTTTTTTGTGATTTTCTTCTTAGAAGGTCGCTTCTTATTAGATTGTGTGGTCTTCTTCGAGACAGTAAGTCTCTTCTTCTTATAAGATTGTGTGATTTTCTTCCTAGAAGTCCTCTTCTTCTTATTGTGTGGTCTTCTTCTTATTAACACCCGTCTGCGGAACTGACCGTCTTTTGGGAGCGCACCTTTTCTTGCCGAAGGTGTGCATAGCACCTTCTTGATGCTTCAGATCCGATTTCGCGAGTTCCACGGCTTGAGCCATAGGTGTAACGAAATTGATCGAGGGTTCCGTCGGTTTGTTACCTCCCGTTTGAATGGACTCAATGAAGTAGTGTGCGTATTTATCGGGCTTCGTTTTCCCTGTGGACATGTTAGCGAAATGCCTCTGCCATACATCGACATCGTGAGTGGTCATGTTTTCCTAAGATGAATCGTACAGTTCACAAAGTCAGAACCAGAGGAGTCTATATGCTTCAGATTGTCTCCTCTTATAAAGATTCGCACTCGCTGAAATGAGTCAGTTTTCACCGTTACGTACTGATACGCTAATGTCGTTCTCCGACGAATACGTTCGTTCTCGAGTTGTGTTGAATACCGTTCGAAGAATGGGATAAAACGTATCGCACACGTACGAGTCTTCGATCAAGTCGCAGCACACGTGTACAGTGTGCGTCTCTATGTCGTTGGGAAATACTATTTCAGCCAAACCGCATTCCCAGGTACCGTGTAAATAAAATGGTCTAGGTATTTCCACCGTAAAGTCATAGGCGGATTTTCGGGATGACTCGCTTTTGAATCCTCACTGGATAAGTGTAGATAGTAACTCATGATCCTTCTTATAAATGTTCATCGATACCGATATCAATTAGAGACGTCAACCGTTTGAGTGTTCGCCACTGTCGAAGATCCAACGATATACCGATGATGGTAGCGGTACCGTTTAAGAATTTTCTGATATCGACTATCGCGTCACCGTTCTGACCACACGAGGTAGCGTATGTATTTCCTCCTAGATTATACTGCTTGGCGAACCCGCACGAAGTCAGGTTTAAGGTCCGGACTTCTAAACTACTTTGAGTTTCTTGGGAAATGATTATACCTAATATCACTAATAGTGGTGACAGGATCGTCACTAACATCAAAGATATGCCTAGTAATTTGACAACCGCTAAGTGGCATTTCGTGACCGATGCCGTTTCGTCTAACGTTTCTATGAAATATGTCCGAGCTGCCATCTTCTTATATCAGCCTACGATGTAGGCAACGTTCTTATGAGTGTTCTTATAACAATTAACGATGTAGGCAACGTTCTTATGAGTAATCTTTCACATCAATCTCAGGAATCCACGAATCGTATTTTTTCGGGCCAATGAAGCCACCTAACGAGTACTTCCTTCAGATTGCCTCGCTTTCGTCTTTTAAGGATCTTGTCAATACGGAATGTCGTGTTCTCGTCCACACGTATCGACTGTAATTCCTGTTCGTAAAACGTGCCCAATATAGCCTCTCCTTCCCGCAGTCATCCATATACGGGTAACACCCTGTCGTAAATATCTGCTCTTCACTTTGAACAGTTCGACGGTCCATTTCTGTGAATATTCTCTATCAAATACTCCTCTGACGTGAGATATTCGCACTATGTCACCGACATTATACTTTTTATGATTGGGTTCATCGTTGCTAGGCCGACGTATCAGATACTGACGTAAACGTGACTCACTTTCGTTGGTTTTCGTCACGGAAGACGGCGTTGTACCTAGTGATCGGTGATTAGTATTGTTGTAGCTGGTCACTATATCTGATACAACATCTATGTATCTATACGAATTGTTCTTCAGAATGTATCCGTATATTTTGTGTTTGATAGTTTTAATAACCCTTTCCGCGTAGTTGGCTTTCGTTTCGTTCTGGGTGACGAAATGATCAATGCATTCTTAAGGTACTTTTCCACGTCTCTGTTTGTAAATTTTGATCCTTTGTCCGTCCTGATGGACCCTGGTTGTCTACCATTTAGGAACGTCTCTGTCATGGCACAGATAACGAGAAAATATGTCAATCATCACGATAACGTATTTGACGCCGTCGTTATATGTAGATATATTGATCATGTCCATCAGATCCGCGTCCCATCGGCTGTCTATACCATCAACGATCACGTGGGAATGTTTGAATTTTCTTCTGGCGTATCTGGTCAATGAATAAGCCTCTTGATCTTGCAACCATTGTCGTATTTCTTGTTTCTTTATTTTAAATTTTCACTCCGATTTCACTATCTTGTAGAGTTTATCCGGCCCCGAGAAACTTCCCGGGTATTTCGGATCGAAATATATAGACGACAGGTAATCTTTCCAGTCAGGCATTATAAACTAATACACTTAGCGAGTCTCTTCTTTTTATTGGATCTGATCCCAGGAGGAATTAATTGATCCTTTATAGGCATGAGTCTCTTCTTTTTATTGGATCTGATCCCAGGATGAATTAATTGATCCTTCGTCGACATAGGAAGTTGAAGCTCAATCTGCAATTTGTCCGTTGCGTCCTTCTTCTGTCGTTGCCAATCGAGTTGCGTACTTCCTTCATGATAAAAAATCATTACATGCCGACTCGACAGACTTGATAAGTAACACGATCACGAGGTCTCGCCCTCTCAACAGTTTTTGCTTTCTATGTAGACTGACTGATTTGTCCCCGAGAGTACGTATCAACGTCTTGTGCTTTCCGAGTTCGCTTTTCCTTTTAGGAGTTATCGGTAATACTCCCTCCAATAAATTGACAATAATTTCGATGAGGGACTTTAGTTGATCTATGGTAATGGTGTCCAATAACGCTCTTCTCTGATTCCTAGATGAGGTCGTTGAAATCAGTTGGAAGAATGCGACGTTCTAATTTACTCATCTTGTTATAATTTCATAAGCAGACGTCTCCCCCTCTTATAAACTGTTAGCCACGTACATGATGGGATTTTCTCCGACGGATACGTTCGTTCTCAATCTATATTCATCCTCGGCGTAAGGAACGCTGTCGACTATTAAATATCCGAATGGGCGTTTCGTCGCGTCCTGATACGCTTCAACGAGTATACCGGACTTTCTCGGAAATATCTGACGACCTAATGTAGCGTTCTGAGTCATATCTCTGACGTTCTTGAACAACACGAGGTACCACGTGTTGAGCGCTATGGTACGCTCGGACTTGCCGCGACTGCAAAGGTTTTGTACTACAAATATTACGCTAATATTCTGATGATGACAGCCTCTCGTGAACAACAGTTCCATATCAGAATTCTCCACTACTCTGTGCATCAGGTCGTCTAAAACGATAAGTCCTTGTTCGCCGTCGGCAAATTCGTCGATTTCAGACCGATTTGGAAGTCCTTGATGTAGAGTGAAACGAGGAATGTCCCTTTCGAGGTCGTTGAAAAGTGGTTGAAATGATCCGTAACAATACAATATCTTCTTTGGGGGATCTTTGACGCACATTCCATCTAGATTCTTTAGTAATCGTACGATCCAATGAGTCTTTCCGCCTCCCGTAGGACCGACCACACACATACTGGAGCGAGGCTCAAAAGGAGTTAAACTCTCGGCTTTCCACCAGTCCATATTTAACAGTCATTCGGTATATAGTCAATTTATAAGTTTGTTCACGCCCTCTATCACAGTAATGGTGGTATATGGGTACTATAATTTCTTCAAGTTGGGATTAGGTAAAGCGTAACCTATACAACTGCTCAATAAACTGATCCAAAGTTCCGTAGACCCATTTTGTAATGACAGATTCGTTATTGAAGCGATGATTATAATGTACACTATTATCATCTGACAAAAGTATGCAATTTCCTCCCGTGGGACACGTGTTCCTAATAAATTCCAACGTTCTTCGTTAACAGATGCATCAACATCAGGTTTAGGGAAACTTATACCTTCTTCTAACAAGGTTTCAGAAGCGTTTGTTTCCGTCATACTTGAGATTATAATATATAACGACTGAAAACTTCTTCTTCCTATGTACTTTCAAATAGTATACACAAGAACAATATGTCCCTACATTTATAGAATCATGTAAACATTACTTTATTGAGTTATTCTTAACCCCCAAGAGGTCACTCTGCACACATCGTAAGAGAGATGTTGTCAGGCTTGTGGCTGAGATGCTGCATTACCCTCTTTGCCCCTCATGACATAAACATACGTGGTATAAACATACGTGTAATAAACAAGAACATACATGACATAAACAATAATGTCAAATTACTTGTATAAAAAAAGCATAAACAACAGTAACATCAGTATACATATGGTACAGTATCATAGTCTTTTTTATTGCCCATCTTTTGGTGACCATGTATGGCTTCTTTTAGTGTCCCATCTTTTGGTGACCATGTATGGCGTCTTTTTGTGGGGCTTCTTTTTTCATTATCATGACATAAACATACGTGGTATAAACAACAACAATAATTACAACATCAGTATCCGTATGGTACAGTGTCGAAGTTTTCCAGTCTTCGACGTTTAGTGTGTTTAGTGTATACCATCCGATACGTCTTCTCTTCTTCTCTATTGTATAGTTTACGTTTTCGTTTGTCTCTGCATATTTTTTTAGGATTCTTCACGACGATGGTTGGTCGTCTCTTCGCGTCTGTCACTATGTTTTTTACTGTGGCAAAGTTAATAAGTTTGCTATTTGTAAAATTTAAGGTAAATCCTCTCACTTTACACGTTTCATTGTTCGTACTGGTTTTATAGGCGTAGTTTTTCGGCCCTCCCGACACGTACTCCGTAATGTGTTCGCCTCCGTCTAGTTCGTCCGTCAATTCGCCGAGGTAATTTCCCAATGGTAGGGTCGTATTCACCGGGTTGACTCACATATATGACGGAGTCCGTGTCGTTGTAGAGGACCCTCCTGTCTAGTCTTCCAGTACGCTGTATAACTTCAATCTGGCCCAACATGTAGTAAATGTTGCCAGGTATATATTGATTTTATTGTCATCCGGAGTGCAGTCATTTTTGTATGTCCATTCCACTTGGATCGTATCGTCCGATACAATATGGAAGTTTTGTACTTCTTTAGTTTGATCGGTGATGGTCTGGAATAACTCATCTACTTCACTTTCGTTGTAAAAGTTAGTTTGTCTCAGGTTGAGTCTCTGGCAAAACTTTCCCCAAAACGAGTTTAGGCATAATTTAGCCAGATCTCTTAGGCCAGGGTTCTTTTTAATGTTTTCTCTATCCAACGTCACACCTCCTTTTTCGAAGTAATCTCCGATGTATTTTTCGTCATCCGCGATGGTTTTAATCCAGTCGGGTGGTCCACTGGCTTCTTGCTTGCATTTGAGGAAGGTGTCTATGTAATCGGCAAACAAGCCACCTTCGTGAGTATCAGGGTCGTATTTGGTCGTTTCTTGCCAATGATACACTTCGTATATTTTGATTATTTCGTAGCCCAATCGAATGGCCGTCTGTATTTCTGGTATACACCAAGTCCCCGTGATGGTTCTTTCATCTTCGGTGCACGTACACGGTAATTGATTCTCCGCATCAGCGCACGTTCGGCATAATGGGAATTTAAGTTTTCCGTTCGATCGATAGGGTAGGACAGGATGATATAGGCCTCTAGGTGGTAATATCTTTAGTTTTGCTATTCCGAAAAATTCGTTGAGGTTTGTGAAGTTGGATGTGATGATCTTCGGATGTCCTACAGGGTATTCGCAATATTTGTTGACCCAAGGGTAGAGACTCGTAAAGTCAACGTATCTTATCTGTTCGTGGTCTTGAGTCTTATAGTAGAGTTGACTCGCGTTGGTTCTGCCTCCAAAGAAACTGTCACGGGGATCCAGTCGATTGGAGACATCCAAGTTTTGAAGGAACAGTCGTAGTTGTTCGTTTTCATTACGTTCATCGTGGAATTCGTGTTCCCACTTACACATATATTTAATTCCTAGTTTTTGTATGTAGAACTTTTGAGTTAAAGCGTATAACTCTTTCATCGATTGGTTGGTCATTGGATGAAACGTCTCTTCCCGATCAATTGGAAAACAGACTGGACATCCGTGGAACACGCATCCGTGATATTCGTAGACCGTGTTCGTTTCTTGACAGAAACCGTCCAACTTGTATCTGGTACCGGGAAGAGATTTTTCACCTATATTCAGAGCGTGTTGAATAATTATGTCATTTTGACTAACCGCCCATTCTAGCCATTCTATCGATGATTTACAGTACTGGTCCTTGTAACCTCTGGTAGGGATTTTGGCGATCGGGGTCAAGTGAAACTTTTGCGCCGTTACCTTCTGCTCTAGATGTTCTGTAGCGACCCATTCTCCGTCTAATAATACCTTTTGTTTTCCTCCAATTTCTTTCGCCCGTTTCCACTGTTTTCCATTGTCCAGTTGCACTCTAAATTCTTCTTCTAGAAATTGGTTCTATAGATATTCATGCACACTGAAGCGATTGCCACTGAGTTGAAGGGGTCTACGGTACCCACCCACTGCGTTTGATTCTTTCCGTTTTCATCGATCGTCTCAACGTCTACTCCGGTGGACGACATTAACAGGTGTTGAAATTTGAGACACGATTGACGAAGTATGTCCACGTCACTCCGACAATATTCCAACTTTTCTTTCCGAAAATCGAATTCTTTGTCTTTATTTTGGTCGTGCCATGTCAGGAACTCGGCCCTCTCCTTCGAACTCATGAATTCGGGCCCGTAATATTTGGGTGCTGGGTAGAGTCATACATACGTTTGGTTTTCACGAGTATTGAAGTAGTGAGGAAACCATCCTTTTTTCAACTCGTTCAATCCGAATGCTTTGGGTAACGCTGACAGTTTCATTGGTAGAAAGTTGAGACTATCGATGACCTTGATGTGTAGATCTTTCTCCACCGTCATGTACGTAATTTTTGATCCGTTATAAATAATCTTATCCGGTCGCATGGCATTGTCGATCAAGTACTCCAGCATAAAGTAACCGTCATATCCTTTCATATTGTGAGCTACGCGTACGTCGTAATCCTCAATCCGCATGTACCAGGACACGGGCCTTCGTCTTCATCTTCACCGTCGTACTCGCATTCTTCGCACCTCGTACCGCAATCTCTGCATACCGATGTCGGCGTTAATTCTGTGTCGATGCATCGGGGGCATACTGTGTGAGCCACTACGTAATTCGGTGTATGAGTGGCTTTCCCGCACGACGACGTTTTACAATTTTTACATTTAGCGTATGATTTACACGGTTTGTCTTCATTACAGTTTTTACAATCATTATATCGGGACATCTGATAACCCTTTTCGCATTCCATCAGTTCATCCTGGCTACATTCGAAATCGAAAAAGATGAATTTCGGTATGTAATCCTCTGCCTCGGATATCGATCGTAGGTAACACAAGTGGTCATCGAGTACATACTCTTCGCACGATGTACAAAAGCACGATGTACAAAATACCCCCGCATCGATGTTCTTCCCGTTTTCTCTTTACAATATTCAGTACTTTGTAGCACGTAGGGCATTTCCACCATTTTTTACATTCTGGGGGTCCGCTTACTTTCCCTTTGTCTTTCCCATTCTTGTACTTTGGTGTTTCTTTATTTCGATTGTAGCATTCCGTGGATCGACACGTCATGTTACAGTTGGTACATTCGACGGGGTTCTCGGTTTTGAAGCATTTGTCCGTTTTACACACGATACAATGGCTTTCGCACACGTGATTTTCTTTATGGTCGTAGTGTTTGAGACAGATCTCGCAGAAATAGTTGGCGCTGAAGAAGCCCGTGATACTACCGATGGCGTGGAAATGGTCATCGTCCAGTAGGTAAATGTATATACACGGTCGTTCGTCTTTACTGGAATTGGTAACAAATGTATTACCCAGTCTGGCGCTGACCACCATCACGCGTACATCCAGGACTCTTTCGAACGCCGCTACATCATTCAGGCTGGCTGGGCGATCCAAGGGTACTCCTGCGAGTCTACTGATGGCTATAGCGAGATCTTTCGTTCACGTCTATTCTTGGTGCGCAACTTATTGTAGTGGGTTTCCGGAACTTTCTTGTGATGTATAATCAGATCCAAATGACTTTTGATACCGCGTTGTTGGGTGATGGTTTTCCACTCGTCTCTGGTACATCTCGTCAGTTTCGCCCAAGACACTCCGATTGCCCTCGCCATACACAACTGGTCGTCATTCTCGATGGTCACGATTTAATTTTTCTTGTATAGGGAGTTATTTTTGCCGTGTAGTTTAGTGATTCGGCGTCTTGGACCCCCGCTTCCATTGGGTAGGTCTATGGATCCTACCGTAATCTCGAAACTTTCGTCAACTGGTAAGTCCTGTTTACTATTGAGTACTTTTTCGATGATACTCATCACGGTGTCCGCGTCCAAGTTATCCCAGAGCTGTAGGGGGACTACGATCGGATCCTGGAGGCCATCATGGTGTATGACGACACGTCCGAGATCGTTTCCCGCCAAATCGCCTCTAGCCCGTTCCAGTACATCGTCAAACATACGATGTAAGTCGTCAACGATATCGTTTAATCGTTGACCATCGAGTTGTTCGTTGATTTTGATCTTGTATGTTCTGTCCACAGCCGCGTTCTTGGCATACGCCCGTTCCGATTTTTTATAATACTATATTGTAGGCCTCGTTGTTCGTTCGACGGACCCGCTCGAGGCTCTTCTCCTCCACCAGTCTGGGGATCCCACTCGCCGTCTTCGATACATATTCGAGCCGTTTCCTCATTATCGTCATCGTACATGATGGCTCGAACTGATCCCTCTATCTCCTCTTGTTCTTTTACGTAATCCAACGCCAATTCTAAATCGTCATCCACTAGGGGTCCTCCAACATTTTCGAGTATTGTATCTAATTCCTCGTTCACGAATGTGTCATCGTATTGAGGGTTTCGTATCTGGAACAGTCGTAGTTGTACAGCGGGGGAATCCTGAATTCCCAGTGTCGCAGCAAAGTTCATCAGGCCATCAGCGTCGGTGTAACGATTCACCATCAGCTCAAAGGTTTCCATGTTGTCGGGTTGAATTCTGAAGTCAGAATGATTATATGACAAATCCTGCACCCTTTTAGTCATCGCATTGGGGGTTTCGTATCTGGAACAGTCGTAGTCGTACAGCGGGGTAATCCTGAATTCCCAGTATCGCAGCAAAGTTCATCAGGCCATCTGCGTCGGTGTAACGATTCACCATCAGCTCAAAGGTTTCCATGTTGTCGGGTTGAATTCTGAAGTCAGAATGATTATATGACAAATCCTGCACCCTTTTAGTCATCGTATTGAGGGTTTCGTATCTGGAACAGTCGTAGTCGTATAGCGGGGGAATCCTGAATTCCCAGAATCGCAGCAAAGTTCATCAGGCCATCTGCGTCGGTGTAACGATTCACCATCAGCTCAAAGGTTTCCATGTTGTCGGATTGAATTCTGAAGTCAGAATGACTATATGACAAATCCTGCACCCTTGTATAGTTTCGGGTGACTATTTTTAGAATGACATCATCGTGCCGCAATATCATTGGTCAGTTCTAAGGTCGCTTTTGATTGGTCGCTATTTTTAGATCAGAGCCTCGTTTTGAGAATGACATCATCGCTCCGCAATATCCTTGGTGTCTATTATTAGAACCTACGTCATGACTAACGTGTTGGGACGTGTTTCATTTGAGAGTTAGTTGTTGCAGTGTAAACAGAAGCAGACCGTGGCCGAGGGGTACCACCGTTGGACTACCACGCTGGCGATCCGGGTGCAATCCCCGACTAAGACCGTCAGTATTTCTGAGATGCGTTAGGATGGGGTCTTTAAAAGACGGTCCTGTGTATCAGGTTGGAAGAAGAATCTGGGCCTGAGGGGGTCTATTCCTATAAGAGCTAGGCCCCTGGGGGCCGGTTTCCTCTGTACCCCCCTTCTTGAGAGACGGCGTGCAAGGTATTAGAGCTAGTGCTGCCGTTAAACGTAAGCATCATTTCATTTCATTTTGCAGTGTATATAGTACATTTTTTGTTTAAACACGAAATCGGCTAACCAACCGTGTGACGTACATAGTATCTTACCCCTAACGGTATTCACAATACAATATATTAAGCCGGGTTCGTGTAAATATTGCTGAAAACATCGCAAAAGGTACAAAATAGTCAATAGTTGAGAAAATGGGTATCACCACATATGGGAGTTGTTGCGATTAATGGCTGAGAAAAGGGATATTATTACATAGGTGTTCCAGTTAATGTGCGTAATTTAGGGGAAATTCATCAAACTTGCATAATGCAGCGGTATCGAGAAAAATGCCGACAGAATGAGTATATAGCAAACTTCAATATTACAAACATAATACTTATATAGAAGATCAAAGAGTCAGCAAATACAGACAAAATATACAGATCATAGCAAACTACTACACGTACATTTGGTAGACATTTGGTTCTAAACTTCAATAGAAAGTACATCTAAAAAGGAGTAGATGCTCGCTGATAACATATTGTAGTACTTTCAGTACTTTGATTTTATATTTTAGGAAGGACCTCGTATGGTCTGTGTATACGTGACGTGAAACGACTGTTGAAATTGTGATATTATAGGGCAACAGGCTGATAAAAAGCGACATTACGACGAATGTGATGTTGTACCTTCAGACAAGCAAAAATCATTAAATATATTTACAAACTTTAATATATTTTTCCTACATGAAATCAAACATTCAGAATACATGCATATTAAGCCGGTAATGATAAATATTGCTGAAAACAACGCAAAATGTACAAAATAGTCTATAGTTGAGAAAATGGGCATCACCACATATGGGAGTTGTTACGATGGCTGAGAAAATGGGTATTATTACATCTGTGATCCAAGAAGCTTCAGATCAGTTCAGCATGGAATGCATAATATCTGTACTGACCAATGTTCGTAACGAATGAATGGCTTTACACACCTCTAAAATAAGCTGAAAATGTGGAGAATAATATGTAGTATAAAAGACCTTACCTTATATATTCCTTCGATAAAGTTAATCCGTCCTGACTTAAGTATAATCACGATGTGATATTGACGTGTTCACCGTAGGTTTTATACCCCAGCATATGAAGCCCCATACAGGTGTCAGGTGTTCACGGAGCTAAATTATACGACCTATTAATTCCGCACACGCCCACTGCCAATTGGAATATACCCCAGAATATGCAGCTGTTCCAATACCATCGACCGCCAAAACCGACAGGCATGTCACGGAGTTCACTTTTATACGAGTGATACATATGAATAATTGGTGAATGTTATGCCGATATTTGGTTGTTAATAAGGTATGTTTATAAACATTGTACATATATTGTTTTACTAATACGTGTATCAGTCCCCATATACAGCCGGCCGTTTTTTCGTTACCATTTCTACATATTCTGTGGAATTTCATTAGAATTGTAAATTCCCTCTATCACGGTAATGTTGTCTACTGCTATGTTTGAGATATTTACAAATTCCACGATATTTTCCGTAAAAGGCGTCGAAAGTTGACGAAATTTGTATCCGGTAACTTTTTTCACTACCGTAACCCTTAATGTCTATGCTAAAATTAAAAGGTTTTTCTAGATGAATTCTCTCATTAAGTGTGGAAGCACAATCGGGTTGATCGATACAAGATTGAATGGTTAACATCATCGTATTCTTATTTTTAAAAACTGACACTCCTTGAATTTTTTCATAATGTAGTAAATGCTTTTCTAAAGCCTGTTTTGATACGTTGAACGACATGATAGTAAATGGTCTTTGGAGAGAGATACATTACCTTTGGGACTCAGCGAGAATGAGGACACGTGACTTAGTTCGCAACCAATGAGAGAGGCGTCAAACGGCGCCTCGAAGTGGATTGACGTATTGACGCCATATTGGTGGGGTCTGGAGGCAAGCGATTAATTATATAATTTTATTCCAGCTTTCATGGAGTTCACTTTTATACGAGTGATACATATGAATAACTGGTGAATGTTATGCCGATATTTGGTTGTTAATAAGGTATGTTTATAAACATTGTATACATATTGTTTTAATAATACGTGTATCAGCCCCCATACAGCCATCCGTTTTTTTCGTTACCATTTCTACATATTCTGTGGAATTTCATTAGAATTGTAAATTCCCTCTATCACGGTAATGTTGTCTACTGCTATATTTGAATTATTATCACAGAATTTAACATCTGAAACCAGAGTTAAGGCGCGTAAATTTATTCATGAATTTGGCGCCAAAATGACGCTGGTAGTTGCACGCGGAGCTATGCGACCTATTAATTCCGTCCACGCCCACTGCCAATTGGAATTGGAGTCATAGATCTGCAGCCCCCATGCAGCTGTCAGGTGTTCACTGAGCTAAATTATACGACCTATTAATTATTTATTAGACACGCCCACTTCCATTAATATAGTAATTAAACTTGATTATTACGTAATTGGGGCGGAACCGCTGCATATACTACTTACATGTGGTAACTTGAGTTGTGCATCCAATATATGGTACGCCCTTGCATGACCCCAATGAACCATGGAGTCTCCCAATGCATATACTACTTACATGTGGTAACTTGAGTTGTGCATCCAATATATGGTACGCCCTTGCATGACCCCAATGAACCATGGAGTCTCCCACTATCCATACGTTCGAGGCTAGGTCTGTAATAACAAACGCATGTTATTATAAAAGTCAAATGTGTCAATAGCGGAAATGAAAATTAACTACAAAATTAATATAAACAATCCCTGACATCAAACGGCAACTTTATTATTATAGCAAATTGAAAAACGATGTCTAGTTAACAGCCATAATGTTTATGACACTAGATGATGATTAGCTATATCACTGCGGCGCGGCTTCCCAACCCATTCTATGCTATGTGATCATTATATATGCCTACCGGATATATGTCTGAAAACAATCACTACGCCAGCGCCCGGCACGCTTAATGTCAGAAGCCGATATACCCCTATCATACAAATAGGATCATGCTCCCATACGAAAACTATGACTCTTGTAGCCGGCCGTATGTAAGCCCAGCATAGTTAGACATTTTCCCAACACCGTAGTAAATTGATACCTAGTTAACGGTGTTCCATTTTCATGACAGAAGAACTAAACCGCCGGCCCTAGTCTAATGTTAATGAATTCCACCAGTGCAGATACTGGACAAATTTCGCCCCCCTCTATTGAATTAATGTTAACCGTCACAGCCTTTTGCTGGCTGGTTTTCGATCGGCGCAGTGTGATGCACGCGTTCATAGGGCGCGCTTGGCTGTCATGTCTAATTACCACATCAGAGAATAATATCGGTCTCTGTGGGTCATTCGCCGACGTGTATATTATCTCGCTAGCTCGAAATAACCCGAAAAAGGCTATCACGTATGCACAACGAAACAGTATGCTTTCATATTTTGTAGTGCAGACGACATTTACGGATTTGGATAACCGCCTCAATACTTGTAATGTAATGGGTAGTCTAATATCACGCTGTGGGTTAAAACGTTTCGCTCCAAGAAGTATTTTAGCCGTAATAAATGACATCGTCTGGTCATCGTAACCATTGATTTTATGAACGAAACCTAACGCTGCTCGGTATGTCGCCATTGTACTGGGTGACTTCCCTTGACGGAACATGTACGCAATGTAAAGATTTATCACCGATACCGTTTGGGGTAGCCTAAATTCCCAACCCATTATTTGTAAAAACTGTGGGAATGACCTCAAACCCATATGATATGTTGTGTATTAATGGACAAACTGTTAGTAGTTAATCGTGAGATTAATGCTGGAAGATCTGTAATAGATGTGCCGGAACATTTTGTGGAGTTGCGTCTGCATGCGGCGCCAGACTGCGAAATTTCTGAAAATTTAGGCGAGACAGTGAATCGCATATTAAGTTACTTTTTCCAGGAACATGTTCAGCTCTGAACAAAATGTTGTGTTTTAGACAATGTAGAACAAACGGGCGGGCGGACCAACCTCATAACAGTTCGTGACCTACTTGTCATGGAGTTCAGGATATGACACACAGATTGATTGTCAGATCGGAATATGATCCTCTTGTTTTCCAGTTTGTTATGCCAGATATGGACAGACACCAAAATTGGGAAGAATTCAAGAAATGTTATATCCGTTAAAAGCCCGGATGCAACCCAGTCCTCAGGCCATGTGCCATATGTCCAACTACCTGCAAAGAATGCTGCGAAACCTTTATCTATGGCCCCGGCACTATCAGTGAACAACTCGATGGCCTCATTCTGAATCCATAATTTGTCGGACATTATGGTAACGCCATTAAATTGCTCTAAAAATTGAAGCCATACTTGGAGGTCACATTTCATTTCTTGGGAAATTCTTACATGGTGATATTTTGTACTAGCTCTGCCCATGGTTGCATCTATCAGGCGTCTACAAAAGGTTCGGCCCGGTCTTACTGCTCTACACGCAAAGTTCAGACTGCCAAATAAAGACTGCATGTCGCGCAATATCGTCTTAGTTCTATGTAACATATCCAATAACTTGTGTTTAAGATCATCTATCTTGTCTTGGGGAATGCGAACAGTCATATTATCGGAATTAATTTCCATGCCTAAGAAAATGATAATAGTTTTCGAAAGTTCACTTTTTTCTTCAGCTAATGGCACGCCTAATTCCTCACAAAATGTAATAAATATGGTCAGCATTGTGTAACATCCTGACACTGATGCGTGTGCTAATAAGAAGTCGTCAAAATAATGCAATATAAAACCGCTTTCCAATTTATTTGCCACAGCCCACTCAATAAATATTCATACCTAATAATTCGTAGTCATTAGGAGACACTGGAATGATCCTGAATGCATTACGGATATCAAGTTTTTCCTTTTTTTTTTTTTTTTTTTTTTTTTTTTTTTTTTTTTTTTTTTTTTTTTTTTTTCCAATTTAGCGTGTCTCCCGATAGTTTGCACAACATCTACCGCAGAGTCAAACGACGTGTAGTGCACTGAACATAAGTCAGCGTCAATAAAATCATTTACTGAGCTCCCTGCTGGGTATGATAAGTGGTGAATCAATCTGTAATCCATACCTCCTTTTTTACTCCACCAGTCCTAACGGCGAAACTCGTAAATTAGGCAATATTCGCGTGCTAAAGGGACCTTCGACTCTACCTGCCAATATTTCATTATTTAATTTAGCGGCAACGACATGAGGTCGCGATAATGCTGACCCCAAGTTTGTTGCTTCGTAAGCATTACGCTGACCTTCATACTGAAGTGGGAACCCATATTTGAACCCGTTAATTAACTCGTTAGCTGCATTGCGGTTTGAATACGTTTTAAGTTCGCGTTCCAAAATGTCACAATTCACGGGGGATGAACCTAATTTAAAATGGTTTTGTTTTATTGGGGACGCCTGTTTTGGATATGACTTGTGACTGCCTCCGAAATGTATCGCAATTAATCATGGCGTGATTAGCATTACAAAATGAACATGCGTGTTTATACTTGCATGGGTTAAATCTACATCCGCCTTTTGCATTGTACATGCGGCCAATCGGTTTCGCCGACGTCGCATTTGCTGGTCGTGCAGACGCAGACAATCTATATTGTGAGACACGCGGCTGTGCTATAGTTGCCGATGGTCGCACCTGCTTTACCTGCGTCATAATTTGTATCCATAAATCCAAATTAAGTTTAGCCCAGCATTGTGGCACGATGGCTTGACGCAGCCTGAACTGTTCATCATATGCCAACCATGCCATATCATTCCTATTTGCTGCAGCGTGTCGTATTGTGTGTAAATACGCCAGCATGTCAGACGCTTGTGTCGGATGCTGTTGTATATATACATGCATGTAAATAATGAAAGCATCGGTCCACTGATCGATTGACTGCAGTCTGTCTCTACTCATTCTGGGCTTGGCTTGAATAATACCCTGATCATTGACAAACAGTGCTGTACCCTGAGTATCACCACCGACATCGTTATCCCGCTTTAGCAATTGGGACATTAACGTGTTGATTTAACACAATTTTTTGGCGCAATTGCTGCGACACATGTATGGTGATTGTATCGTCTGCACACGATATTGGAATTGGCATGGCATGTCCTGTATGAGGGGGAATGTATACATTCTCCCGCACAACCTCAATACCTGCATTTTGAGTATTTGCAAAGCCATACATTGGCTCAAATGGTGCAGTTATGCTGGACATTGCGGCTACAGGAATGTAAAACCCCATAAAGGGATCGTTGCTATTGCATACAATCTCACCTGCCGTAGTGATATCTATCGCCACTGGCGCCGCTGTTTGTGCTGACAACGATGGTGGCGTCGGTGCTTCCATACCGCTGAAATAGGTGGCGCCAATGATGGCGCTACTGGGCCCTCTGACGTCGTAGATGCCGCTGGTGCCGTGCGTGTCGCTGGCGCATGTATCGTTTGCGTATTCTTCGCCCGTTTAGAGGCAACCTGACACCCCAAATCGTCGACCGCTTTTCTGGCTCTCCGTGTTCTCGGCATGTCCCAGCAATCCGTGAACAACTCGTTTCGCAATATAATGTCCAGAGAAATCACAGCGACACCAATATGTTTTCACGTATTTTATCAGCTCACAATGTTATTAATCAACACCTATAATATATAGAGAACATGGAAACTGGTCAAATTGCCACCCTGGTTAAACCGACATAACTGGCATTTCGGATTAACCAGGCTTCCATATGCAGATAACACGTAATTTAATTCCTGTTTATTAAAATTGCTTATTTAGCTTTCACCAGCAGAACAGGGCGAATGCTGTAATAATTTCTATTTTATGCTCGCTGATCTATTCCCATTGGCTATTGCGCCGTGACTCACAGAGCTACGCTTAGGGGGCGGAGCATTGCACCTCCATATAATAACGTGATTTATGTTATAATCATAAATCCATTTATTTTGCCAGAAAATGTCTCGGATGATGTCTCTGATATAAAGAACATTGTGTGCCTACTGAGTGGGCATGTACCTTTAAGAAACGGGCAATATTTACATGTTTTATGTTAAATTACCAGGTCGTTTCCGACCTAAGTTGGAAATCAGTCAAAAATATGTTGGAAATAACTACTCTCAAGGGAAGTAATCATGGTAGTGCATGCACCGATACAAAGCAGCCCTGTTCGATAATGATGGTTATCTCCCGTTGACTGTTGTGACGCAATAGCTTCCCTTGACAATTATCTCTCCTACTCAACTTCCTGCAAGTATATGCCAGTGGCGGATCCAGGATATCGCCGAAGGGGGACCCAGTTGAAATTCGAAAGACTAATTTTCAGTACGTAATGCTCATGTGATAAGGCACATTGTGGTAATGTCTTCTGAATTTGGCTCTTTATAATATCTGAGTATTCATCTGATGAGTTCACCCTTATTTGACAGTGCTTGCTATTATTTTTACAGAATCAGACAGCTTCTCAATTACAAAAAAAAAAAATCCGCCTCCCTACCCTGAATCGGCCATTGTATCCATATTTAATCAATGGTTTTACTGCATTTTAACCTGTGGGCAGTATGGTTCAAAACGCTAATACGACTCTACTGTATTTCAGCAAAGGTGGCTGGTCCGCTTGGTCGCAGTGGACCACGTGTTCGGTCACGTCTGGTACCACCCAGGGATCGCGAGGCCGAAGTCGAACGTGCACGAATCCAACGCCCGCCAATGGTGGAACGGATTGTGTTGGTGACCCTTCGCCGACAGAACAGTGTAGCCCTGAAGAACGTAAGTCGTCTTAGCTACATGACATTAATATCGCGAGATTAGACGCGATAACCAACACGAAATATCTTCAATACCGTGCTACTAACCACTAGTGACATGGTTTTTGTGACATTTTATCTCGTCTTGATCAGTTAGTACGGCGCCTTGCCACAGTATTTATCGACCTACTATCTGGTATAAAAGTTGTCATTCTGTGTTAGTTTGATGAGTCAAACAATTGTAGAGATTAAATTAAAAATTGGTGTCACTAGTGAGCAGTATCATATTTTTGACAATAGTTCATGATTGTTTAACGCGTCCAATTTATCTCATAATGGTCAGCTAGTAAGTTGTCTTGTCACTATAAGTATGTACATATTTAAGACGACTTATAATGTGCATTAATATGACTTAGCTACCATCATCATTTAGTAATGTGTATATTTCAACTGACAACCTGTGTCAGTGTTTTGTTGGAAGGTCTTCGGTTACTCTGTATGCAGGCATACTTATGCATACATTTGTTTTGCTTGTTTTTTTTTTTAATTCGTTGCAATCATGCCACGATCATCAACGTGTATGCACGTATATTAGCACTTCCAACTCGCAATCTAGCAATTTGATTGCCTGAGCTGTAGCAGTCCAACTATTCTCCCTGAAGACACCATCCTATAATATACGACTAGATGCACTCTTTTGAACGTTCACACGAGTAACATTTTATCCACATACTATCACATACAGTGTATCTACTGTACATATGTACAATGACTAGTCTATAATAATACAATATATATATATATATTGTATTATTATAGACTAGTCATTGTACAGTAGATAAATGTACCATACAATTTGTATTGCTTTTTGATACTCGCTACTTCTGATTTCCATTGGTTTTTTTTGGCAATTTTAATTGGGTATTTAAGCAATTACGCAGCTTATCTGGAGCTCTGATTATAATATGCTAGTCGGTGTACCATTAGCCAAACAATCTAATGTTAAGTAGACCATTGAATATTTTACCATTTTATGCCAACATACTTCCATATATTAAAATAAATGATCAGAAACGAGTAATTTCAGTATCATGTTAGCAGGTTGTGTTGGCTTTTCGCTTCGCGTATGGATCCTATATATAATATTTATATATAGGGTCTACTTAACATTGGATTGTTTGGTTAATGGTAAACAGACTAGCATACTATAATCAGGGCTCCAGATAAGCTGCGTAATTGCTTAAATACCCAATTAAAATTGCCAAAAAAACCAATGGAAATCAGAAATAGCGAGTATCAAAAAGCAATACAAATTTTATGATACATTTATCATGCTGCAGAAAACAATAAACATACGACAAATATAGCATATTTTTATTATTTTCTATGAAAACTCATCTTGGTATTTGGTATTCCAAGGACTGATGTATAATACTATTCCCACTATATTTACAGCTATGGTTTTAAGCCCACAAAACCCCCGCCGAGAAATAAGTACGTTTTTGGAAATAACGTGCGAGAAACTTTCCGCCAATGGACTCCAGCTCGAACTTTTGACCCATACTGGTTCCAAAGCTCTGGCGGCGACAGTGACAGGGAACAAGCTAACGTACCAGCTCTATGTTGGGTGTGACCACACAGGAACTATTGTATGAGCGGAAACAAGCGGAGGGGACCAGGCGTCGACACCACTGGTTGTATTCAGTACGTGTTCCTTAGCGTTAGAAAACACAAACATTTAAAATATAACAATTGAAAGTACATGTAGCAGATATAGAGAATAGTAGGTTAGTGCCGTGAATGCAAAATATCCGGAAAGGCTTAGGAAACGGGATCCATGCCGCACCAGATATTTTCTCCATTCACGGCACTAACCTACTATTCAATTTATCCCGTCAACGTCTATAAAAAGCTTTAAAAATTAATGTAAAAAAAATAACCCCAGACGTATCCTCAAAATCGGACAATTGACCAGTATGACGACCACACATATTCATAGCAGCGATTAGGTCGTATTGACAGGATATCAAAAAAGTTTCACGGCACCGTGTTTCACGACACATACGTGTAAATCAGCTGTGAAAATAACGTTCGACCATGTCCAGCCGTGTGTAAACGTTTGCCGTGGTACTCGGGAACAGTTTTAATGTGATTCAATGAAACTATCGTAAAATTTGTAAATATGTTAACGCTTTCTTTCTTTAGCTTATATTTAACGGCGGCACAGGCTCTAGGACGCTAGTTAGTGGTAACGTCAGTACTGGTGTAGTCGGGTTACCTGTCGAGATAAATACATTATACATGTATGTATCGTGAAAGAATGCCAAAGCGATCGCATTATTCCGCTAAACAAACGAAAGAGCGCCATGGGCATCACCACCCTCTTTGAAAAGGGTGGTTCGAGTTTCAGCTGTGAAGCAACATCTGTAACGGGTCGAGGGGTTGCCACTGGACCACTTACATATTTATGTTGCTTCACAGTGCCGGTGATATTTTGATTTCTAGAAGCCAAATGCTGCATTCGAGTATGTAAATAGGCTCCTGGGAATTATATGTTTCGGTCTATTTAAGAAGCGTATTCTGAAAATTAGATATTGCAATACGTTTGGTGCCGCTTGACTTCATTTTGTTAATAGGGCATTTGAGTATTATAATGCTATAATACTATTAATTGACTTCTAGGTTTCACGTTTGTCCATTTGACTTTTTAGCTGTATAGTCACGTGGTTACAACAACAACAACAAGTACTGAAATTTCCAGACGCCCTCCTATTCAAAGTACGTAACTATTCGTTTATAATTCTTATATTATGTAACGGATTTTGATGTAATATGGCGCATCAAACGAGTCTTGTTAAGCTGCAGTTGGTGATCTCGGTACTTTTAGTATGCGGTATAAATTAAATACATGATTAGTGCCGTCGAATATAAAATATATTCGGTTTCGTCCCGACAACTTTATAGGGGCTCGCTAAAGCTCTCCCCCAATAAATCTGTCTAAGACTAAGGCTGAACCGAGTATATTTTATATTCGACGGCACTACCCATGTATTTACTATATTTCCGTCTGTCTTACGAGTATATATGGTTAGTGCCGTTACGAGTATATATGGTTTAATAGTGCCGTTGAATATAAAACGACAAACGGCATACTTTTACCGCTGTGATTATTATGACGTCACTATTACATACATATGACGTCAGTATTTCACTGCGAGTCTATGTCATGTTATCAGGAGGCTCAATGAAAAATCTAAGATTAATTGGTGGGCGGAGAGAGGTTTCATGATCACGGTGTTCAGCACACATGGTAGTGATGTCATACCTGCTAACTTTAGCATTTTCAGGGAGTTTTGTAATTGGTATACTCCTGCCCGCCTCCCTGACATAATAAGAGTTCTGGGGTGGGGGGGGGTGGGGGGGGGGGTTATACCCTTAGCCCATGCTCACTCCTCTAGTTAATGTAAGCTTGCAGTTATGACGTGCACACATTTACTATATGGACCTTGATCTGATAAAATTACCCTTATTGGACGGTGCTTGCTGGGCATGTATTTTGGCTGTGACTGGAGAAATGGTGCTTATGGAATTTGTGACCTGTGTAGCTCCTGATCAAACAATAAATGGCATCGTTAAATGAAGCTTATCCCTCGCTGTCAGCCTTGATAATAACAATAAAACACAAGTGCTCAGTGACCTTGACCTTCAAAACAAAGCACCATCCCTAGACACACATTGTGGACAAATATGTATTATCAAAATCGGTGAAATGGTTCAGGAGTTATTGAAAAATGATGGTGTTACTAACGTACGTATGTACGTACTTGTACATAGACAACGTTATATTCCATATCGGCGAGGGAATAATGACATACTCCTGTAGCCTGATAATGATTTATATTGTTTACTAGAAGAATGATGTCAGTTTGGTTGATGGAATGGTGAACAGTGCAGAAGCACAGGCTGTATAGATATACACTGGTCGCAAAATACATATGCCCCATTTTCCTTTTTTCCATTCACCAGTATATACGACCCAGTGAATGACATGAAAATAGTAAACAAAATATATATTATTGAAAACATTACTAGAGTTGCAAACTTGTGCAACTAGTTTTGCAAACAAATAGCTGTCATATTTCTCACAGATGTAGTCACAGGACAAACTTGTTTTGACTAGACACAATGGCAACGATAACTTAAGGTCATAGAAAGATACACTTGCCTTAAACTTTTGTTTCATAAGAGTGTACAAGCTACATTGTATCCATGCAGTTTCACCACTTCGAGCGATACAAACAGAAATAATATGACAGTGAAACAAATACTATTCTGTGCAATACATCATAGACAGATGTGAGTAGCTACATTAGACCAGTCAGTCTATATCAATTTGTAGCCCAACCTTAACAAAATTGCAACAGAAACTATTTTACTTGCATATGTGTCTGTGAAGTGTTTATGATAACATACTAAAAGTCTAGAAAAATCGAAGCAGTGGAAACAAGCTTAATTTGCATAAATGCAAGATGGCCGTCGTATACAGATATATCACGCTACATATTATCATTTGTAAATATTTGTTGGCGCAATTTACAGTGCTCAAATACATATCTAAAGGTAAAAACCTCTGATAATGATACTATTTATGAATTGAATTGTTCTGTCATTGGCATTAAAATTCAAGATGGCCGCCAAAATAGCATGTGCACGAAAAACTCGCTCATTCACAAAAAAATTGCAAACATAACATATCAGATGGAGACTCACAATGTGTAATATCACAGATTTCCTTCGTAAACTATGATACAAGTAGTTTGAAATAGAGATAATTAGCTCTTCAAATCAATTCACTCACCTTAGTACGATTGTCCATTTGTATTAATATGTCAGTTGGGTTATAAGTCAACTCAATATGTCGGACTAACTGAGGTTTGTAACGTTAGTGCATAGCACACCTCTGCATTCGCCGCATCCTGTGGAACATCCAAGTCCATGTTTACTGGATGTACAACGTTTTGTATCGCAATTCAGTTTACAGCTGCACCTGATAATCTTCAGAAGACTTTCGGAAGCAGGTGGAAAATATGTATTTCTAGGAAGTATCTTGTTTTACAACAAACCATCCCCATTCCTGTGGTGTCAGTTCATCTCTGAATCAATCCAGTTATGTACATGAAGGTACACCCTCATACTGTGGTATTTCGCTGCTGCTGATGTGGCTGGCAGTGCAATCACCTGTACACACGTTGTACCTGCTGAGACTTTGATAGTAAATTTTCTTCAGCGAAGTGTATCTAGTCCTTCTGATATAACCCCACCGTAAAATCCCACTAAATACACTCTCACCAGCTCGCACTACACCATCATTTGCGCTGCTATCAACGAACACTTCTGCACATTTCTTTAAATGTTTGTCATTCATTACTTTCGTCAGTGCTGACCCCTTACATATACCGAAGAGCGTGATGCAGTGTCACACCCTGTAATCTGCATCTAGAACCCTGTTGCCATGGGATACGGCGTAATAGAGATCCACAATCAATCACATGATTCACGTTCTCGTTTTCAATCTCAATGTTGCAACAGTTTTCCATGGCCCATATTGCATCTTCTAACGCTGTTGTTTTTTTTGTGTCTGTCTTGGAAAACCCGATGACGGGATATTGCACAGTTCGTATTTAAATACGTGTGATATGTCACATCCGATCTGCTGGAAACTACTGTAGGTCGTTGGAAAAGCAGCTGTGGATATACATTAATTGCTTCACTGTCTACTATTACTGAAAATTTTGTGTTACGTGTCACTGCTTTGTGTGATCGTTTGAACGAATAATACATTACAGTCTTGCTAATGAGTTTGTTTAGTACATTCGACACAATTTCTTTTGCCCTGTCGACATTTGTTGAGGAATCAGATGAAAACGCCTGTTTCTATATTTCGCAACAAATGATCTTCGTTGAACGGATTTATTTCAAGAAGAAATAATGAGAACGTGGTTTGCTTGACCACATTCAATGTGTTGGCCACTTGTGTGATACTGGCTTCAACAGAATTCCAGCATACCACTGTATATTTCTGCGCATGAAAATAATGATAATAACCATTATATTCTCCTTGCTGTGATTTTGTCATGTCTTTGCCTTTTACACTTCTTATACAAATACGTTTTCAATGACGTGATTAACGCATAAGCCTGCCCATTACCTGGCGCTCCTATAAACAGCATGATGTCCTGATTTGACAGTTTGATGTAGTTTGTTGTTGGTAGTCTCGGTCTTGCATCATTTCAGATTTTGATTGTGGCCTGCGACAGCAAAGAATGGAAGCATTATAAGCGATAGTGTGTGTAAAATTAAGTTCCCTATCACATGTTCGCTCTTTTATAAATGTTCTTAAATATGTCTATCATTTCCATATACTGAAGTCAGAGTGCTGCTGTTCGGTATTCTTTCAATGACTATTTTCCTTCAGAGAAACGTGAATTGACGTGAAGAAGATTACTTTCAACAATAGACTGAACAGTAAGATTAACTGACAGAAGAACGTCGTATATTTTGCTAACTTCAGTAATGTCGCCATGTGCTTCAGCACTATAATTATCTAGCGTGATATGTCTAATCTCTTTTTCACTTCGAGCAGGTCCCTCATTTACGACGGGTTCAATTATCATGCCATTTCTGTCATATGTCCTGGCACACCAAAGCTCCGTGAGACGGGGATTGAATTCAAAGCGTTTTCTACTTGCAAATGACCCATGAACGCTCGTGCTACTGCTTTTCCGTTCAGCATTTGGCAGCAGTTCCGAGAGACCAGATCCCTGCATCAGCTGAACAATACATCCGAGGAAGCTCATGATTGTGTGAAATCAGCCTAATCATAATACGATATCACGCAAACAGCTGCTGGCCTTTTCCAAAGGTAATTACCGGATTTTTAAATTTGTCTATGACACCATATGTCAATGCATGATCACAGACACATTTCAAAATTGTGTATGTACACGACATTTCACTCAAGTTCATATCGATCATTGGCATAAAAATACTGATGATTTGCCTCGAGTCTACTGAAGTGGAAGTTTCAAAGTTATTTGACCTTGACTTTGGGGTGGGAAATGAAACTGGATGATGACAGACATGTACACGAAGTGTCAAACAATTATTTGACATTTTTTACCATGACCTTCGGCACAGGTGAGCACGCCTGGGATAATGAATGATAAACATGCACATGAAATTTCAAGCCAATCTGTCATACGGTAAAGAAGTTATAGCAGAATGGAAAACATGATGGACAGTCAGACAGACGGACGATTTGACGTATGACTTTTGCATCCCTATGTCCCATTTTCGCTATGCGACGGGATAAAAATTACTCCAGCTATATTGGAGCTAATACAAAACTGTTTGCATTACAAACTTATGACACTTCATGATGTTCATGTATACGAAGTATGGAGTTAATCGAAATCAAACTGTATAATTGGTTCGACTGTCAAACTATATATGACGGACATACAGACGGGCGGACGGACCGACAGTTGCAAATTATAATGCCCCCTGTCGGGTGTTGGTTCAGGGGCGGAGGGGGGATAAATACTTCAAAACATAAGTGAATATGTAAAATATTGATAAACAATGAATATATAATATATATTAAAAACAACTGGCTTATGTCCGAAATTGACCACCATACGTTGAGAAAAAACTAGCAGTGTGCAAGTTATTTTTAGAATTATTTGCTAAATCACGTGTCTTTTATAATGTTAACAGCTTGTATTATTGTATATGACAGAGTAGGTAGATTATATCTATAATCAATATTTTACATTGTTTATGTTTCTTGATGATTGTTGACAACTGCGAAAATCCATGTCAACGCCAATAAACTTGTAAAACATGGGAATTACACTTGTATGAAAGCAACGTTAGTATTATATATACGTGATATTATCCGCAAACATGATAAAGAATGTAAAATAAATACTCATCTTTAGAAAGTCATGATACTCTTATTAAAACCCTTGATAAACTACGTGCAGACAACGTCACCAATACACATTACACGGTAAATTTGACATGTTTGCCTATGGTGGGCTGCAACGGCCATTCGTTCCATATGTCGAATAGACCAGTTTTAAAAGTTATTTTTATGGGATTTCCCTTCTTTAGCTTTGTCTAGACTTTTGATATGTTCTTTATAATGATATCTTCAACACATGAGTAAAAAAATATATTCCGTTGCAATTATGTGGAGGTGATCATACAGGCTGACTGGACTACATCTTCATTATATGATATGTTTGCGTTCTTTGTCAAACGACAGAACAGGGGAAACTGGCTAATGGCTGGAACACACAAAGATGGCCAACTTGGCCACTCCATATGCCGTAACAAGGCAGTGTTCACATATATGTTCACATATATGTTATACATATATTCCATCACATTTACGAAGCAATAATTATATCTTTGAATCAAACGATGATCAGGTATAGAACGGGTCCTTAAGGTATTACAGTGTTTATGTTGATTATACATGTACAGTATACAAGTGCATGTAACATGCTGAAAATATATTTTAATACAGTTCTTAAAGAGTTTCAAGCAGGTATGTATTTGTGTGTTATCTGCAGCAAAGTGGTGGTCAGTAGTAACCATGAATCGGTAAAAGGGATTACATAACTACTCCCATGGTTTTCCATAAATCTATGACGCAATAGGCCTACAACATAGTTCAATTTATTCTGAAATGTCCTGGAGTTGATGTTTACTATATCGGCAGCGGACATTCAAATTAACTGACACATGTTTATGACCAGTGACAAGTTGGCCCGAATTCATACAACATCGAGTGACATATCTCAACTGTTTCTGCACATCTTCGGAAGTACCATCTGAGACGCTGTAACCCTTAGACCGCTACTCACTACAATTGTCGTCTGCTGTTGCTTTTATATATTGCCTTATTTCTCAATAAAAACATAGTTTGAAAGCACTTCAGAATAATTTCCAATGATTCTGAATTGCTGTCAAAACATGTTGTAAATAATTCTAAAGTGCTGTCAAAGCATGTTTTTGAACACGACAAAAAAAAATAATAAGATGGCGGTCTAAGGGTTAATAACCATATATAAAGTCTGAGAGTATATTGCACCACAGAATCTAGTATAGTGAAATTGTTTGAAGTTTGGTGCTCAAAAGTTTAAACTAGATCATGACGTTGCTGATGGCATATTCATTCCTCTTCCCAAGTCCCACATATATGATACATGTAGTACTGAATGCAGATCCAGCCAATCTCTGGTAGGGATGTTCTCATCATATGGTTTTCTGAAAAATATAAATTAAAAAATAAGATACAACTAGTTGAATAAAATTTATATTTAAAGACAGCAATTTGAATAAAAGTAGACATCTTATCAAATCCAGTGATTACTTAAAATATTCAGTGGTAAAATGAAAGAACAGCATTTCTTTCATTTTACCACTGCACATTACATAACGTAAACAAATCAACAACCCACTTGCAAAAATAAAACTAGACAAAAGTATATCGCAATGAACCCATTTTCCAAATTTCAAGGTCAAATGGGTAGATAATCAATGAGCCGGAAATCAAATGAAAAATCACTTGGCGGATGCATGTACAAACCGTAACTTGCATTATAAGTAATTAAGCCACATACCAAATCTGAAGTCTCCATGTATCATAGTTGTGAATAGTACAGGTCACACAAATTCCACTCGTGGAAATTTCAATTTTTGTAATGTAGATTTCTTGATTTTGTCATTCCTGTCAAAGTAAGGACGAGTAAAAATTTCAAGAATTTTCGTGCCCTGTAGTAACTCTTGCAATCTACTCCTGTTACTGTACTGCACATTTACGGACGGCAGGGGAGTAGATTGCAAGAGTTACTGTTAGCAACTACATGTAGATCTATCATAATCATGTCTGTTATGGTTTAAAAAATTTACCTCTGACAAGAAAACGTGATGGACATACTTGTATGGACGTGAGACGTATGTACGAACGGACACTTGTGACAAACAGAATATACCAATTTCCCCCCCCCCCCAAAAAAAAGTGGGTACAAATTAGTTGCGGGAAGTAAATCTGCAGAATACTCTGTGTACGGACGATACGTGAGTATTCTAGAGTAACTTATTGGTACTAGGTACACATATGCATGGATTTAGAAATCTACAATAGTCAGTTATATACACAAAATCTTTTAAATGTATTAAATACTATGTATATCAATTGTGGGCTAGTTGTGGGAAGTAACTAAAATACATGTACATAACACTGGGTACGGACAATACGGGAGTTACATAATATTGTATTTTGCAGAGTTACTTCCCGCAACTAATGTTGGGTATACAATACTTTTGTTGTGGGGGGGGGGGGTGGGGGGGGGGGGGGGGGGCTTACCTATTACCTGTATATTGTAGTATTCTGTGTATCTCCACGTTATCCCTCGGCTTTCCACACTGCCTGCCAGCCATGGCCCATGCTTCATCATGTTCATGTCGTCATGAATACAGGCCCGTTAGCCGGGGGGGGGGGGGTGTGGTCAGCGGTCGTCGACCCCACCCCCCCCCCCCGCCCAGCCTCGATGTACACTTTTTTAGCAATCGAGGTCCACATTTTTAGACCCCCCTATATACCTCAGGCCCATTGGGACTTCCAAACGACCCCCCTTCAAACAGGTCTGGCTACGGGCCTGAAATAATAATACGTTGCTTTGTTTTCAAACTCCATACACGTTTCTTAATGTCCATAACACCATAACAATAATAAGTTGTAGCTGCTAAAATTGACAGTCACTGAGTAGTATATAGGGAGTCAGTTTCCACCCCTATATACTACCCCCACCACCCCCGAAAGACCCAAACATTGGTTAACGATGAAATTGTCTCCCTACAGCAAATTTATGAATTTTTGGAGAAAATAATTTTGAATAGAAGGAGTCAAAATGACACTACCTCCAACCAAAAGTTGGTGATGGTATTGAACGATAAAAAAGTCAAAATCATTAATGCAATTTCAATGTGCCCACGAGTGATAGTTTATATTCCAACACCCCACTTTTCTCCTCCAATATAGCTAATTTATTTCGCAGATCAGCAACTAATTATACTAGCTCTAGTCTACCACGTTCACCTTTAGCCACCTGACAGCGCAGTTGCTTATGTATACAAAGAGTTTGGGCACTAACGAATTTACAAGGGCATCTGGGGCATTGAAATTGCGGGGCGACACAAGGAAATTTTCTACGTCTCGATAGATGCCTTCGTAGATATTCTTTACACGTAAAAGTCTTACAACAAATCACACACTCCATTATATATGTATATGTATATGTTTATATTCAATTGGACGTGAAAAAAACATGATGTAAATTTTTCACGTCCAATTGAACAAATACATTTCATAGGTTATAATACAGAAAATATGATAACTCCAGAAACTAGAGCAGAAATCGAAAGTTTGTGAAGAGAAGCCGAATCTCTAGGGATTACTTATAGTAAACGGTTGAGAGTTAGGGGGTTGACAAAGCTGATAAACGCCAAAAAGAATGAGGCGTTTATGAAGCGGTTTACCCGCGCCCACAAACGAGGAGCCTTTAAAAACCTCTCACTAGCAGAGGAAGTTGGTAACAGAATTAAAAAAGAAAGTATTGTGGGGTTAAAGGCTAGTTAAAACCTTCAAGCACCAATAATTTGTCCCAAATTAGACGCACAGGTGACCCAATACCAAATAATAAGAAAAAATCTATCGTTCGCGCGATAGTGGCAGAAGGTGAAGAAATATTGGGGGCTCACGATGAAACATTGGTAAAGGTAGAAAAGGGAAGACGGGTAGTTGCATTATCCTTTCGTAAAAACATTGACATTAACGAGTCTGAACGCATGTCCGATAAACTCGCTCCTTATCTAACAACCAATTTTTATTTCAGATATTCATATTCTTACAAGCTAGAACATATGGAGGAAACTAAAAATGGAAAACCTATAGCTGTAATATTTCACAAAAATATCGGTAGCGAACCACTATGATCAATGAAAACCGTTAAAAAATGGTTGTCAGATAAGGAGCAAACACGAATAATGTCTGATAAAATAGACAGACCAAATACAAAGTGGAAGTTTGTAAGATGGGTAGAGGTTTTTGTAAAGCTAATACAGGGCAGTAGGGGAATAGATTTGGGACTACAATCCAAAGAAGCAGCAGGAGGAGAACTTCCAGAATGGTTGAAGAATAAAAAAGGTATGTATTCTTTAGATAAGTATAATGACGACCTTTGTCTGTTCAGGTGTCTAGCTATGCATATGACAAGTGCAAGGCCCGACAGATGCACGGACAAGGCGAAAGAAACTTAGTAAGCAATATTTCGGTAGTAATGTGGTTTCACCAATTCCATTCAGATCTGAAAAAGGTTGAAGAGTTTTTTAAAATCGGTATAGCAGTATATCAACCCACCGAATGTGGCGTATGGTGGTTGAAAAAGGTACCAGCGCACTATAAGGCATAGGTAATAAAAAACCAATGATAATAGGACTGTTTAAATAATCACGCATTTCTGATAAAAAACCTTAAAAAACCTACTAAAAATTTACGCCTGCGATAATTGCAAACAGAAATTCACAGAAAGCGAGTTAATAGATGAGACACGGACCAAAATGTATGAAAGGTGAGACAAAAGTAATATGTGATGGTAATTATTTAGAGCGCCCGCGTTCGTCGTTCGAGAAAGCTTTTTACCCAAAAAGTTCTAACAGTTATGGGGCGATCGATTGGATGTACTCTGTGGAAAAGCAGGAGGGAATTCACATTCACCACGAACAGTGTGGACATGGGGGTGAAAGATGGATTTTAGGAGCTCCAGTAGATGGATACTGTCCAGAAAACAATACAGTATATCAATATCACGGCTGTTACTGGCACGGGTGCGAGATTCATGCAAAGCATAGAACAGAAGAACGCGCATCCACTATGAGAAGAGAATTTATTAGAAGCAAAGAATTCAACCTAGTAGTTATGTGGGAATGCGAATTTCAAAGAACGGGTAAAGACATAAAGATCGGTTGCGACACTACTCTTTATCCATATCAGATAGTATACGATTTTGAGGCATATCTCAACCCAGAATTTGAAACTCTCGGTAATAATCTAGAGTACGAAGCTGAGGCACGTTCCGGTAAGCGGTTTAGGTATAGGAGATAATTTCTCAGGAACAGTAACTCATATTTGTGATTAAACATCCCGCAAAACTTATAGAAAAATTCGTAGAAGATTTTGAAAGTCAGTAGGGGAAAAGCTATTAAGAGAAGTATGGTCAAGATATGGGTTTAATACAGAACATTTACGTAAAAATCAAAGTTACAAACAGATCGACATGGATAGAGCAAGTACCGGTTAGGTTTTAACAGCAGTAAGTACGATATAATCTTAATAAAGAAATATCTAGTAGGCGAACTGGCATTAACAACAAAGAAAGTAATGGTCGGAAAACGGGCAAACGCAACAATATTTCTATGTACTCCAGAGTTTAGATTGCTTGATGTAATACTTTATCTAGGACCTGGTGTAAGTTACGATAGTTGGATAAAAGCCTACGACTGCAAAGGACAGAAATCTTTCTTTCCTTAGGAGTGGTTCGATTCTCCAGACAAACTGGATTACCCAGGACTGCCTGATATAGAAAATTGGTATTCCAAACTATCTTATGTGTCAATAGATGAAACAGAATTAAGTAAATGTCGTAGAATTTTCGAAGAAAATAATATGAAAACTTTCAGAGATTGGTTAAAATATTATAACGATTTAGATGTAGCACCGTTCCTAGAAGCGGTGGAAAAAATGTGTGTATTTTATAAACACAGAGGTGTGGATATTTTCAAAGATGCGGTAACACTACCTGGAGTAGCTATGCAATATTTATTGAGAGGAACCATTAAAGAACAAAAATCTTCTAATACGATTATACCGGAGGATGCTCTATATGCACCAAAAGAAGAAACATACGAAATGATGAAAGACGCTCTAGTTGGCGGTCCATCAATAGTATTTACACGATATGCAGAAGCTGGTGTTTCAAATATTAGAGTGGGTTCCAAACCTTGCAAGGCTGTTTTGGGGTACGATGCAAACGCGTTATATTTATCTACGTTCAATAAAGAGATGCCGTGTGGGAGAGAAACTATACACCATATATATACCCCACATAACCCTAAATTTATTAAAAAGTGTTCTAAAAGAGTTTTATCTGGAGACTGGTTTGGGTTTGCGGAGGTGGATATAGAAGTTCCACACAACTTAAAAGGTAAGTTTTCTGAAATGTCCCCAATATTTATAAACAGAGAAGTAGAGGTTGATGAAGTTTCAGCACACATGTTAAAATATTTAAAAGATACTGGCCGAACAAGAGGAGATGGAAAAAAATTGGTGGAATCTATGACCGCCATTAAAGTATTGCTGTACGCGCAACTGTTGAAATGTATTTAAAAACAAACCGGCCCTAGAAATAACTGGAGTTCATGTGTTTTTATATTTATATTAGTGGAAAACCATTCGAATGGTTCGCAAAAGAAGCTACAGCCGCAAGACGAACAGGCGATGTAGAACCAAATAAGAAACCAATAGCCGACATAATGAAATTATTAGGAAACTCGTGTTGTGGAAAAATTATAGAGGCAACGGAGAGACATTTAAATACGACATATACACATAACGAAACCTGTGTTGACAAAGCATTAAGATCTGCATTCTTTGACGATTTGGAAGTGATAGGAGATGCGTACTAAATATCTTCAAGAAAACCCAGGTGTGCGGTAAAGAGACCATTACATTGTGGAATAGCGGTTTATCAACTAGCTAAATTGAGAATGTTGGAATTTTACTACGAATTTCTAGATAAATACGTAAAAAGAAAAGACTTTGAATTAATACAGATGTATACGGATAGTATGTATATAGGAGTTAGTGGAAAAACGATAGAGGAATTGATTAGACCTAACTTACTAGACGAGTTTGAAAAAGAAAAAAAGAAATGGTTGGCTTGGGATAAATGGAGCGAAAGAGAGCCCAGACTTTTCAAAATGGAATTTAGCGGAGATAGGGCGATAGCGTTATCTAGTAAGTGTTATTTTGTAGAAAAATTTAATTCCACTAATTTTGATAATTCTAAAGAATTAATTAATAAAAACTCTGCGAAAGGAATGTCCAAGAGAACTAATAATTTAAATTGGGATAGATATAAACGAGTACTAAGTGAAACTACAGAAGATGGAAAACACATTATAGATGTAACACAAAATAGAAGATTTAAAATGAAATACGGCGTTATGAAAACGTACTGTCAACAAACATTATGACTCTCGGCATACTACGATAAAAGACGCGTGTTACCAGACGGAATACATACAGAACCTCTCTAATGATTTATTAATAAATCAATATAAAGACTCTGATGATCCGGGGGTAGCTGGGTGTCAGAAGGCACCGCAAGAAGTTCTTCGCGAACAAAACCGCGAGATGGACCACCATCCAAATAGTAGAGCACTGGCTCATCGGGTTTGGTAATATATCGATCCAGATGATATACATTCAGAGACCACACCGGATCAGTCGCGCGGCGGATGCCACCTTCGAGCTCTCCCGGTTGATAGAGGTACCGGAAGTCAACATCCGATGGAAGCCGTTGCTCCTCTAAACCAACGGGTCGCCTGCGCGAGACGGCAGAGGGCTTGCTCGTCACCTTTTTTACTTGATGGCATCTACATGCTTCTTACCTATCAATCTGGTCACCTCTCCGTTCATTGCGGAGACCACGGCGGGCAGTCTGGCCACCCACTCGGTCGATCGCGAATGAGGGTCTACGAGTTCTTTGGCATATTGGTGTCCGAACAGTCTCTCAGCCAGGGTTCGATTGAAGCGCTCCACGATCCCCTGGTCCCGGTGGATATTGACGCGGCCGCGTCTGATAGAAACTTCGTGCTTAGACAATAGATGAGAGACCGCGCCCATGAACTCGCGGCCGGGATCGACCTGGAGAAGATTCGGCCATTTGAGAGGACTCCTCTCATATATTCTGGAAAGAGCCTCGGCCACCTCCTTGGACTCTTTAGTGGCCAACGGCTCAGCCCCCTTATAACGATTCGCTACGTCAACGATTGTCAGTGCGTACTTGTACGTCTTGCGACCGACACGATCGTGAGGGAGAAACAGGAGATCCGCTTGGTGAACTTGGTTCAGCACCGACACGTCGAATTTCGGGCGCGGAATATTGTGAGGCGCGGGTAAATAGATCTGCCAGATGGCCTGCTTCTTGAGCCATGCCTTGACAGCGTTTTCTGAAACCTTGGTCGCCGCCGCGAGGTTCTTGATGGCCGCGAGTCCCTTCCAGTACCCGCGGGGGCTATAGTATGTGTTCGCTAGCATGCGCGTTAGGCGAATCGATAGTTTGGTATTAAGTTTGCACGTGCTCATCGTATGCGAAATATTCTAAAATATCGGAAAATCTCCAACATGCCCTCGCCAGATCGTCCGGTAACTGCGTGGTTAATAATAAACCTTTGTTGGAAGTCAAATCACGATTGGAGGTTAAGTTCTGAAGGAATTTGGGAAAATCTAATTCATCCCTCAATCCAATCGCGATTGGAGTTGAACACGATTGGGAGAAATCTAACATCCGCTTTGCGAAAAGGGTGGGGGCTTTTTCGTCCTCGCGCCACGTCTCGAGAGAATCTCGGGCCAGATGAATCATACCCTTTGCGCCAGCTATGCGGTGTTTAAGGGCAGTGTAGCCTACATCGATCATAGCTATATATGGGCCGCGCCATGCGAAAACCGGTCTTAATGACAACGTCATGAAAAGCGGTAAACGACGTCGGAAAAACGACGTTTGCAGCGTCGCTGTAAAATTTCACATTTTGCCCTCCCATTTATGTTTACTGGTGTCAGTTAACATTAAGTGTGAACTGAAAACGGAAATTTATAACTTACTGAAACTTTCACTAATATGAGACGCGATGCCTTGCACCTTAGTACACATATTATGACGTCATGACTTGACGGCACGTACTTGTGACGTCACTGAACGTGAATACATGTTTTACGTTATGGCCATGGTGTCGTGACAAAATATTATAGCAAGGATACTTGCACGAGTTCCTCACAGCATCAATGCTTCAGGCGCTGTGCATTGTCGCCTAACTGTCGTTCTTTGACATTGCCACTCTTTTTCGTCGGTTATCCTTATGAATTCAAAATGGTGAACGCATAATTTAACTGGCTACATATCAGCGAAGTCCTCGCTTACACTGCACCTTGAATCCTAAATAATCTTAAATATGAACAACCTAGTGTCAACGATATTACCATTTATTATCTTGGTAAATTGAGATACTTTTGAACAATTCAATCCAGTACTTAGCGATGTAATGCCACTCATTTTATCATAAACGGAGGCAGACACGCAACTATATTGTAAGGGACCTGCAGTCTGGTTTTTGTCAGGATGATTATCCAGTTATCGGGTTTGGTAGCTCCGCACCAACAAGGATGTACACTATCAACTAAATATTGGCTGAGAACAGAATACGAGAGCGAATGTCAATTCAACAAGTTTAATAAAGTCTTAACTAACATGTAACAACAATTAAACTATTCTTTACAGACTGAATATCGGATTATGCGGTGCAGAATATGTCATTTCCACATTGTGGCAGAAATTAACACATGTCAAACAGAGAACAATAATGGGAATCTCAACCTCCAAGTAACCTCTGCAACTAATCAACATGTGTCGGTAAGCTTGGTTAAATATTCAACATGTTATCAGGTTATAGTACATTACAGTTTGCAGTGTTTAAAGATGGGTGGGGTAAGTTAATAAGTGGCAAAGGGCACATGGCCACGATCCCTGATCCTTACAATATAATGACATATATATATCCAGGGTTTGTATTGAATTTCGCAAAACAAATGCATCACAATCTCTCTAATAGATTCAGTATCAGTGAGTTCAATGCAGCTCCTTCATTGTTTGTGTATAAGCAATACATAATGCACAAAACACACAGTGAGGTCGGTGGAGTTTTCGAAAAGTCTATAAATTAATTGGAAATTTGATCATGTTGATGGTCATAAACTTGCTTTTCGCACGATTTGTAGTATCAAATCATCAGCTTATCACTTGACTGCATAATAATGTATGTCTGAATCAGGCGATGGCAATGCGATCCTCAAGAAAGACACACGTCGACAATTATAAGGTATCACGCTACCAAATCTGCTCGACGTCGTGTTTTGTTACAAAGTTAATGTTATAAGGGGCCTACTTCCTACTTTAAAATATGTCGTCGCATACGAAATGTTAAATAATGTCGCTATTATTCCTCAAAATTATGTTAGGCAGCAGCAAACAACAGGGAAACGCCAACACTCTTCCTTATTTGAAAATTATTCATACGGAATTACGTTACTTGGGCCGCAATCCAAAACATGACGTTACATTAATAGCAACTGCAATAAACAATATTTTCATACTTTGTCTTGGCCTAATGGGAAACACTTGGAAAGGCTACGAGATATCCAAATTTGGTTGACATGCGATAAAAGATAACAAATCTATAGGACTTGTCCGGGTATTTTATCAATACCCTTGTATACACCGTTGATAAAAACGTCGTAATTTCAACGTCATTGATCTAAAACGTCATATAAGTTTTTACCACGCGTCATAAAAATACTTCTAAAATGAAAAATAATTGGGATACATTAATAATTTTGGCGGCATATGGCTTTTAAAAGATGTACAATTCAGAATACGCGAAAAAGTAAAAACTGAAAATGTTGTCATTAAGCCCGGTTTTCGCATGGCGCGGCTCATATATATTTTTAAAAAAAAAATTAAAATAATTATAAAATTAATTAATTTGAAATCTCGATTGAATATAGTAGCCGACGAGACCAACCACACCTATTCCTACGACGATGAATCCGATCTCGCGGTCTTTTTGGGGCTCTGACGGTACATAGAAATCTGAAAGTTGGGGCTCGCGATCCAGCGGCGCGAGACTTTTCTGTGGATATGCCATCGTATACTTGCGGTTGGCTTCTTCAACGTTCTGGAAAGTTTGCGCGGCGTAATTCTCGCGGCGAAGCTCTTCGTTGACCCAGTCCAGATGGGCGGTTCGTTTTTTCGACCATGCTTCCTTTGCGCTATTGAGTTGATCTACAGCTAAATCGTGACGCTTGCGCTCCTCATCCACGTTCGAGCTTCTCATTTTCGAGAATATAAAGTTGCTACCGCTGAATGCCAATGCGTTTACAAGCGCACCACCTATAATTATTCAGATCGAAGCCATTTATTTCCATATATTAACAGGTAGAATTCCAACTTTAATTAGATAATCTCGGGTCCAAACTGCGGCCGCTACATCTAAGGTCGCGAGCCCTAAGTATCACACATTAAAGTCCAATTTTGGGGCGGACCCTCCTAGGGCCATCTTTGATAGTCGAGCTTACCCGATACTGAAACCTGATATCACCACGGCGTGTAAAGCGCATTCACTATCATTTTACCATCTTGTTCTGCCATTGTTGATAATTATAATTATTGCATATAAAAGGGATCGTGATCAATGTTTAAATGGGGCGCATCCAATTGCGATTGGTGTTTCGTAACTGTTTTTGGATGAATTGATGGGGGTGGTTTTTTTAGATAACGATTTGTGTAATAGGTGGTATTTCCACACGCACAGGGCACCAACAACTGCCAAACCACCACCAACAACCAAACGTCCAATCTCGATTGGGTGTTGAGTGTGCTTCCAATTTGTGAATTGGGGGTGTTGTTGCAATTCTCGATTGCTCTGTCTTCAGATATTTTGCTGTGTCCGTCCCCGATTGCAACGACTGTTTTGCCTCTCGAAGCTCGGCGAGTATTTTATCTTGTTTAACTTTTCGGGCGGCGGCTGCCGCCCGCCCAGCTGCCTGCCTTTTTGGGGTTTTATGTCGTGAAACCGGATTCGTCCAATCTCGATTGGGTGTTGAGTGCTCCTGTGGAGCTGCAGCAATCCGCGATTGAACCCCCAACGTGCTCGGGTTCAACAGTGTTGAAGTTGGAGATTGTGGTTCCGTCACTCTCGCAGGTGTGTCTTGTGTCATCATTTATAATATTAATATTAGAGCTTATAGTTCGTGAGCATATATGTCCAAACTGACAGTGTTTACCCTGGTCAACGCGGTTGTCAGCGGAGCTAAGTACATTCCAAACTTGTGATAAATTGAGCAGCAGGCTGTTCTAAGAGTGTGTCCTATAAAAGGGTCAGTCTCTAGATCGTGAATCAATCCCGCGGTGTTTGTTATAGGGAGAAATATACGAATGGCGGTTGCGTACAAATGAATAGCCGCTGATCCAAGAGTTTTTGTCATCTCAGCACCTAACCTAGATTCGTATCGCGCATACATTTTATCAATCTCCGCATCTGACATCTTATCCACCTGACAAACTGAGAGACGCCTACCGAGATAATGCTCCGATTTTCCCCCAGCAACCAGCGCAGCTAGCCGCTCTCGTCGCGCCGCATTTTCATTTTCATTCGTATCGGCAGGTGTTGCACTCAACCCAATCGAAATTGGAGTTGATCCCGATTGCTCTGTCGGAGTTGATGTTTCATTATCTTTCAGGAAAGATACCGTGTCGGCAGTCGGAGTTGAGGTTTCTTCCATTAGCTGATCGAGAAGTTCGTCGCAGTTCATTATTGCTAATTTTCTTAAAATTAATTTAACTATTCTAACAAGTCTCATAACTTTTACATATTGCCAAGCACACCACTCGATACTTATGATCACCGTTATGCTCGCAACAAAGCTCGCAGCGGAGCACCAAATTGTTAACATTGTTAATCATTCTTCAGCATTTGTTCAACATTTGTTAAGCATTTGTTCAACATTTGTAAAGTATTTGCTAAGCATTGTTCAGCAATTGCTAAGCATTGTTAAGCATTTACTCAGCAGTTACTAACGAGCGTTAAGTAATTGCTCAGTAATTAATTGATAACTTTATAAGCAGTTGGTTGATCAGTCTTTAGCAGAAGCTTGGCGTGCTTAGTTTCCGAAAGCATCTGTCGAACCTCCAGGCGCTCCTCGCGCGTTGGGATAACGTCATTCTCTCGAAGACAGTCATCGAATGAGTCTCGGTCCTTGCAGTGAAAGAGGGCGACCCATTTCGTTTGCTCGCGCAGATCCTTGAGGACGGCGTTGTACTTTTGAGTGGAGATCCATACGCTTTGCCTAGCATGGCGGCCAGAAAATGCGAGCTCGGAGAGCATGTCCTTCTTTTTGGTCATCGCCGCCTTGGCCGAGCAATCATCAATCACGTATAGGGTGGGCTCACCCTGAAAGATTTGGTATAAACCGCGCAACCAATCGTGAAGCCTATCACCGGGGTCAATAACGTATACCTCAGGGTCAGTCCATATCCACGGGCGCCGCTGACAAGTATCGTTGTGCCGCACAGTGGGACACAGGATCACAATGTGACGAAAGGCATCGCGGTAGGACCCCTCGAGCAAGTCGAGGATGAAAACCGTTTTTCCACATCCTGTCTGCCCACATATTATGGCAGAGTGAGCATCTCCAATCGTGAATTGGTATTGATTGCTAATTTTCTAAAAATTAATTAAATCAGTAGAGTGCTGAGACATATCGACCATCTTCAATGTTGAGTTGTGCGTCTGTAATTATATATAAGTACACGTTCAATGGCCCATTTCCATCCGCCTCTTTGGTTATCTGGATCGTCACACAATCACTAGCGTTCTCAACTTGGCGTCCGCTGCCGTGTATTTGGTCGTCGTCGCTGGCTCGTCGTCGTCTAGCCATAACGCGTATTTGGTATTCAGGAACTCCGCGAGGGAGACGGCCGAGAGCTGCAGGTCTTTGGCAACCGCGGCAACCTCCGGAGAGCGCTTAGAGCCGGCAGCAAACTGCTGGTGCGCGCGAAGACCCACGCTGTAGAGTTGATTGGGTACTCCCTCGATCGTCACCTCTACCTTTGTGACTTTGGGGTTATATAATTTGTCGGTTTTTCTAGCCCCGAGCGCGAACCGAGCATCTTCGAACAACATCAGTATACCTTTCATCGAGCGGGCGGGTATGTTGACATTAATATTCCACAATGTGTCGCTTTTGTCTTTCGTCATCTTGCGATGGCGAAGAACTCGGTCGTAAGGTTTGGAAACGCGCCAGGCGTACTGGGTTCTGATTAATCGCGCGAGTTCGGGCATCGTGACCATGTCGTACTCCAGCGAAACATTGTCGATCATATACGTCAATGCTATGTTTGTGGCTATGAGAACTCGGCCGTAGTCGTTGAACGTTAGTTCGTATTCGAGGCGGTCAGCCAAAGCACTCTGATAGTAGGGCATGTGACTCTCCAGCAACTCAAAGTCGAGCGGAATGTAGAAGCGGTTGCCGTAAGCGGCCGCGATCGCGTTGTCACTCGCGTTGTTATCTGCCTTGTTATCAGCCCCGATTCTAAGTTTGGTTACGTTCTTATTTTTGCTGGTGTCAATACCCTGATAGACCGCGTTTTCGCGCTGTTGCGCCGTCTTCCACAGGTCTTGATAACAATGGTAGACGTCGCTGTCATCGATCGACATCACCTCATTACCAGCAATCTTTATCATGGTGTTCTTGACGATGGCGCGACCCAGGTTCTGAACGACGGTTCGGTTCGCGTCCGTCGACGTCAGCGAAATAGTGAAAGCGAGGCGAACAGTCCCCGGCACAATGACGTCGTTAGCTCCGAGGTTGGGGAAGCGGACTAAGAGCTGCTGGTTCTGGTCGATCGTCGATGGGTTGTTCGTAATAACGACACTCTGTCTCACGCCTTTTGCCCCGAGGGGCTCACGCTGTCTGCGACCGTATTGACTCGAAGACATAATTTAATGAAACTATTAAACTCGTATGGTTTTGTCTTTAATACATAATGATATACTTATAAAGATGGCTGATTACGATATTGACATGGATGAAGTTGGCCGAAACGATTACATCGATGAGGATGATAATGACATAGATGATGATAACGATAACGAAACGCCCTTCATAGAGACTCCAGTTCCAATCCAATCGCAATTGGGGGGATTAGGTGGCGCTACCACTAGTCAAAGTCGGGAATTACTCGAGGGAGTTGTAAGCGACTACTACAACAGTTTGGCAGAAATCGGTCTGGTCCCATCTGTCGGCCGCGACTACTCCAAGTTCGAATTGGATCTGACGGGTAGGTTGCGACTAAAAGCATCAAATGTCGAGATCGTCAACATGAATACCGGAAAACCCCTAGCGCTGAACACCATTGCCGGAAACCGGGGCGGTGGCCAAATCGTAAAGAACGAACTCGGATTCCCAGATTGGAAGAGGGGTAAAACAATTATGCCGGCCCTAAATTCTA
>CM055278.1:40789959-40897338 GCA_029237695.1 Conchocele bisecta | reverse complement strand
CGTGAAGAAACGCGGACATGGTTGTAACTAAAGCCTCAGTCACACTGTCACGTATTGAGGGCTATGTGTTACTACGTTTCCCACCCGTACGGATTGCCAAGAGTTTGCCCCGTTTTGAGGGGTATTATGTTTTACTAGGTTTCTAGTAGGTTTCCACTACGATTTGCAAGGTTTTACTACGTATCCCCCCGTCTGACTTGTGACAGGCCGGGTATCAAAGCGGCTCATTGTCACGATTTCAATAGGGATTGATAGGTTTTACGAGGTGACTGTCACGTTTCTACGTTTTACAACGATTCAGTACGTTTTTACTACTGATTACTAGGCAGTGTCAGCGATTACTACGAAGTTGGCAAACCGTAAATAACCGCCGCCGCATTGACAAACCAAATGCAAAACATAGAAAAATACGTTGCAATACGTATTAGATATGACTATGTACATGTACGTAATGATGATTGCTCCCGCCACGTCTGTGTTGGACATGTTCAAAATTAAGGTGCGGTTTCAATATACGTACATGTAACATATACCTACGAAACACAATAAAATGTAAATATATATATTTTTAAATATTTTTTTATTTGTTTACCGATTTTCAAAATCTAACTTTTGTTTTCTTAGTTAAATCATTTTCGAGCTATCTCGCCAGGTTTCGGAGTAAATTTCCAAAATATTTCCTGAAGGATCAAAAAACGATTTTTTTTTGGAAATTGACTCCCCATGTTAATTTCCCATTGGAAAATATTTTGTTCGCAATAAAATCAATATTTGATGGAATTTAATCAAATAAACTTTTTGAGGAGGGTGATTTTTTTTGTTATTGATGAAAATGTACTTACTTTTAAATATTTTTTAGATTTAATGTCTGTAATGGCCAAATGTTCGTCGGCAGCACAACGTCGAACATATTGTAGTTCTTTTCACGTCACGTTGCTGAGTTGTAGTTGTAAGCTCAGCAACGTGACGCTAGATTCGTCCATCCTGCCTCCGATGATGCACATAAAGTAATCCGAGTGAAGCTACTTGTGGTTTCCAAGTTATGTAACCTATTTATATTTACACTGTCCTTCAATTCATAATGGAACACCCATTATTACGCATTGTGTTTATATCCCGGTACGAGCGACGTTGTTGATTCTTTAAAGTGTGTGTGATGCCGGTACAATATATATTCCTAATTGTAACGCCTTATTTGGTTATTTACATCTTTGAAACTATCCGAAAATGCAGTCACCATGTTAATATAAGTAATAAAACCATGGGCCCTTGCATTTACTGTAGTATGTAACACATTTGGTCTGTTTAAAAATTGCGAGGAGTTTTCCTGTCCACGCACGTTCAACAGACCAAATGTTTTTCAAAGTACAGTAAACACAACAGCCCATGATTGTATTCATTAAATAACACCGGTCTATGAGGACGTAAGAACATACCCCATCCACTCACCTTCCTTATCTTTCTTTACAAACATCAATACAACGATGGTCACGGCAAATGCCGCGATTATCACCGTAAACAGCAAGATAATCGATAAATTCCGGCATCGGACGGGCGGCTTATCCCCTGACCCGTATTTGGTCTGAAAGTACAATAACATAATAATTACATAACTGGGGCCGTTTCACCAGAACTTTTTCTTACGACTAAAATGTTCGTAAATTTAGGATTGTCTGGGAATTTCAATTGATGGATTACATTTATTGAGCATATGCTGCATATGCAGCATTTTCCTAATCTGCCTCGTGACAGAGACGTGGCTTGGGGATGACATTAAATCTCCCGAAAGAAAGGATCGACATGCTGATAGGCATGGCGACGTAATCATATATCGCAGTCAATTATCGACTTAGAGATAACAGTTATGAGCGGAGTAGTCGATCCGTTTTTATTGCAAACAAAGTCGGTTTCGTTGTCCCATTTTCGGCTTAACATAACATTTCGTAAACTTCGAAATGATGTCAGTTTAGCGATAAGGGCATCCAAGAAAGATTGTCATGACAGGCTAAGTAATAAATTAAAGTCAGGATAACTCTACTAAAAGGATTGGTGGTCCATATTGAAAGATTTTATCAATGAAAATGAAAATAAAACAATTCCACCACTGCACCATTATGATAACGTTCTTGAAAGGGCAGATTTTAAATATTTGTACAATTGTTTTAAAGACAAACATATGTTAACACCCTTGCAGCATGATTTCGCACCTGGAGATTCAAATGTAAACCAAATGACCTTCCTTTTTAATGCATTCTGTCGCGCATTAGATGATGGAAAAGAAGTCCAGGTTGTATATTGTGCTATCAGCAATGCATTTGACCGTGTTTGGCATACCCGTCTGCTTATGCATTTAACAGCTATAGGTGTTACTAATAACGTACATGACTGGAAACACATTGGAGCTGGTGTCCCACAAGGTTCTATCCTCGGACCATTGTTATTTATCCTATACATAAATGATATTGTTGTGGACATAAACTCCAATATACGCCTCTTCGCTGATGACACCAGCTTATACCTTATTGTAAACACTCCCAAAACTGCGACTTGGACCACTAATTTCGATCTTGAAACTATTACCAACTGGTCTAAAAAATGGCTTCTAACATTTCACCCTAAAAAGACAGAATCACTACGGAAACGTAATAGTAAGAATGGTAAGAATGTACATAGAGAATACATGTCCCTTTTAAAATGGTGCGGTGAACCTCTATAAACAGGGCACCTTGTACATGACTGTGTGGGTAATTCTCGGTAATTTGATTTGCATTTATCTCTGATGATACAGTCTGTTCGTGATTGCTAAGCATGAAACATGTCCTGGAGTGGTCATATGACTAATTTACAGTGGAACATCTATATACCGGACGCTCTGGGGACATCCCAGGGTGTTCGGTTTGAAGGGGTTCCACTGTGTCTGCTTTTGTACATTGTCACGACAACGAAAAGTTAATGTGGGCGTGGGTGGCTAGGTGTGTGAACATATGTTTAAGAACTGCTGAAGTGCTTTTATTTTCTATTTTTGTTTTTATAATAACGAACTAAAATAGCTGTTTGTCCTTTCTTTGCTAAACATTGGTTAACCCTTTGAACGAGTGTCTCATCAGGATCTGCACTTTTTGCAATTAATTTTCATATTTCTTAGAACAAAAACACCCCTTTTTCATAAATGGACGAATCTGAAAATAATTTTGTGACCATTGGATTGGTCGGAACATTATCATATCACAGTCCATTCCAGTTCCTTAGGGTTGAAAGGGTTAATGCATATTTACATAGTGTCATCTATTATACATCTACCGGGTATCGCAGGAAGCAGAAACTAGGAGCATAACACAATAATAAAATCCCAGTTTATGCTAATGGTAGTACTAATTATGTTTCTTATGGCCTGGGGCCAGTTTCAAAAAACTTAGTACGACTAAAATGTTCGTAAGTGCAAATTTAGGATCGTCTGGGTATTATATCCTCAATAAATGTAAATTTAATAAATGTTTACAGGCAAACATTGTTAATGTGAAACTTATAGACTATCATAATATTGCTCTTACGAACATTTTACTCGTACGAAGTATAATGAAACGGACCTGGTTCCTGCAGCCTGTGATACTAAGCTTGCTTTCAATCCAATCCCATTTGTACAATGTTATACTTCTGCTGATGTCTTATTTGCAAATTATATACAAATATAATATGCTTAAACCAATTTATTTTGTTTTATTCTAATATATGTATATTCTATCGCAGATTGTGACAGAGAGGGGAGATAAGTTCACTGTGATAGAGACGGGAGATAAGTTCATTGTGATAGAGAGGTGAGATAAGTTCATTGTGATAGAGAGGGGAGATAAGATCACTGTGATAGAGAGGGGAGATAAGTTGACTGTGATCGAGAGGGGAGATGAGTTCACTGTGACAGAGAGGGGAAATAAGTTCACTGTGATAGACTGGGGAGATAAGTTCACTGTGATAGAGAGGGGTGATAAGTTCACTGTGATAGAGAGGGGAGATAAGTTCACTGCGATAGAGAGGGGATATAAGTTCACTGTGACAGAGAGGGATATAAGTTCAATGTGATAGAGAGGGGAGATAAGTTCACTGTGATAGACTGTGATAGAGAGGGGAGATAAGTTCATTGTGATAGAGAGGGGAGATAAGTTCACAATGATAGAGAGGGGAGATAAGTTCACTGTGATAGAGAGTGGAGATAAGTTAACTGTGATAGAGAGGGGAGATAAGTTAATTGTGATAGAGAGGGGAGATAAGTTCACTGTGATGGAGAGGGGAGATAAGTTCACTGTGATAGTGAGGGGAGATAGTTCACTGTGATAGAGAGGGGAGATAAGTTCACTGTGATAGAGAGGGGAGATAAGCTCATTGTGATAGAGAGGGAGATCAGTTCACTGTGATAGAGAGGGGAGATACGTTCACTGTGATAGAGAGGGGAGATAAGTTCACTGTGATAGAGAGGGGAGATAAGTTCACTGTGATATAGAGGGGAGATAAGTTCACTGTGATAGAGAGGGGTGATAAGTTCACTGCGATATAGAGGAGAGATAAGTTCACTGTGATAGAGACGGGAGATAAGTTCATTGTGATAGAGAGGTGAGATAAATTCATTGTGATAGAGAGGGGAGATAAGATCACTGTGATAGAGAGGGGAGATAAGTTCACTGTGATCGAGAGGGGAGATGAGTTCACTGTGACAGAGAGTTGAGATAAGTTCACTGTGATAGAGAGGGGAGATAAGTTCACTGTGATAGAAAGGGGTGATAAGTTCACTGTGATAGAGAGGGGAGATAAGTTCACTATGATAGAGAGGGGAGATAAGTTCACTGTGATAGAGATGGGAGATAAGGTCTTTGTTTGTGACAGAGTGGGGAGATAAGTCCACTGTGATTGAGAGGGGAGATAAGGTCAATGTGATAGAGAGGGGAGATAAGTTCTCTGTGATTGAGAGGGGAGATAAGTTCACTGTGATAGAGAGGGGAGATAAGTTGACTGTGATAGAGATGGGAGACAAGTTCACTGTCATAGAGAGGGGAGATAAGTTAATTGTGATAGAGAGGGGAGATAAGTTCATTGTGATAGAGATGGGATATAAGTTCATTGTGAAAGAGTGGGGAGATAAGTTCACTGTGATTGAGAGGGGAGATAAGTTCACTTTGATAGAGAGGGGAGATAAGTTCACTGTGATAGAGAGGGGAGATAAGTTCACTGTGATAGAGAGGGGAGATAAGTTCACTGTGATAGAGAGGGGAGATAAGTTCATTGTGATGGAGAGGGGAGATAATTTGGCTAACACTACCGCCTGTGCTAATCGTGCCATTTTTGTCAGTTTCTTTCTTTCATAATACTTGAATAGTATGCTCGAAGTCAAGCCGCTTGATTGACTGAGCCTGATCTGTCTCAGACAATAAAATTGCTTGTTTTCGAATTGGCATGCATACATATGTTGAGAAACGTTGATGATGTTGGCAAGGTTAACGCAGTCGGTTGTGTAGATGTTCAGACACTTTGGGCCAACTTAGCTAGTGCCTGCAATGCTGCTACGTGTAATTATGAAAAAGGGTGTGTCTTTTGTTCTAAAAAATATGAAAATTACTTGCAAATTGTGCAGATCCTGATGAGACGGATCGTCATGAGCCGGCTCATCTGGATCTACACGTTTTGCCAATACCACTCTACAGACCTATATGGTGATGAAAGGGTTAATACAAAATGATGTACTTTATTTTTATCCCGTCAACACAGTGTGTATGTACCGTGAAACACGGTGCGGTGAAACATTTTTGATATCCTGTCAATACGACCTATTCACTGCGTATGAATATATGCGGTGGCTGGGGTTATCTTTATAGCATTTTGAAGCTATGTGTAGATGTTGACGGGATAAATAGAATAGTAGGTTAGTGACGTGAATGGGAACAATATATGGCATGGCACGGAAACGGGATGTGCTCGGCAGAGCCTCGCCCATCCCGTTTCCTAAGCCTTGCCAGATAGTTTTCCCATTCACGGCACTAACCTGCTATTCTCTATATCTCTGGTAGTTTCCCTGCGTATCAGGAAGTCGAAGAATACACTGAAGTATTTGCTATCATATTGTATTTTGTAAAGGTTATTACCATGATTACTACATACAATGTTCACAGTGGTCTAGACAGCGAATATTTGTTGAAGGTTCACAACAGACCAGGAAATATAGCATTTGACCCGCAACGCAACTGCCATTATTGCCAATAATTAAAAAAAAAATATCGCGAAAAATTAAAAAAAAAATATGGAGATATAACGTGTGGTGATATTATCAAACGAACTTCATAAAACATTTATATCTATATAGTGTTTACATAATTATTTTTTGGAGCATATTGGGTGCCATTTTTGGGGCAACATGTTGATAAATAGCTATTGTTCACATGAAAAAATCGAAGACATCCGATAACGACATTATGTGTACAGTCCCATAGAAAACGAACAGCCAAATGCCAAGCTGATTCTGACAGGCTAATGTTCCTGTTAATGATTTTGTATTGCACTATGGGGTCAGCTAATGAGATAACAAAGCATGCCGAACTACTTTCACTGCACATTAGTCCGTCTGTGGCTGCAGCTGGAGTCTCCAGTAACCGCCAGACTCGACCATAGTGCATGAGAATATGTACAGGTGAGTTTTATTACCACCAGCGACTATTATGACCGTAATCTTTGCAGCTTAGGTTCAGATCAGAATGAGCAGTCACATCAGGATCTAGATTGTTACCGACTGGATTCATCTTGTCTAAATTGATTAGCAACCCTGATCTTGTTCCATGCTCTCTTGGTAGCCTACAACATGTGTGTGTTGATTTCCACAATAATGCTGGGAGAATTGCTTGTTCTAACAGCTATAAGCTGATGATACAAGAACACACTAGTCTTCTAACCAGTGTAGATATATCTGGGGTTCAAACTGACCAGCACACTAGCAAGTTACAAATTAAAATGTGCTGTTGATACATAATTACATGTAGCATATGTTATGTTACATACACCTTGCAGAAATAAATATCTTCATTGCAAAACCTTACTTCAATCTCAAAGTCAGACTTGACACAAGGAATTCAGCTGAGTGTGAGTCCTGGCTGGGGAATGGACCTTACGACATATGCGACAGTGTAGCCCCAGATCAACCAGCGCATCCGTACAGTCTGACCAGGGCCTATATTTGTCGTGTTTTGTTTTCATCGAAGTAGTAACAATAATGATACCAGCAAAACGCCTCGACTTGAATCGTACTTAGTGCGGGTGTGCAAAAGCAAATAGTTTTGAGTCCAAGTTGGCGATTGCAAAAGTTTTATAAACTATCAACAGAGCTTCAGTCAAGGTGCGTAATTTGATAAATTTGAGGTAGGATTTTGCTATTTCTTCAACAAAAATGGCAAGTTGTGGGCTATGATAAGCTTATTATTTCTTACTGGAGCATAACATGATTCAGCTCTCAAGTACCGAGGGGGGGGGGTGGGGGGGGGGGTGGGCAAAACGATACAAGAAGACCAAACCATGTAGGTCGGCATTCCGGGAAGGATGAACACACACCGATCGTTAAATTACCCATCACATGCTCCCTCCTACCACCCATTCCCATGTTGGAATAAATTGGGGATAGTGTGTATAAACAGGTCATCAAACTTTGGTCAAGAGTACAACTACAGACGCAGTCAGTTTATTTGATACTGAATGAATGACAGTTAAAACGTTTGATTAGAAAAGTTTTATAAACTAACAACAGAGCTCAAGCTAAGGTGAGTAATTTTATCAATTCTGGATAACAACAAATTTCTGCACCAAAAAAATGGCAAGTTGGGAGCCTCAATGATCTCAATGAGACGATTCTAAAGGACTCCTAACTTGCTATCTTTCATTGAGAAATAATAATTTCGCCACCAAAGCATGCACCTGACACGGAGCTCGATCTGTATCAATCTCAAGTCCGCGCAGTCTGATCAGGGCTAAAGTTTTTTGAAGGAGTAACATTAATGATACCAGGAAAACGCTTTGCAAATTATACATATTTGGTCTTATATTTGTATATGCGTATACTATGTACACAGTGATCCGTTATGAGACCAACTATGTAAGTAATTTGATACATTTCCACAGTTGTCATAGTTCATGAAAAATATTTACATAATTTATGATTTTCTTCCGTACATGACAACGAATATTTATGACACTTTCAAAGCATATTGCAAGATGTCATCATTTACTAAAAAACACAAGACTGTTATAAATATTATTCTTTGAATATCGCGGATGCTATGAGCCGTGTCGCGAGAAAACCTGTCTTCGGGAATCTGACGACGTCACAAGATATGACGCCGTGAACTTAGCTGACGTAATTTCCGCCGAGATTTCCAATTATCGACGTTTGTCAGACCGCCATGTTAGGTTTGTTCCGTGGTGTTCAAAGTTATCTAACGAACAGAACAACAACGTACCTTGATTTTTATTCGAAACAGGCATATCGTATATATGTTTTTATTAACAATAATGGCGTAAAGCCGTAAGGATAATTTTCTTTTATTATTTTGCTATTGGTATCATATAAAAATGTTTGTCTTTTGACGTGTGTTTTTTATGTTCCTTTATTTTCACATAATAGTTTCTTTGACACAGTTTACAGATAACTGTCCACGTTAACTGTTATCGACCACCATTTACAGGTGAAAACTCTGTGTAAGCTACATGTTTTATTTACATATACATACAAATAATCGGTATCATATTTGTAGACCTATGTAGCCTGGGCCCGGTTTCCCGCACAACTATACGTTTCAGATCTGGTTAAATCGGAGCAAATTTTCAGTCTATTGATCAATTCTTTCTTTCTAATACAATGTTTAAAATTAAAAATTAGCTCAACCTTTACCGATTTTAAGAAATAAATTAAAAAAAAAAACAAAGCCATGGATGTTACGATTAGCATAGCGACAGATCAGTCTCATATGTGCATATGCGCCATCTGATCAGAACATACGATGTTCGCCATTCACTCACTGGGTGATCCTTTCTCGATCACCGACATGATATGGGTCGCCTATCGTACATTCATTGTAGATATTGTAAGGTCCGGTTTTTTTTCACAATGTGGTCAAAGTACAGCTGTAAGCGGGACGATGTCGCGAACATTCGACGTTTCTGTTGTCTGAATATGAAATGCTTCAATCTGAATACACGCTAACATGTGTGTCATGTTAATATAAGAAATACGGTGGGATGATATTTCAAGGCAACATGTTTGGGACATGTGACACGTACAACTACAATACTATCACATATCTCTCTTGAAATAAATACTGTTTAAACCAACTACAATAATACAAAAAGTCAAGAACTAAATACAGTAACTGTGGGATGATATTTCAAGGATTGTCAAGTCGTGACACAAATACAATAAGACTGTGCGCACTAGCAATTGATATGGTTCTTCTAGTGTTGTTCGACGATTATCAAGGATCTCTTGACTTGCGGGTATTGTTATTATTGTATCTCTCCTCCCCTCTCATTTCTTCGTACTTTGGGACCCCCGTATTTTGTGTTGAGTCTTCAAAAGACAAACTGCTAGCGTAACACTCCCAAAACAAACACAAGTGGGTGGTAGGACAAGCTGATCACAAGCTGAGGTAACAACTGTCTCAAATATGTTACCATAGCCAGTTTGGCCATGTGGCAGACTTCCACTCGCTACCCTTGAATGTGGTCTCCTATTAGGCGAATGAGAGACTGCGATGCAGTAGAAATAACACGCAAGCGATGCATGCTTTTGCTCTCACGCTATTCCAGTGATTGTGTACATAGTGCGTAACACATGACAGTAATGTAAGGGTGCCTGTCATCAGACATGAATACTGCCTTTCAGAGCAAACAGTTATTTATACCCACTTCTTTTTAAAAAACTAATTAAATGGGTATATTGTTTTCGTCACGGGTGCCCGTCCGTCTGTCCGTCCGTCATGTTTCGTGTAAGAAGTAAAACTGTTTAACCGTAATAGGTAGGGTCTTGAAACTTGGTGTGTGCCTTCCTTATGGTGTGTAGATGTGCAGTGAATTTTGATTTTTTATTCGAACCCCGGTCATGAATTATCTCCCCCTTTTCAACTTCGCATTTGAGAAACGTGGGTATATTGCGATGGCGCGCCATCGACTGTGCTCTAGTTGTAATGTAATTTAATGTTGAACGTATTGTTCTCCCCGTATGCGTGTGTATTTCCATTTCTATATGTTGAATTAAACGGTCTTATAGACCTAATCAAACAATTAGTTAATGAATATACTTCCGTGGTTTTCTACAATTATAAATTGTTAAAACGCTCAATAAACACGACGTCAAAAAGAAGAAATCAGCACACTGAATCAGCGTACCTGTGCACGTTCATACTTGCTGGTACATGAACTTACCGGTTTGACTTTGTCGCTTTGCACATTCATGTGTTACCAAAATACTCAAGCTCATCCGTCTTTACATTCATTATTCAATGCCAAACATGCTTCTAGTTCGATTATGTCAACTTGCAAACTGTTGTAAATGTTGGCGTATACTCTATCTGTAACGGTATGTACTGTAACGTCAATTACGTCGCATGACGTCGCTTTTACGTGACGTCTCTTTTGCTCAAACGACCTACATTGTTAATGTGTTGTATAAACTATAATATCTTAATGAATATTGCAAATATCATGATCAACTAAAAAGTGTTAAATTCATCATACAAATACCATTTTCATAGTAACAAAATGTCATATTGACCAACAATTACCCGAAGACAGGTTTTCTCGCGACGCGGCTCCTATTATGTATGAAATCAATTGAGATAGACGGAATGGCGAACCGTGCAGACCCTGATCAGACTGCGCGGATATGCAGGCTGATTTGGGTAGCGGAGTTGGTAGCATAGATCATAAGCCCCATTTCTCCGTCATGACAACATATGCCATATGTATGCATGTATGTCATAGATAATTGCAGGTTTTGCAATCGTGGTGCCATAATTATGTGCTCTTCATATTTACTGCTACATTTTGAATAAAATATAAAAATACAGCAAATATCTAGTACATATCTCTGCTATCGAATAGTATTTATTATATCTTCCCATTTTAGTTCAGAAACCAGACATATTTATTCTGTCCTATGCAGTGGTCAAGCCGCCTGGCCATTATCCATGCGCGGACACAAAATAGTTCTCACACGTCCAGTTTCATTTTCGCACATAAGGATTATGTTTGGCGATTTGGCTTCTTGTTAGTTTTCGTTTGTTTAAAGGAATGCATACATATATCGATTCACCTTGGTGTATATAAATATTGAATACGATTTTATATTATAATGGTATCATAGATAGTATTTTGGCCCGCATATTCCTACGCCGTATTGGAACCATTTTGGCGGGATTTGGAGAGGTCTTCGGAACACATATTTTGGTAAAATCTTACTTTTTTTCACAATATATTTGTCGTTGGTCAACCGATTTTGACGGGAGAGGAAAAGGCATTTTTGCATCTCTGATAATGATAAAATTGATTATAGCATTATTTATAGATTTTATTTGCGTTATAACATATTTAGAATTTAACTGGGAATTTCAGAATCTTATCATATCGCCTAATGGGCCATTTGACCCGGTGTTAGGAACATTAAATCTGGTTGGTATCGGGGATGCAGACAGGTTTATTCCAGTATCCAGCTGTGAAACTCGGGTTTCCCAGTCCCCACGTTTTCTTTGAAGTAGTGGGGTTTACAAATACCCGACTTTCTATGGGAGCGTACACCTAATGGAGAAAGTGTTATTTAAAGTCTGTAAATAGGTACCTACTTAAAAATAAAATGCTGAAAACTGGAAACACGAAGTTTTATTAGATAGACACCAAAGGAAGTGCTTATATTTACACACATAACTACTAATCCATGTGTGTAAGCCCCCACGACTTAGTCGTTAAACAGCATATAGGATTACCGCCGCCAATGTTTGAAATATCAAGCAGATCCGTGCGAGGAAACCGAACATATAAGTTATTTATCCGAGCGTTAAATATTTAACAGTAATCAAACGGCAATCGTACGGCTGATGTAATGTGATATTTTTGAAAGTCGCTAAAAATTACGTGACATTAGAAGGTACATGCAAGTGGTTGCAGATACACATACAAATCATTAGGCTACGTAAGACTAAAATGTTCGTAAGTACAAAATTCCACATTAACAACATTTTCCTGTAAACAATTATTGGATTTACATTTATTGAGCAGCCTATGCCCAATAAATGTAAATCAATCAGTTGAAATTTCCAGACGATCCTAGATTTGCACTTACGAACATTTTAGTCGTACATTTTTGTGAAACGGGCCCCCGGTGGCTACAATTATGTTCGCACTAAATATGCCTGTGAAACAATACCAACACACGAAATACTAAATAATAAAACATGTTTGGACCAGTGTCAACATGATACGATATGTCAGGAGCCGCGTAATTACATGTAGCACTTAGTCTACCATATTTTTTATCTGTGTTACGACTATTTTTCTGACAATTTGCCAATTTTATTTTATGTTGATTTTCGAAACATTCGATGGTGAACCAGTAAATCAAATGAATTAAGACCTAGGCCCAGTTCTATCCGTGGCCAATGTTATCCAGAATACGTGTCACAGTTAATGAGTCAACTGTTTACATTTTCTTTAATAAAAGTAACGGTTGTGGGCACACTTTCAAGTAGAGCGGGACCGGGTCCGACCGGCCGTCGGCACTAACCGCCCCCATCAGTAAACACGTTTAAACCTAAGTTGATATCTTATATTGCGCATGTTCATTTCCCCGTGAGTTTTAACGAGGCGACAAACAGTGCAGAAAGTATTGCCATTACGAATTAAATCGTTTTCCACAGAACGACATTTGTAAACCAAGACCTTTTCATAACTATGACCATGCACTATGTAGATCTACGTATACACATAATTACGTCATGAATACATGAATGCAGTCTTACCCGAGTGTGTCTACATATTTCGAAAATTGGTTGTCACGTTCAAATGAAGGTTAGCGTTGCTCATCAAAATGAGTAATGCAGTGTAATCTATAAATAAATCCAAAAATCGGAACTGGGTTTATACAGTCTATGGTTCCGTCTTAGACGGCCTAAAATACCGACCCCGCTCTAATCTGAACGGGACCGTATAGCATAATTAGTAAAGAGCGCACACAAGCGCCCCGGGGTTGATCTCAAAGTTGTCAGTACATGTCAGTACATGTATAGCTGATGGTGGTCACCAGTCAGGATAAGTTTGTTTTCTGTGAGTATTCCGGTTTCAACCCAAATTAAGAAACATGCAGACGCCTCCATTTACGCCGAGTACAATTGTTCTCGCGTTTGTTTGTAATTGTTATATATATATATAAGTAAAGTTTAAAAGAAATATTAGCATTATGATTACATAATACTGATATTGTTATGTGTTATCTAACAATACTGGTCGTATGGTTATTTATTTTCAAATGTCATTTCACAAGTCGTCCATATAAAAATCATAAATGCAATATGCCCATTTGTATAAAAATAATCGACAAAATTACTACGTATTTCCTTGAAGGAAACCGAAGAAAAAAAGACAACTATCTGAACCACTATGCAAACAACTGTACAATTCTGCCACGCATATCCAACATTAAAATATTTGTGAGCCGTAAAGCGTACGGCGATAAATAAGGACAACTTATTGCAATGACGCAACAATTCCAAGTGTCAAAATTCGACGTGACGTTGGTAAATTTATGCGTAACTTTGCGACGTAATTTTCAGCCTTTCATGACGTTGTCAGTAAGGCTGGTTTTCACAGAGCGCGGCCCATATGTATTGTTTCAGAGTGTACAATACACTCTGAAACATGGCATATGTATGCAAATATGTGCGAACTCGAGGTATCGATAATCTCCATCGTGTTTTGTCAAATTCTGCCCATCATTTCTTGAGAAAAAGTCGTTTGACGATTTTGACATTTTTACAGCGACTCCAAATTGATAAATTGTAAAAAGCTTTCATGCAAATATCATACAATGTAACAGTTACTGTGATTTATACACGCATAACCGCGATCACATTCACTGGTTATGAATGAAAAAACGAACAGCGGCCTGTCGACAACCGTCCACGTGGAGAGAACTGCGGACGGACGGACGGACGGACGGACGTACTGGAGGACATAGAGAAATAAAGCCTGTCGTTTCTTTCAATACATGACTAGTGGTTTTCTCCAATGCATGACGTGTAGATTATGCGTCGTTTTATCATCGTTTTCGTTGTGTGTGTGTTTTTAAATTATGAAACGATATTTTCGTTGGTTTAAACGTGTCGTTTTCACATCGTTTTCGTTGTTTTTAAAACCAAGTTTTCGTTGCTATAACGTGTCGTTTTCACACCATTCCAGGATTTTTTTTTAAATTTAGAAAACACATTTTCGTTGTTTTAAGCGTGACATGTTTAAACCAACGAATACATCAGTTTCTAAGTAAAAAAAGAAAACAATGTCGAAACAAAGTGTAAACAATATACAATCGTTCATTTGTGGAACCAGAGATGAGTCAGAACAAGCGAAACAATATTAATCCTGTCCCGCGGGACACGGTATTTTTAATGAAACATTACAATCGACATACATTTCGCAGGCAGGCAATTTCCTATCGCCTTATTTGTTTATACAGATAAAGTATTATATGAGACAAGTCATATGTTGTTATACCGTAGCAGATTGTTCATCATGAAAACTATTTACAAAACGTATATTCTGTATTCATGATTGTATGACGTTATAAAGTAAACCAAACCTCAACGGCAGCTTAAAAGGGACATGTGCAATTTATTTTGCACCTTGTTCCAACGAGATAGAACCTCGTTCCCACGACATACCATCTCTGACACACGGCATAGCATCTCTGACCCACGAGATAGATTCTCGTTCGAACGACATAATCAGCCAATATACAATGTACATGTAATTGCAGATATTAGACCACCATCTTGAGTGTCAAGGATGCTTCCATTTGATGGGCTGGCTACGTCGTGGGAGCGAGATGGGCTAACTCGTGGGAACCAGATCCAATCTCGTGGGATCGAGATCCAATGTCGTGGGAACGAGATAGCTTACTCGTGGGAACGATATCATATATCGTGGAAACGAGATGCTATGTCGTGGGAACAAGGTGCTACGTCGTGGAAACGAGGTCCTATATATAATATATATGACAATATGGAAACACTTGTTATTTTTTCAATAATAATATATTTGTTATGTTTACTTTGTTTTTCAGGTCGCCTATAGGGTCATACATTATGTGTTCAGAATACCAATACCAAACTACTGTGAAATGCTCCTTTTCCAACTCACTTGCTCGCAATTCATCCACATCTGATATCTAACATTTCGTTCCCACGAAATGGCAATTCGTTCCCAAAATTTAACAATTCGTTCCCTCGAATTAACAATTCGTTACCACGATATAACAATTCGTTCCCACGAATTAACAGTTCGTTACCACGATATAACAATTCGTTCACTCAATTTAACAATTCGTTCCCACGAAATGACAATTCGTTCCCACGATATAATAATTCTTACCTACTAATTAACAATTCGTTAAATTGAGGAAATGAATTGTCTATTCACGAATTGTTACTTCGTGGAAACGAATTAATAAAAAAAATGTATATGTCCATGCGTGGCTCCGTAAATATAGTACCGTTAATAAGTGTGTGTCACGAATGGTGACTCTAGCTAAGATACATTATTTTTGTGACTTGGGAACAGATAATTAGAAATTTCGATGAGAGTTTGTAGATTGTTGCAAATACCATGCGTTTTATTTTCGCACGGATTGGTTCACATAGAACTAGTGGAATAGTTAACAATGTTTAAACATACCTTGTACATGCACGTTACAATATCATCCATTATTAAACATGATTGTTCAATAGTTTCACTCATGACTCAATTTATGAGTTTGTCGGACAACTGGCTAAGTCCGGTAATAGGTATGTCAACAAATTCAAACCTTCAATATGCACAGAAGACATATGAGGTGATAATGTCATTATAGCAATGTTTTGATACGGAAAGCTCAGTAATATCAACATTGCCAACTGTATAATTAATATTGTGTTTTGGGAAGTTCTAAAGCTCTAAAATGAAATGTACGTTCACAAAGCTTAGATGCATGTAAAGTTAAGAGAAATGCCGGTAATATCGGCCATCTTTATTTTATTTAGTTGTCGTGGTGTCTGTAAATGATTTTAATGCAAAACAAATGTATTTGTGATAAGAAATATTTAACAGAAATAATATAACTTGCTTAAATATTTTTATAGCAAGAATAGTGATTTTCGCGGCCATTTTGAATTTTCTATTAAAGCACAATTTGTCTAAATAATGATATTACGCTCTAAATCCACCATGCCATAAGAAAAAACGCATAACAGCGTTTTAGCCCACTTGCAAATATTCTCTCATGTCGTAATACCGAATACTACAGAAAATGGCGGCCATTTTGAATTGATGCAAATTAAACCGATTTTGGACACTTTTTCAAGCTGGAGACATTTCTTATTAGTTTTTGGATGTATTGTTCCAAAGGAATATGCAAATAAAACTTCTTTACCCCGCCGGCCCTACCAAATCAAAAATGTTACTGCCTCAGGTTACTGCCTATATGTGAAACCAGGCTTATATTGTGTTCAATATAGTATGTAAAATCGAATTTTGCACAGTTTATCTCGTCAACTTTCGACGTAATTTGCAAATAAAATATCAATCTACTAATTTTAATTGTTTCTGTCCTTACCTGGGGAAGCTGCCATGGCAAACTGGGAAGCGCTGCGTCAGAACTAATTGTGGAATTGCCACAGACATCACTGCTACATTGGGCATCGCGATAGCTCGCCGACATGACGCGATTATTCTGTATTGAATTTTTTCACAAACTGCGTAATATGATGTTTACTATAACGTCAGCTATACTTCGACTATCCTGTTGTGTCTGTGTCACAAACTGCTTATTTTGATGCTGGCTCTAACGTCCGTTAAAAAGCTACTGTCCTGTTGAGTTTCTGTCACACACTGCTTAATTTCATGTTTTCTCTAACTTCACTGTAATGCAAATATGCGGCTATCCGCAACATTCATACTTAGTCATGGGCGTGACTGGAGAAGTGTGGCTTATGCGAGTTGTGACCAGTGTGGCTCCTGATCAAATAACACAATCCTGTAGATTTGTAGAGATCTGCATTGCTCCTTAGAAGCATGAGGGGTGCTTCATTGATGAAATGGCGAACAGTGCAGGTCAGGATCAGACTGTGCGGATACACAGGTTGAACTGGATCTACACAGGTCTCAAAGCCCATAAGCACCATTTCTCTTTGGGAAGAACATCAGTTTTATTTATTACCTACGATAGTCCCATTCATATTGATTTTAAAGGTGGACTCCCGTCTATTTTATACAAACTATTTTGTATAGGAAATCAATAAGCGTATAATTGAATGTGCAATTGTTCCACCAGTTTTAAATATTACGAGTGCCCGATATGCAGATATAATCATTAGTAATCTTTAAATTACCGATAGAGACTTTAGTTTGTATCAGACTAAATTGATATGCAAATCAGGCAGGACAAGTTTAAAGTATTGTTATCAATTAAATACGTCACCTGAATAATATTTTATCAATATATTATGAAGTAAATGCATGATCATTTCACATCTAAAAATAAATACAGATACTATATAGTTGTTTCCGTTAACCTTTTAAGAAAGCGCGGTTATCGCCCCTGATATAAATACAAAGTAGTGGCAATTCACGAAAAGCATGTGTCTCCATATATTGGTACAGGTTGGTATGCAATGTGGAGTGCATGTTTGCAATTAATGTAATTAAAGGTACATGCCCACTCAGTAGGCACAAACTGTTCTTTATAGAAATTAAATAAGTGTATCATTGTGTTCAAAAAAATACGAGTGTCCGCTATACAGACATAATCATTTAGTAATAGTTTTATCTTAATGATAGTGACGCGCGGTGGTATCTATTTTACGCTATTTTCATATGCAAATAAGGCATGATATTTTGTAATTATTTATACTAATTAAATGCGTTCCATGAACAAATAATATTTTCGACAGATTATAAAGTATAATCATTGCACATCAAACAATAAATACAGATAATAAATTATAATGTCCGTTAACATTTTAAGGAAACACGGTATTCGTCCCTGATATAAATGTGGAATTTTACGTTTGATATAAAATGTATAATGATGCCAATCAATAAGTGTAGTAATGGTGACAATTATTTTATTTTGCAGGAAAATGTATCAGATGATGTCTCTGATATAAACAACATTGTGTACCAACTAAGTGGGCAAGTACCTTTAAGGTAATTTCAAACAGAGTATAAATTGATGAGCCCGCTCATAGCGGGTCGTCTCATCAAGATCTGCGCGACTTGCGGCCTTTTTATTCTTTACAAAAAGACTCTTTTATATTATGCATAGTTCAACAGTCTCAAACTTAACATTAAACTTACGGGTGAAACTGTTATTGAATGATCTACTGTCACGAAAGCTGCCTACATCGTATGGCTATATAAACAATGCAAAAACAATAACATCCATAATGTTAAATATCATCAACATTCAAGGACGAGCATTCGTTTTATTTTGTGAAATTTGGTCCAAGATTGATTTTATTGTTAAATCCCCACATACATGTGCATATTCACTCTGTGGGGATTTAACATGAGGACAATGTCATAATTTCAGAAATAGTGGACCGATTTTCAAAATGTAACTTTTGTTTTCTTAGTTGGATTCATCTAGCCAAGTTTCAGAGTCAATTTCCCAATTTGTTCGTTTTTTACTCCTCGCACTGCTCCACCTATATCCCCATGTTAAATTCCCATAGAAAAATGAGTTTTTCGTAATAAAATCAATATTTGACCAAATTTCACAAAATAAAAGGAAGCTTCATTCTTAAATGTTGATACAATTTAAAACTATCGAAAACAAATGATATTGTTTTCATTGTTTATATGGCAGCACTTTTGGGCAGCAGTTTTCGTGAAACTGACAGTAGTAGTATAATTTCAATGCAGTCCGTGAAATCTTCTGACATTTTATTGTTGTTTTTGGTAAGCTGAAGCATTATAGAGAATACGAAATAAAACGCATAATGTATGTTTTCAAAAAGAGGGGCTACGTTTAACTTTGTTGGAGCCAAACTTTCAAAATGGTAGCAAATCCCATACAGTTGTTTCTGTCAAAATGTTCCGGGTTTATACGTGTACAAAGTGTTGTGCGTTGCGTATCCGTGGAGTTTCCGTTAGTTGCGTTTCAAACCATGTGTCGTCTACGTGTAATACGATTTCGGCCATGCGTTGCGTTTCCCCACTCTTGCGCATGCGCGAAAGTCGAACAAACCGTGTTCAACGCATTGAGTTTCAAAAGCGTGTAATCCGTGTACAACGGTTGTAAACGTATACAACGGTTGTAAACGTATACAACGCTAAGGTAAACCGTTTAAACGATTTAACGCTTTCTTTGACGAACGGTTACACGCTTCTACATGTACACAGCACCGTACAGATGAAACCGTGTTATACGTATAACACGTTTCCACGGGTTTTTACGCATTACACGTTTTGGTATGCCAACCGTGTATCGCGTAGAATGCGCATGCTCAGATCGTTCTTCGTGTGTGTATATATACTTTAGATAGGTCCCAAAATCTGTGCACGTAGATGTCCATTTGTAACCACTATATAGTAAACCTAACCCTAACCCAAAGGTGTGGATGTTGGACCATGTATGCTAGACTCACTGCAGGGCTTCTAAAATTTTCAGTTTTCCTGTTCTGGACCGATTTTTGAACTCTCAGACCGATTGAGATTTGAAAACTAGTCTTAAAAATCGGTCCGAGAAAAATTGCCAGTCGACTGCTATTTCGCTATAAACCCTGTAAATTTACCAGTTTTGACCACCAAGTAATTTATGACACATATCCGCGGGCCATATCCGTGTTAAACCAGTGTGCAGCTCGCTGTGTATTCAGTTTCTCCAAGTATCGATTAATCTTAACACACGCGTGGGACAGGTGCATAGCGGATTAGTGACTGAAATAGACTGGCTTCAGCGTAAAGATACGAGAGTTCCTAGACTCGCCATTTCTGATGATGTTAAAATAAAATAAAGAAACCATGCACTGTGTTTATCTGTGTTCGTAATATTTAACCCCAAGTAACTGACACGGACTATCGGCCCGGGCTATTCCATATTAAGTTAGGAACTGTTACATTACGCTGTATTAGGGGTCATTTTTCTGTATATAAAATGTACATAGGAATGCCGCAGATCCTGATGAGCCGGCTCACGTGATCTACAATTCGCAAACATTTTGATAAACGACAAGGTACATCTGTCGTGTTAAAAGCGTTACTCATTAGGCATCAGGGATTAGGGATCAATTGAAGTGCTAAATCACACCGCCGATGTACTTTGAACTCGATCTGAGGGTATGTATTCGCGATATTTTAAAAGGGACGAAACAAGGACGCCTCGAAGCGGTCGGGGCCGAACAGGTATTCGTGTTAAAACGTGTTACCGTTGTACACGTTTCAACGCTTTCATATAGCTACACGCTTCCAGGTAAAGCGTTGTACATGTTTCAACTCTTTCACCTCGATACATATGAATACGCCAAAGCGTGTTATACGCCTTGAAGCTAAACGTATTACACGCTTTAAAACTAATCTTAATACACGTGAATACAAATTAACTTTTAACATTCAGCACGATTTCCGAATTGTTAGCAGTGATGTCTTCACGGTAGAACAGTAGCCTATTTCACCAAAATTGCAAAGTATACTTATCTAGCTAAGTACACATTGAGGGAGAAATATTCAATTCAAGGATACATTTATTACCTTTTATTATACTGACTTTATTACATTATCAAAGCCATTTGGCTGTGATAATGTAATACATTCAGTATAATAATTGTGCATACTTTTTAATCATCATATATATGCAGTCGTTAGTTATATATGAAATAATGCACTTCAGGAAAAATAAATTATTTCTCCCTCAAAGTACACTGTGCTAGATACGATAAGTATGCTTTGCTATGTTTGTGAAATCGGCTACAGATATTTCTCTTGTGGAGTCGGAATGATTTGGTGGGGCCTTTAATAAGACGATTAGATCTGTTTTACCCAATGTACTATCTTCGTCGCTGGATTACATCATTATGTAAATAATACTTCAATAGCTTTTGTATTTTTAATGTCAGGTCACATTTTTGAAAACACAAAATTGTAAACGTGCTATTGTTAAAAGTGAAACAACCAGATGACATTACGTAACAATTATACATACACATTATTTCCAGACCTTGCATGCATGTCACTCAACACTGAATACAATTTATCAACAGAATAATAATAGCGATGACTTCACAGAAATCGTCGGGAATTTCATTTATTTATTCATTCAGTCAGGGGAACACCCGTCACACATTGCAGCCGTTTAGTGCTTACACATATAGTGCAGGAAACGGAAATTGTCGTCTGCTGTTGATTTGCACTTTGAATTCGTTCTAAATTGTATATGGTTTAACTGCAGTTTTAACATAAAGGAAATGATTCTTGCATGCTGTCAAACAATGTTTTGTTTGTTTGTTGATAAAACAATGCAAATATAACATTAACAACAGACGACACTACATGTATCCAATTCAATATATTAAGGGACAAAATAAAATAAAAAACATGCTGTCAAACAATGTTTCCTTTGCTGAGAAAACAATGCAAATTTAACCTTAACAGCAGACGACACTATCTAATTCAGCATTTTAAGGGATAAAGTAAATAAAAAAACATGCTTTAACAGCATTTTAGAATCATTTCCAAAAGAACCGATTCTCACATACTGTCAAACCTTGTTTTTTTCTGAGAAAACAATGAAAACATAACATATACAACAGATGACACAATTTAATTCGGCATTGTATTGGACAAAATAAAATAAAAATATGGTTTGACAGCATGATTCTAAAGTGCTGTCAAACCATGTTTTTATTTTAGATAACAATACAACTATAAAATTAACAGCGAACGAAAAATATAATATTTGAGTAGTTTAAGGCATAGGCATGCTTCACTATACAGTAGCGCTTTTCTGCAGGTCAACTATACGTACTATACCAATACTGTACGTATAATACACCAATACGATATGTTTTCTATACGATATGCATATAGTATAAACGTACGGTATGTTTGTACCGTACATACCAACCTACATCGTATAGATAAACCATTTAAATCGTACGTTTATACGATTTTATACATGTGTATAATTCTGGTACGTTTGTATCGGACAAACATACCAGATTTGTGTACGGTTGTAAATGTACCAGAATATCGTTGTCACGAATCGTAGCCGACTATTTTCTTTATCATCCATTATTTGTAACACGGGTCACACAATACTAGTCTAGAGCACAATAATCGAATATTCTAGTACAGACGATCGAATAGGTATTCGTGTGTGAAATATCGCTCCCGTGGAATAAACCGCTGGAGAGATTAGCGCTTTATCCGAAACCGTGCACGGACCACCAGTATTGGATTTTGCACTTGTTATATCTGGGTGATCTACACTGTTTATGCATACTTGGTTGCTAGCCTAATTACCTAGTAGGTCATATCTACTTATGACTGAAGTATTTCAGATTAATTCACCAGATATCTCCACAGGTGGAAGACTCGAACCTATGACACCAAAACAAATGCCTATTAAAAAAATCCCATTACCCCACCCACTTGGTCTCGTACAGTACCATATGCTATATAAAGGTGAGTATAATTAGGGCTATTATAGAAAGAGCCCTCTCTTTTCCGGCATTAGGTATTAGGTCTGTGAATATACTCACTTCAAATCGCTGTTTCCAGCATTTATTCAGTTATTCGCATTTTGTATACCCCATCCAAAGCGAAATTTGCGTGTACGAAAGAATCTCACACAGAATCGGAGGCCGTCCGGCTGGATTATCAGTCATATTTGGCCGATAGCTGATCGCCAGCTCAAACTAAAGTCGTGCACCATGCCCATATACATTAGAGACTCCAACCATACAAAGTTCGTCCAATTGTGATCGTTCGCCGATCTAAAAAAACACTTTTTTTCTATAATTTATTTCATTATTTGGAACTGGGTCAATGCACCATCTTCCATAATACAAGCACCGAAGCGTCTATGTAAGAACATCTCTGATTGGCTAAGCCTAAAAATAGACGCGAGGACTTTCTCTTTTCAGGGTTTCCGGAAGACATAATCTGATTGTACGCGAATCATGAATGAAAGCCAATGAAATTAGAAAAAAGTGTTTTTTAGATCGGTGAACGATCACAATTGGACGAACTTTGTATGGTTGGAGTTACTAATGTATATAGTCATGGTGCACGACTTTAGTTTGAGCTGGCGATCAGATACCAGTCAAATATGACCGATAAGCCACGCCGGATGGCCTCCGATTCTGTGTGAGATTCTTTCGTACACGCAAATTTCGCTTTGGATGAGATATATAAAATGCGAATAACTGAATAAATGCTGGAAACAGCGATTTGAAGTGAGTATATTCACACACCTAATGCCTTTATCGATTGCCAAGAGACAGAAGTCATACATTTAATCGATGTTTATTGTGTTTGTGCGAGCCGGAAAAGAGAGGGCTCTTTCTATAATAGCCCTATTTATTCTCACCTTTATATAGCATATGATACGTACTGTACGAGACCAAGTGGGTGGGGTAATGGGATTTCTTTAATAGGCATTTTTGTTGATGTCATAGTTACGAGTCTTCCACCTTAGTCCAGGAAATATATGAAATGACCCAAAACAAATTGCAACATTTACTATTCGTGTTTTTCTGAGCTCCTAGCATAGGTCACAATAACATACTACAAATCTAGGAAAATCTAAGGAGTGGACAAGTGTCTAATTTTCGCAAATCCAAGATGGCTGCCAAAATCTACTTTTTGCCATATCTATGGTCACGAGTCATTTTTCAGTGATTTAAATGGTCATATATGTGTTCAGAATGACAAGGATTGAGTTGCCATAAGTTTTAGTTCCGTTTTATATGCCACTCATTTGCATAAATCCAAGATGGCTGCCAAAAAACTACTTTTTGCCATATTTCAAGGCTCATATTCGTACTCGAGTGATTGAAACTATCAGAAATGGGTTTAAAATGGCACGGAATATTTTCCGATATTTATCGGATTGATTGTGTATGCCAGTCATTTGCTTAAGTCCAAGATGGCTGCAAAAAAAGCAATGTTCTGCCACAAGATGATATGGCTATTGGCAAATATTCTGGTCTAGATGTGATTTTGATGCGCTTTCAACATCCAAATAGTTATTTTGATGCATGATAACTCAGATGCACACAATGCCGTAGTACTGCAGTGGAAAGAGGGCATCTATCTATTAAAAATAGCCGCCAATTTTAAGCATTTGCATGGATTCTTTTTGTGGTGACCCGAAAAGTAAGAAAAGGGAGTCCTGGAAAAACAACAACAATAACAAGTAAAGTTTTGTTGTGACAACCGTTTGAAGATGGCCAATGCTGATGTGACGTTTACAAGCCAACCAACGTTTCCGATGTATACAGTAAGTTAAAATCATTTATGTCATGAGGATACTGTTGTTCTTCTTACCCAACGCCCTTGAATAACCCAGATGCGACACCTCCCATTTCAATCGTCCAGTGACCCAAATCTGTGTGATACCCACTTCCGTGCACAAACTTTACCTGGCCTGGGTTGGGATACAATTGTTGCAGAGAGAAAACAATTTTGCTCTGATAGAGGACACCCCCCCCCCCCCCCCCACCCCCGGCCCCCCCCCACATTTGCCCCTCAAATTTGCTTCGGTGTGGACTTAGCCATTTTCGGGAACATATTTTTACCCAGATCCGTGTGATATCTATTTCTGTGCACAAACTTTACCTGTGCTGGATTGGGATACAATTGTTGCCGAGAGAAACTAATTTTGCTTTTTTGGCGAACCCCTGTACATGTATGTCATTGTACATTGATTTCAACGTCCAAACATCGGTTTCTAACAGCATATAATTGGTTCCAATAATGTGTGATATCATTGAATCTGTCACATAAGTTGCATAAAACCAATCCAACAACACAGATATATAATTTTCAGGCCATCACGAACACTGTGAATGGTCAGTTGTGTTACATTCGGACAACAAATGACCTGGGTATTAAATGAATGTAGAATCAATTTACTCAACACCATTAGTTAACTGTCTTTCCTATTTCAGAGTGACATCGTCTAGTTGTGATGGACAAGTGCATTTTCTGTGATGGACCGCTGTCCAGTGAACTATCGACCACCATATTAGGGTCAAAGGGATGTGAAGGCATCGCAAAGGCTAACGAACAGCGAGACAGTAACATCATTACAGTGCCTGGACAAAGTGTACATACACATTGTAGAAAAGAGTTTTGTAATCACCATTGTATAGTCGCTGCCACTAGGAAACGAACTTATGATTATGTTGAATCCATTGATACACCGTGTGCTCGTCGCTCAACTAACCCCACATTTCTGTTCAATGAAAACTGCATATTTTGTGGAAAACCTGACAAATACAATGGAAAGAAACGTGCTCATAAACTTGTTAAAGTAACATTGATAGAACTGAAAAGCACACTAATTCAGATCTGCGACAAACGCAATGACCAGTGGGCACACACGGTTAGAGGAAGAGTTGTGTATGCCCAGGATCTGCCCGCTATAGACGCAGTATACCATCATGTGTGCAGTACAAACTTTAGAACGGGGAAATGAATTCCACAGATATTTGTGGAAGAAAAACATTGTCAGCTACGGTTTGGCAGACCGCCAGACATAGTACGTGCTGAAGCTTTCGACAAAGTAGCAAAATATCGTGAGGAGAATGACGACGAGCAGACTACTATAAATGATCTGATTTCAAAAATGGAAACATTCCTGGAAGGCACCGGCTGTGAACCTTATGTATTTCCATACATGAATATTCAGTTGCAAAAAATCACTTTGGTGAATCTATTACAATAACTGAGATCAATGGAAAGTAAAATGTGGTTACATTTCGCCATAGAGAGTCTGCAATACTTCAGGACTTCTTTGAAAAATGCAAAAATAATTATTTTGAAGAAGAGAAAATGAGAATAATCGAAACCGCCGGAAAATTGATAAAAGCTGATGTAAAATTAGTCGAACAGACAAGACACATATCCAGTCCCATCTGAAATGGCATCTACTAAGGAAGCATTATTATTCATACCAGGTTCGCTGCAATTCCTCCTTCACACACTTATTGTTGGAACTAATGTTGATAGGAAAGTGGCGTCTTTGGACCAAGCCATCATGCAATGCATTAGTCCTAGAGTCCTAATCGCACCACTACAGATAGGTGTAGGTGTACAGGTGCACCGTCACACTGGTGCCAGGTTTCTCATAGACACGCTTCATGCCCATGGCTTCTGTAGCTCATATGCCGAGGTACAGAAATTTGAACGCAGCGCGGCTGTCACCCAGGGGACAGAGATCACAAACCCTAGCCCCGATCTTTTCATCCAATATATGGCGGATAATGTGAATCATAACATTAGGACAATTGATGGTCTGGGCACGTTTCATGGCATGGGGATCATTGCCACAGTCACACCTAGCACGGAGATCAGAAGTATAGTACAACGCAAACCTGTGACAATGGCAGATGTTGCAGCAGTTGGGCATATCAACATCAAACACTTGGCAACTGCTTGTAGTGGATTAGACTCATTAAATTATGAAATACTGACCGACTTACAGGAACAGGACAAAACGTCAGCTATTGATCAACTGTGGAAAGTTTCATTAACGATACGATCCCCACGCCCAGCATGGTCAGGTATGATGCAGGCAGCACACACAGGAACACACCCAGGCCAGTCATCTGTGATGTTCCTACCAAAGATCAATATGAACCCTAGTGATATGTCATGCATCTACTCCACATTAGTATTTGCATGCGACCACGCAGCCCGTTACAATGCAACGCCAATCATCACATTCGACCAACCACTCTGATGGAAAGCTATGTCAATCACCCAAAGTGAACCAGAAGGCAGTGCTTTGCGCGGACTTGTATTGCGACTAGGTGGCTTCCACACGCTCATGAGTTATTTAGGAGCCATTGGACATGTCATGGTAGGATCTGGACCTCGACGTTTACTTGAAGTGGTGTTTGCCAGTAATACAGTGACTCACATGTTGTCTGGCAAGGCATACGCTAGGGCCTTTCGCGGACATCTTCTGGTTGATGCAGCACTGAACACTATGCTAGCTGCACATGCATTCGGCGTTCCTGTGCCTACTACGCCATGTGATCGTGATTTTGCTGTAACGGCTGATGAACATGTGAATACCGGAGATGATGAAGCTGAAGGGGCGGACATGGATCAGAGTCATGATGTGCACGTGAGCAGCCTAGATGAACAACTAATATCGACTAGCGCACCATTGGAAGAAGTAGAACTATGTTCTGATGACGTTGATACCACAACGGTTGACCTCCATCAACTTGAGTGTGTGTATGATGAGTTGATGAGTGGCGAGTTAGATATAGAAGGTGCCTGTTCAACTGATTTATTAAGAAATGTAAATATTGTCAGAAAGAAAGAAAAGGACAATATGAAAGATATCCGAACTGCACAACTGTGGCTGACTTAAATGGAAATGGTAGATATAATGAGAAGATTCATCAAATCAGAACGTACTGGTAACTGGAACTTATACCTTCAAGTATTGCGTGACATGCTGCCTTATCTGGCCGCCGCTGGTCATAGTCTGCACACGAAATCCATCCACGTCTATCTCCAACAACTCGCCGAGTTATCGACACAACATCCCGAAGTTCAACAGCACTTCGAGAATGGCCTCCATGTTGTGCGACGTTCCGATCGTTACTGGGCGGGTTTGTCGACCGACTTGGTTATTGAACAGGTTCTCATGAGAAGCATGGAGACTAGAGGTAACCATGACATAATCTCCACTTATTGTCTGACTGACTGATGCTTATGTTTTATGGCCACGATGGCTCGAAGACCTCGTACACCTTTACACTTATTGTCAATGTCATGTGCTCCATGTGCTCGACAATAATTATTATAAAATATAAATTAATGTTTTAAATACTGTATCAATTTTATATAATTCAATACCATACAAAATCAATAGTTCGCTATGGTATTAGAATGTGGTTAATTTTATCTGGCTATTTGGTCTTCTCTGTTTTCATCTCTCCCTATTTTGATTGCACAACTTTTAAAAAAGTAATTTTTGTTTCTTTACTTATCCTATTTGAATAACTTAAATTGCATAATTCTTCTGATTGAATCGTTTTATGAATATGGAAGGTTTTAAATATAAATGTTATTAAAATTCTCTGTCGTGGCTTTTACAGGAGGATTGACCAGAGGGAGAGGTATGGAGGAATCACAGCGAGTGACATGGCTACTATCCAGTCCAGTGTGTGCCGAGGTGAACAGTGCTCTGCAAGACTACACGTCAGTTCAATACGTCACCAGCGAGCAGCATAAGGACCTCACTACAGCACATAAAGAGAGAGACACTAATGACACTTACAAGCTGATACACTTTCTAACATCGAAGAGTCCATTTACTCGTGATGATTCAAGCCTGCACAGTAATGACACTGGCGTTACTGCAAGGGACCGTGTTAATGCTGACACTGTCATCAATGTTGGACAGAAGATACTAACCGGAATGATAGACCACAAGGTGATGGAGTATGTATTCAAGAAGAAAGACCAAGTAGTGACATTAGATACTAATTCGTCCATTTACACAGGAACTGAGTCTGTACTCATCGATCCTCAACTACTCTTTCAGCGTCTAGTTACAGCCGGCATGGAAGCAATTGCCTGCTGACGGTTCTGACACCCCTTACACATCGACTGATGTACAATACGTCATAGATGGCGGTGCCCTTCTACACCGAATCCCGTGGAATTATGGCGAGACGTACGACACAATTTGTAGCCACTATACGCGCTATGTCTCAGAGAAATACAAGCGACATGCCATCATCGGATCTGTTGGTGGTGCAGACAGCTATTAAATATGGCAACACAAGGACCACCGTACTTGTGGGTGACGATACCGACTTACTCGTGCTCCTCCTCAATCAGGCGTGCCAGCCTAAATGTGACATCTTCTTCAGGCCTGAACCAAAGTTGAATTCAAAGAAAACACCAAGATGTTGGAACATTAAATCGGTTCAAGGAACTCTTGGCAAGAAAGTATGTGACAATCTCCCCTTTGCTCATGCCATACTGGGTTGCGATACAACTTCCAGAGTGTTCGGCTTTGACAAACCAGTCGCCCTGAAGAAGCTTGTGTCCAGTGGATATTTTAGACAACAGGCTGTGGTCTATAGTATTACGGGGTTCACTAAAAATGATGTTGAAGCGGCTGGAGAAAATGCGCTGGTCAGTTTGTACAACGACAAACCAGGCGAGAGACTTGATGTACAACGGTATCAACGGTTCTGTCAGAAGGTGTCATCGAGCACAAGTGTTATACATCCGCGCAGCTTACCACCCACCTCATCAGCAGCTAAGTACCACAGCCACCGTGTTTACCACCAAGTCCAACAGTGGAATGGAACTGACTTGAATGCTGAGGAATGGGGATGGAAGATCAACAATGATAGGATGTGTCCTGTTTTCACTGACATGAAACCTGCACCAGCTGCTCTACTAGAGGCTATCAATTGCAGTTGCAAGAGCGAGTGTAGTACACGGAGATGCAGCTGCAGAAAATATGGACTAGACTGTTTGTTCTGCAGCATGTGGGGAATGTAAGGGCCTACACTGTACCAATGTTACACTGTTAGATCAGGATATTGACGCTGATGATGATATTGTTCCAACAATGATAACTGACTGCAGAACACACGATTAACACATTTTTAATCTGACTAACCAACACCACACGTCCCATACTACAAGGCATTACGGCCACTCGTGTAGATGTATCTGATTCTCATCACATGTATAATACTTGTATCATTCTATGTGTTAGCAAATACTATTACTACTAATACTAACATGTTCAATATGTTTTCAATACCATTAAGTGTTGTATAAGCTATGATTTGTATCATTTGATGTATGCCTCAACATTTACATGTCTTGAAAAAAATGACTTAACAATTTAAATTATTAGCATACTCAATAAGTGAACAGACATCTGTTTTACAAGACATGCACATGTTATGTATTAGTGGTCATCTGGACTTACACATCGCACATATCATGTATTGATTAAAGAAGTACATCAACAGAACATTAGACAAATGTTATGGGGCAAATCTCCAACTTTGTTTCACAATAAATGTGTTAATGTGTTAATATTTTTTATTTATTTTTTATAATTTGGCGGCCAACTTGGATTTATACTGGTGATATATTAGGTCAATCAAAATATATATTATTGAAAATCATTCCATCATTTATTAAACTGATATTTGGAAGGTTAAACCCCTCTTACATGATATTTGGGACGGCATATAGCAAAACCGATTATTTTTGGCGGCCATCTTGGATTTATGCAAATTCAACCCTTGTCCACTACTTAGATTTTCCTAGATTTTTAATATGTGATCATACACTGGCTTAGGAGTTTGAAAAATATTTAATACTAAATGTTGCAATTTGTTTTGGGTTTGGCCCTAATATGGCCTAGATTTCCTGGACTACCTGTGGATATCTCATGAGCTAGACTGACTGTTAGAACATTAGTCCACTTACGCAAAATTGTAAGCCAAATGTTGGCACATAAGTTTTACATTGACAGGCAGACTACATGAGGATAGTCGTGCACTAGGCTGGGAGTATATATTTGATTTAGCACCATATACTATCAGTGGGACACTCAATTACATTCTTGTGACACATTGGATCGCAAGCTTTCACTGGGAATTGGTGAGTACATATATTTTAGTTACTTTCTAATGCTGCCATTTAAGTCTGAATCTTGCCAAGACCGGAAATTCTACGTATCGTTATCGTATCCTGGATAATGCTGCACTATTTAATTTACCTGGGTTATTTGGACCCGTTTCGACCAAACGATTGGTCAATAAAAGCCGTATGCCATGTATCCGCTGATGTAGATTATCTCCCTTAATCAAATCTTATTGATTCATTAATTCGTAGTGTTTCCGTGTAAATGATAACGATTACAGGACTGGCATGTGGGAGCATTCCGTGAGTATTGTAATGGCATGTTATTCTCATGTGTTTTTGTTGCATGTCTCTCGACTAATTGCATTAGCACTTTATTGTATTTGTAAACGAAGGGCGAACTCGATTGAAATATTCACTAACATTAGCTATGCATTTTATATTGCGATTCAGTCCAATATCAGTCAGCGCCCTGTACATTACAGGAGAATATTGCCTATTTTAACATGTCACAATTGTAACGTGAATTTTCTGGACGACGTTCATTACTCTATGGAGGACACATGCAAACTCAATAACCCAGTCGTCTGTACATTCATTTTATTAAGTCATATACGTTCACAGTGTATTGTAAATATTATAAATGTTATTGCGACCAGGATAGACCAGATCAGACAGTTCTGCTCTAAATGCACTGATTATACGTCAGTAAGCTGCAATAAGGACATGATGTGAAGTATAATTTATGTCAATCATTGATGCTTTGGGTCAGCCTGTGGAATCCTACAGTCTGATTAAAGTATACAGTGTTTATCATTAGTAATGTAATAATGTGAGTCTGCACAGGAACATTCTTGGCACAGTTGCTCTTTATTAAGTTAGCGCAGTTGGCCACGGGCAGTCTGATCAGGGTAAGGCCTGTCGCAAACAAATGTTTGTTTACTAATGGTAAATAACTGAATGACGTCTGTATTCACATGTACGGCTGTGAAGAGATATATCGTTGGGTACACTAGATATAGTGGCTGTTCATTAATGTGTTATATCGCATTTTCCGACTTATGAATTCCATCAGCCCCATTCTTCCAATTAGTGAAAATATCTTTGTGTACATTGCAATTTATCATGTTTCATCATTGTAATATAAGATGATGTTTAGTATTGCCATGCAATCATGATACTGATTTCATGTGCACTACTGTGACTATTATTGAGACTGTAACACGTTACATTCTGGTAACAACACCGTTGGTGTTTTGTAGTCACCGCCAGTACACCAGCCAGGCAGCCAGCAAGTCAGCAACGAGCGACGGCACGTCCATACTTTGTGTATGCGTAGAACCAGTACGCAACACATATCTATTTATTCTGGAGTCCACAACACGACACCGTGTACCAGCGGGGACTCTGCTCCGCGAGGACCAAGGGCGTATTCGAGTGGGGCATCATTCCGGTGACGTCATTCCGTCCAAGGACGTGATGAATCGCTAAGGACGTTCACCGATGTGTTATTGGACCCAGCAGGCCAAGTAGGCTCTGTATCTTATAGTTACACGTAACTTTACGACGTCATTATAACGTCACTACCATCATGGCGGAAGCCGGAGTTAATTAACGGCACTCTAACATTGGATCTTGATCCTGATCATGACGTATACTGTTGAACTATACCTACCTGTTCCAGAATCGTGGAGGTGCCTGGGTTGTGCAAGTGCCTATGGCGGTGGTTACTAGGGGACGTTGTCCGTACTGACATTACCATCCATTGTTTGTGCATTTCATTTATGTAAATACATCATCATTGTAAAAATATAGTGTTTTCAGTAGAATTAAAAGCCACTCTTCGGGTATGGTATATTCATACAATATCCGTACGGATATATCGTATATACGAACGGATATCGTATGTTTGTATAATATTCGTATAGTACGTTTGTACTATGCGATGATACGGTACAAACATACCAATATTATATGATCATACGATATGCTCATTAAATATACCAATACTATACGATTACGATATGTATACGATATTAGTATATACAAATAGTTCAGGAGCAGAAAACAGCTACTGTATGTATCTATAAGTACCATATACCGGAACAAACTTGTAATGCGATACAGCACCAATGACACCGTACTCATAGATATAGTATTTAACGACCTATTTTCAGAAAACGTACGTACGACGTACATGTACAATGGTCACAGTTATGAGGTCGCCGTCATCGATAGAAATATTCCCTATTTTACCTACGTACACGTACATGTATTATGCGCTTAAACACATCAAACTATAGTATATAGTTGGTGAGACAGCTACGTGTAGAAAAGTGTACACGCAAGTGGTAGATATAGAGACTAGTAGGTTAGTGCTGTGAATGGGAAAACATATCTGGCAAGGCTTAGGAAATGGGATGGGCGAGGCTCTGTCGAGCACATCCCGTTTCAGTGCCGCGGCAGATATTGTTTTCCCATTCACGGCACTAATACCCCCTTTGCACAGAGGTGGCGACCATTCAGAGACCGCTGAGCGATGCAAAAATGGTCAGATCACTCGACGATCTTTCAATAAGCGCTCACCAATCGACATGGTCTCTCAATGATCTCTCAATGATCTCAATGATCTTACAGTGATCTCCACGGTAGCCACGGTCTCCTCAAAGTTTTGACTCGGTCCACAACAATATCTCAACGATCGTCGAGGGAAGCACTCTCTCAACGGTCACTCAAGGAGCGCCCAAGGAGCTCCCAATGAGATTTCCACGGCGATGGGGAGCGCTGCATTGTGGGCTATTAATACGGGTGCTAAACTCACTATTTTTCATTCTGTGTATAGACTTACTGAAGAGCACAAGAACATGACAGTTGGCCAAAATTTGCATTTTGATCGCGAAACGAGCGCACAAGGATCTCCCAAGCATTTACACAGAAACAACTTTCGGTGCTTTGAGAGATCGTCGAGAGATCGGGCCAACTTTGAAGTGCTCAATGGTATCTCAATGGTCGCCCAACAATCTCCGTGTGTGTAAAGGGGCCTTAACCGACTAGTATTCTATTTATCCCGTCAACACATATAAATGGCTTTAAAATACAAAACGCACGTATTCATACACAGTGATTAGGTCGTGTTGACAGAATATAAAAAATGTTTCATCGTGTTTCACGGCACATACGCACTGTGTTGAAGGGATAAATCGTACATTCCAAATATGAGTGATGTACAACACACACCGCGCCATTACGAACATCACCAAAGATATACACAAATATTAAAAACACAAAAGAGGAAAAACTATTCACAGGACCGTGTGTGAACAACATGCATCAGTGATGCTAAAATAGAGATAAAATTCGTCTAATTTTATTTATCAGAAAAGTACAACTAGCCCTGAAAGCCCAAAACCCGTAATACGAGACACATTATTTGAGCACCATTGAAAATAAAACGTGCATTTGTGTCCTTAACTGCAAACATCGGTCGTAAGATATGAAAGGTATGGGAGGTTATAAGTATGTATCAAGCGCACGTGTGTGTGTGTGAAAGCCCCCAAACGGGGAGTTTCGTATGAATACACACCAACAAATCGGGGAGACACCTCCAAACGGGGAGCTCCCCGTTTTGTAATAATTATGGGCGGATATCGATTTCTACGACATCCATTATCTATAAATATTTACCTGCGACCAAATTCCGTCGACTTCCCAATTTGTATGAATTTATCACACCCAACACTTGAGTATCAAAAATGTCATCATTTCGGGTGTGTATCCGGGTAGAAAAACCTCCCAGTTTGTGCGACATAAAACGTATGCAAGCGGATGACAAAAACCGTAGTATTAATTTATATTTCAGTATATTTTGGTTTTGTCTTTCTGAACTACCGATAACATTTCTCTAAATAATTAAGCTGACGTTATGTATTGAAATCTGGGTCAGTGAGCACTATTAAAATAGTGATATATAGGTAGATTGTTTTTGAGGAATGGATAATGAACGGATTGAGCTGTAATTTTAGATAAATGTGCCCCTCATATCGTGTTATTAAAATCTGATTTGAAAACAGAAAAACATATTTCAGATAATAAACTATGGCTTTTAGAATGCTGACTCGAAGGAATTACCTGGTATTACCCCCAAAGTTTTAGGTAATACGGACCACAATTTGGGGGAAAACCGGCCGCCGTCAGAAAACATATTTATACTTGTTCACAAGAACAACAATGCAAATGTACATGTATCCGAGTTTGTAAGACATCAGTAAACCGTATAAAAATAGAGTTTAAGTAGCACCCGCATTGCTGCCTTTTGTCATAAATCTCAAAATATATTATTACCAAAAATTACCAGCGTAACGTAACAGTTGACTGATTATTGGTTTATACTTGCTTCCTTGAGTCTTAGTTTGATTAAATGTTTAAGCGTCACATGACTGACTGACTATATTTGTATAAATAATTTACCCTGACATGTACATAAATCTGGGTCGGGACTAATTCGTTCATGTCAGTGTTACAGTAGAGTGTGTTGGGATGTCTACACTGGTACACTGGTACACTGATATTAAAACCCGTATCGACTGTTTATTCTGAAAGATATAATGACTAATAAATTGGCATCTCTCGGCAAAGTGCGCAATATCTTACGAATAATGATAATACTGTAGATCCATACATGTATATAGTTATTCACGCAGAGAAGTGCATGAGCATTCAAGAGCAATACAATACCACCGTAGTGATATAATTCATGAACGAATGACAAGGATTAAATTCTACATCACTCGGTACAACATGACAAATGTAGTTGATACATCAAGCAGTATAGAACAAGTTTGTAATTAGCAGGAGAATCGTCTCCTACAAGGTTGAATGGAGTGGAAAAATCACTCAGGCGACAAAATAGACATTGCGACGTGCCATGGGATAACGTAGCCTAAATACATTCATTCGTGCAGTCTGACCACGAGCTGCAGTGGTCAATAATATAATTATTCAACTGCCATAATCGTCTCCTACAAGATGGCAACCCTACAACCCGATAAGTAGACAAGTCGACACAGCGAGATCAATACATCACAAGGGCCGTTACATCATTGTTTTGCACATTCTAATATGGAAATAGCCTCGCCTATTAACGGGAAAAGTATATAACGGCCCTCGGCTATACAGAAAATAGGTACCCCCACCCCGCACGGCTCGAACACAAAACCACAACCATAGCGCTGGCAGACATACGGAATAACTCAACTACCACGAAATCACCAAAAGAAAAAATAGTACAAAAAGGCGCACACATGTGTAGAGGATAGTGTACAGCTAATCAAACTTCCTTTTCAGCCAAATATTAAAAATAGGTAGGTACATGCCTGGAACAGGAAAAGATAGGCGGGGCATAGAGCAATGAAGACGTATCAACACCAGCAAAACAACCAACATGACGACGAACAACAACAAGGAACAACAACCGAGGACCAACAAGAACATAGGGCCATAATACGAGATATAAGTGTAGCATATTACGGGATAAGGACTTAAACTCACATATATAATAGTGTAAACAAGCGAACAACCCGCAATGACAATAGCCACACTTATACAAAAATATAACACACATGACTGAATAAATAACATAACAAATATCCGTGTGTACACTTCAACCTGTCTAAACATGGGGCACGACATACATCAACAAAGGAGGATCAATACCAAAGTGAAACCATACAAGTGAAAGTGCTTAAAAGTGAAAATTCAACAGGATCAACAACCAATCTCACGACTGGGATACAGATAATAGCCCCCAACATAGATAGCCAATGGCCCAGAGTGTCCCCGCCTAGACTTTAATAAATAAAAACCCACTGTACCAGGCACAGGCATCTCACCATGTATACCTTATGTTATGGCTGCCTTACAACCGAGCCGCTCCCGTCGTCATTCCCACAAAACCATACATACCTGAGAGAGAGCACCGCCGGACAAAAGGAAATAAACATGACGACGGGAGCTGCGCGGAGGGAGACAGTACAACTGTATGCCACATGTACATTTAATCAAATATTCTGTTTTCAGCATAGTGTAAATAACTTTGATAGTCATCTCGGCATAACGGACAGTGTAAATAATGTTTTGCCCATGCCAGACGGATACTACCCAAACAACAGGGCCACCTGCTGGCCCAAATAACACCAAACAATTAATATCCCCTGCTGCCTCAATGAATAAAAGATCAACAAACAACAAATATAAGCCCGCAAAACAACAACTATCCTACAATAGGGCCACACGCGGGCCATACAACACAGCAAACAGACAAGACAATTATAGTTCTAAGTTTTTTCCGTCATAAGCAGTTGCCCGTCTGAATGGTAACATGTTACCACCTTGGGCTGTTTAAAATGGACGGCGTGCCAGCCCATCGAGGCAGGGCGGCCGTAAAACGTAAGCATCAGTCCGTCAGACTAGGCTACCACGGTGGTGTCTTGCCAGAGGAAACGCCGAATCGGCCACTGACAGCGCGGGTCAATGTGGGACTCGGATCCTGGGATATACGGATTTGCAGTGGGAGGCTCTACCCACTGAGCTATTCCGGCTGACACCAGACAACGTCAATCGGTCCCATCATGTTATGGCGCTAATCGTCGGTCTGTTTGCCGCATTTCAGCAATTTACGCTCAAAATTATCCTCACCTAGAATCCTGAAACTTGCTATGGCGGGTGGTAACGACCAGTGGATGTCCTAGTCAAATAAATGGCATAGGATGCCCAATGTTGGTATGTAAGTTAGTCCTGACCAGCGGACGACCCCTATTGATTCGAGGTCAGTAGGTCAAAGGTCAATAGCGCACTGACATTTGTTCACTAACTCAAGAACAGTTGGTGATAAGATCCTTCAAACACTGCGGCGTGTTTGATGTCATCGAAAAGATGAAATTGAAACAAAAATAACATCAAAATTTTAAGTCACAACAATGTTTACATATATCAATCAATGGAAAAAAATGTCAATACATCGGATATACAATTTCTGACTGCCAATAATAGTATTAGGCTGTATCTTGTTTTTGACTATCGGACGATGAAACCATCTAAAATGTGTTCATTCCGACACATTTCACATTTTACCTGTTAGAAATAGCGGGGATTGTTCACTAAATATCAATAACAATGTTGTATATCAATTCAACCACTTTTCAGAAATTAAAAGTAATACAAATACTACCACATTTTAGTTGATACTAGATTTGTTTGCAGAAAAATGTTCATTACACGCCCCTCGGATATATTAAAAAAAATCAGCATAAATTGTGTGAATTTTAATTCTAGGGTGACCTAATTCAAACAGATGTTACAAACATAATGAATTTATTTTATATGCAATAACACTGTATTTGTATTTTAACCAGATCCGATAATAAGTTGATAAAGAGCCTGTATATACATGTATGTATACTTTTCTAATCAAATGATTTTCTATATACGACCTTTGATGGTCATCCTGTTCAATTTTGTTCATACGGCATGAAAGGTGTTCGAGCCAGTGCCATAGCGCGGCCGTTAACACACATCTACGATGTACATGATATTATGTATCTGGATGGACAAATGGACTGGCAGACGTTGTGAAAGACAGAGAACGCGAATAGTATGTCTAGATTTAGTTTGGGGGTTAATGAATTGTGATTTCACTATCAGAAACGTATTAAATAGGATGAAACAAATCAGTATTGTTGTTCTTGTTGTATGTCTGATATTACGCCGCTGACTTTGAGTTTGAGCCGTTGACGTTATGGAGTAAATGACGTTTGAAACGTCACTATACAATTATTGTCTTTTGAGGAGGTGTGCATGAGATTCAAGGACCTGAGAAAAGTGATGTTCACCGACGCCGAAGGCCAATATCTGGCCAATATTTTTTTTCAAAATATCCGGCTGAAAAAAAATTTGTTCACTTTTTTTGGTTTCACACAATTTTCAATAATTATTTAAAAAAAATGTTTTTTTAAATTTTAGGGCCTCCCCCAAAAAAAATGTACGCATGCGCTCTAAGGAGGTGAACAATAGGTTTGTTTACATGAATAAAACACATCTCGGACCGGTCTGTCTCGCGGACGAGAGTGCTTATTCGTGTAAACAAACCGTTCAGCGGCCAATTGTATAAACCTTGGTTAAATGCTAACCACTGGTTAAATCCGTGGTTAGGCTAAATATTTGGTTAAAGTATTGGTTAGCGATTGTATAACACTCCGGTTAAATTTTAACCATGATATTTCTGGTTAAATTTAACCGACCTAAAGAAGCCTGGTTAAATTTTAACCAGGCTCTTCGGAGAAAACAAAATGGCAGCCTTTCGGTAAATTCGCTCCACATTGATTAAATAAGTTGTGTTTTTACCGCATTAACAATCTATTTATACATCCAGCTGCAGTATCAGTGTTACGTCACTATATAACACTGTCGCATACGTGTTAACTCCAGTACACACGCGCGGTAACGACAATAATGCAATACACACGATCAGTGTCTGTGTTTTAGAAGGCAGTTTCACGGACTTTATGGCTGATTATAGGGAGTCAAAAGGATACCGCCTACGGTGGTATCAGTTTCCACCTCTATATACTACCCCCACCACCCCCTCCCTACAGCAAATTTATGAATTTTTTGAGAAAATAATTTTGAATAGAAGGAGTCAAAATGATACCACCTCCAACCAAAAGTGGGTGGTGGTATTGAACGATAAAAAGTGGTATTGTAGTCCAATTATATTGGTGTCATAAATACATAAGTTAAATGTGACACCAATTGAACAGAAAAACACTACCAATTATAATAAAAAAATTATATTGTAATTATAACAAAATGGATAATAAAATACAATGTGAATTGAAAGCTTATAATGCCTGTGTTGAAGAAGTTTACGAAGCTTACGGGGGTTATAGTCCTATATATAAATTCTATAAATTGAAAACACTAGACAATATAGAATACATGAAATATCAGCGTAATTTATTACGCTCCGATAAAAACGTTGCATTTACAATATTATACCGACAATTATGTGAACTATCCAAGAGGCAAATACAAACATTAAGAAGGATAGCGCTTATCGGATATAAAACTAAGGTGTATAATATAAAATTGTTAAAACCCAACGATTCGTTTACGAATGTACATTTCTACGATATCGCTTTAAAAGATATTGAAAAATTATTATTGAACAGAAAAAAAAACTACTAATTAATTTATGTTGTAATCACAACATCAAGAAGACGACAATGTTCCAATTACACGTGTTATGAACAGGCAAATTAGGTGTCCTACCTTACATACATATTAAGTGTCCATTTTAGAGAGATTTACACGATTACATCTTCCGGGATGGAAAACAAACACACTGTAATATATACTACACACACGAGGGTGTGTATTACAGCCGAGAATGTGGCAACCCGCTATCGATATTCCGGAAGTATTTCTTACATTCTGATTGGTTGGCATGTTTTTCGTATTGCACAACACGGTTTTTGCTTAATATATGTAAAATTAACAACAATAATTTGTCTTGGGGGACGCCCCTTGATAAAAAATTAGCGCTCAGTGCTTCCGTGCAGGCACTTCCAAGGTTGCCTAGAATTTCGACACTAATCTAGATCAGCCAATAGATGGGGGTTTACTGTACGGGTAGCTATTACACCCGGCTAGCCACGAGATGAGAAAGAGAAAGAGAAAAGAGAAATAACAAAGAAGATGGCTAGTCGGGTGGGCCCAGACAGAAGGGTTTTGCTGGCGCGAGTTCGAGCCTCGGTTGGATCTGAAACTTTTTTTTTTTAAATTGTTTAAATTGTCTATTATTATTAATAAATTGTTTACTGCACCAATATAATTAATTTTATAATTTTATTAAAATTAATTATTTAATAAAATATCACAATTTCGGAATGGTGGTGCTGTAACATTTCCTCCGACTTTATTTCCAAGTTTTACCCTAAATTTTTCCCAATCAGTACTCTCAATCTTTGGCATGGTGGTGGGCGCTTTGATTCTAATATCATTTTTTAATTTTTCATATCTCCCCATTTCTTTCACCACGGATTCAAACTCTAAATTTGATATTTCATTATCGGTTAACGCTTTGGATACTATGACGTCGATGCTATTTTTCTTAGACCTGGCGAGAACGGATATTCTATCATGTTTTCTACATTTTTTCTCGAGTTTTCCACCCGCCGCCCTAATTACCATACAAAGTATTCCAGATAAAACGGTAATTCCACTCAAAACCCCCGCAAATGGAACCGTTACAATTGTAGATAGCGTTGCAGCAGTCCCCGCACCACTCATTACAGATAAACTTGCCAGAACCGTACTAGATGCTTCGGCTATGTTCGCAGCTCGCTTATATGTTTTAGCGTTTCCATTTTTATATTCTTTAACTAAAATATCCTGCATAGCGACGATATTATCCAACCTAAAATCTATACTTCTTTCGTGAATTGGATTGGTATTGACAATTGGATACACCATTGATGGAGTAGCATTGACAATCGGAAGCGGTGATTCGTTCATGATATATTGGTATTAGTATTTTACAAATTAAGTTCAATTAACAATGAGACAATAGTGGAAGAACTCGCTGGGTCAGCGATTTTCGTAACAAAGTTAATAACACTACCTTCGGAAAGTCTAATTAGATCATCACCGGCGAACAAAACCACCGACGAACTATCTCCAACGAGTTTAGTGACTCCAATTGCCCGTTATTCCCCATCCAGTACGAGATTTATCATGACCGCGCCCACGTGTTTAACCGAGCAGACCGCCATTCGGAGAAGTGTACCTGGAGCTGTCATGGCGTATCCCCCATATGTATTACTCGCTTTGGCACCGAACGAATATTCATAGAGCCCCTCAACCAATGGGCCCCGCTTCTCAGCCCAAACTGCTATGACACGTTTTTGCGTTTTCATTTTTTTTAACAATCCGGCAAGCCCCCCGATAGAGGTATGGGCCTCAGCACGAATCAGAGGCCTCCTCAAGCGCCTTGGTCGAGGCTCCACGACCACGTTTCAGTTTATCGGAAACTTCGGTTATTTTCCCGTCTAGTTCAGTAGGTGCCGCTTCTCTGATGAGAGAGTCCTCTGAGCGCAACACCCCATAGGCCTCCGTAATTGCCGACTGGTGGTCTTCTAGGGCTTTTTCAATACCCAACCGGGCCTCTTTTTGAAATTCAGTTATTTTCCCGTCTAGTTCAGCAAGCGCCGCTTCTCTGAAGAGAGAGTCCTCTGAGCGCAACACCCCATAAGCCTCCGCAAGGGCCGCCTGGTGGTCTTCTCGGACTTTATCAATACCCGTTCGGACCCCCTCAACCCCTCATTTTTTCACCTAGTTCGTTTAGTTCTGTACGCGTTTCTTCACGACTTTGTGTATTCACAGCCAGCGCATATTCTCTAAGTTGTGATAGTAGACTCTTGTGACTCTCGTCCGTGGCCACCGATATAGTTCTATTGATCAAGGCCTTTGTTTTGTGGGTAGTTAAAAAATCGCTCTCTGTCGGGATGATTCCCCCTTCTGTCGGTTCCAAATTCTTTGAATTTGTCACCCAATCGGAAGAACTACCTGGTCCGTATATACTCATTTTCAATAATGTTGATAATACATATATATATAAATTACGAACATGCGTTTAATTCTAATTAATTTTCTTAAAATTAATTTGAAATTTCTAGGACGGCCGAAATCGGGTAATCGTTCTTCAACTCTCGCAATTTATCATCAATAATAGAGACCATAAATTCGTGGATGTGTCCCGATTCCAAAACTTTCATCTCGGGGTGTGGGAAGTCTAAGGTCACAGTCTCGCCAAAGAAACAATCGCTGGCTTGCACAGTTTTTAGTAATGTGCTGGGGGATCCGTCTACCGCGTTGTACGATGTGTTCACCCGATCCAGGTGCACCCCGAGAGTTTTCGTGACGGCGAAGTTTACAGGGGTCGTGCCGACGTGCTCGCCCGGATCAAACACACCGTCATCGTTGGCGGGGTATGTTATTTTAAATCCTAACAGTGAGCCAAACCCGGTGAGATCCTTAAACGCCTATTAACGGTCAATGTCGTGAGCCGCGTGGCTTTCGAGATTGCGAGAGTGACTACATCAGGAATCTTCGCCGCGACAAAAGCTTGGAGATCTCCGAAACTCCAAATACCCTGAGGTACTATGGCATCTGGCGGACTTATGGGTCTATGAGGACGAGGTACTATGGTATATGGCAGAGCTATGCGGTAGTTTTCGAAAGTCACGGGGCTTGCGTCCTCGACTTCTGATATGAAAAACTCTAGCGTTTCAATGTTTTTCCACCCAACCGTGAACGTGATCGATCTGAGGCCTACCCGGCGTTTTCCGCAGCAGTTGTCGATTGACTTTTGAAGTTCACAACTCTCTTTTTGAACATTAGTGATAGTAGAAAACATAATAATATCTTTCAATGGATACCAAAGCATTTAGCTTTAACTCTAATGCAAAAAACGCGGTCGTGGGTAAATACACACAAAAAGACGTTGTTAACCACATTGTACACCCAACTGTAACGGCTAGACCTGACAGTGACTTTACCACCAATTTCCCTAACACGTTTGAGAAATATGTAGTTCCAAAGACTACTAGTCAAGATGTAATACTAAGATGGGATTTTTCCCATATGAACTTCTGGCAGAACCAGCTAAATTTCGCTGTATGGTGCGCAACAGCCGGATGTAGAGTTTCGCATCAAGACCAACTGACATCCAAGAATGTCATGCTCCGAAGTGTCTACAACTTTCATGTGTATTATACTATTAGGAGGATTCTCAAAGAACTAGGTATTCCACTACGTCAAGACGACGGCTGGGATCCCATTTCCAGCACATACGACCGTAAGGCGTTCGAAAGATTGTGTAACGAATTTGGGGTACCAAAAGACGTGGACTGGAGACAGAAAGTATACACCCCAACCAACAGTTTAGGTTAGTTCACCAAATTAAAGCTTAGTTGAGTGGTGGGCATCTTGATAAAGTCCCCGCATATTTCTCAGGGTTGGTGGAGTGCTCGCGGAGCTACAACTCCACCACCAGTTAGAAAAAAATGGCAACATGAACTAAATATAATTATAAGTTGAATAAGATGACGTTCGGTGATGAAGTGCTTGGTGGGCTTGCGTGTAAAGATGGTTATTGTCATTGGCTACCTACTAAAGTAGCCCACGTGGAATACCTAGACCTAGGTGATACTCCACAGATGCGAAATGCGTGGACCACATTTATGTTAGATAAAAACACTGGATTTACGCAGGGCGGGGTTATTCGCCTCAACGACTCCATTCGCATATACGTATGGGCAATCCTCGCCTCACAGAAGCAAACGTGCAGCGCTATACTGGGTACGGGAACGGCCTTTGACGCACAAAAACAGTTATTGGCACTTGTCGAGGACGCCATCTCAGCTAACGTGGACATCCAGAAGGCGATCCAGAATTATCAAGACGTTTTGCAGACTGCCCGCACACCCGTAGACTGCGCATTTGGAATAGGTCTTTATATGGCGCCGAGCAATATGATACTACGAGACGACCCGGTTGACGGTTACAATAATCAGATCGTAGTCGCAACCACCAATCAAAAAATCGGCCGCAAGGGGAAAGTGAACACGGGTATCATCAAACTCCCCCCAAGACGGTCGGGAGCGGAGTTGTAAGTGGAACCTATTACGTAAAACCCATAAAACAAAAAATGGATACACCTCCCTCAACTCTCGAGGAACTCTCGAGGGAGTAAAAGTAGGAGACCGGCGATTGCCACGATTAAAGCCCAAGTATTTTTGGCGAGCCATCCGGCCGTTTTTGCTAATATAGATAGCAAATAAGAAACGATACTTCCGATCAGTCCAGGTAGTGCGGCAGCCGCCATTTCGGCTAATTTAGCCAGGAGACTGGCGAGGGCTTTTAGTTGTTTTTTTACCCACTCCTTGGCTCCACCGGATGGCGCGGGTGCTGGTGTGTGTGCTGGCGCGGGTGGTGGCGCCGCGCCACAAGTGAAAGCTAGAACTATGGTCGATATAGTCATGCCGATAGCAACGAGGATGCTTGCTATCGTGACACCCTGCTCTCTGAACAGAGTGCGAAGACGCTCACCGAGTGTCGTCTCCTCGTGCAGGACCCTCGAGATTGTTTCGCGGATCCGACTTATTTGTGTGCGGAGAGCCTCACGGCAAGCCGATGCAGCCTGCAAGCGAGCTTCTCTTTCGTCGCGCAACGACCGCAGGCGTTCGGTCATCCGCTCGGTAGATTCTCTATCGCCACCAGCTTCCCCAAGTTTTCTTTCTTCTATCGTGATATGTTCATCCAGCGCCGTGAGTTTGGAGAGGTTAAGGACCAGTTCGCCCCGGACTGTTTGCAGAGCCTTATCAAGTCCCCGGATTTCGCGAAGAGGTAACGGTGGGTCATCGTTAGACCCTTGGTCGAGGTTGAATATTTCGTCTATTTCGCTGAACGTGGTCTCCACCGTGTGAATAGCGTCGGTGGCTACACGAGGGACCTAGCTGAGCTTGCCAGTTTCTATCGCGGCGGCCGTTTTCGCCATCGTTTCGTCGGTAGAATTTAGGGCCTCTACAGCGCGGGCCGGCATAATTGTTTTACCCCTCTTCCAATCTGGGAATCCGAGTTCGTTCTTTACGATTTGGCCACCGCCCCGGTTTCCGGCAATGGTGTTCAGCCCTAGGGGTTTTCCGGTATTCATGTTGACGATCTCGATGCTTTTTGTCGCAACCTACCCTTCAGATCCAATTCGAAGTTGGAGTAGTCGCGGCCGACAGATGGACCAGACCGATTTCTGCCAAACTGTTGTAGTAGTCGCTTATAGCTCCCTCGAGTAATTCCCGACTTTGACTAGTGGTAGCGCCACCTAATCCCCTCAATTGCGATTGAATTGTAATTGGTGTCTCTATGAAGGGCTTTTCGTTATCGTTATCATCATCTATGTCATCATCATCCTCATCGATTTAATCGTCTCGGCCAACTTCATCCATGTCAATATCGTAATCAGCCATCTTTATAAGTATATCATTATGTATTAAAGACAAAACCATACGAGTTTAATAGTTTCACTAAATTATGTCTTCGAGTCAATACGTTCGCAAACTCAATCAATACCGCAGACAGCGTGAGCCCCTCGGGGCGTGAGACAGAGTGTCGTTATTACGAACAACCCATCGACGATCGACCAGAACCAGCAGCTCTTAGTCCGCTTCCCCAACCTCGGAACTAACGACGTCATTATGCCGGGGACTGTTCGCCTCGCTTTCACTATTTCGCTGACGTCGACGGACGCGAACCGAACCGTCGTTCAGAACCTGGGTCCCACCATCGTCAAGAAGACCATGATAAAGAATGCTGGTAATGAGGTGATATCGATCGATGACAGCGACGTCTACCATTGTTATCAAGACCTGTGGAAGACGGCGCAACAGCGCGAAAACGTGGTCTATCAGGGTATTGACACCAGCAAAAATAAGAACGTAACCAAACTTAGAATCGGGGCTGATAACAAGGCAGATAACAACGCGAGTGACAACGCGAGTGACAACGCGAGTGACAACGCGATCGCGGCCGCTTACGGCAACCGCTTCTACATCCCGCTCGACTTTGAATTGCTGGAGAGTCACATGCCCTACTATCAGAGTGCTTTGGCTGACCGCCTCGAATACGAACTAATGTTCAACGACTACGGCCGAGTTCTCATAGCCACAGACATAGCATCGACGTATATGATCGACAATGTTTCGCTGGAGTACGACATGGTCACGATGCCCGAACTCGCGCGATTAATCAGAACTCAGTACGCCTGGCGCTTTGCCATACTTTACGACATCGCAAGATGACGAAAGACAAAAGCGACACATTGTGGAATATTAATGTCAACGTACCCGCCCGCAAGATGAAAGGTATACTGATGTTGTTCGAAGATGCTCGGTTCGCGCTCGGGGCTAGAAAAACCGACAAATTCTATAACCCCAAAATCACAAAGGTAGAGGTGACGATCGAGGGAGTACCCAATCAACTCGCGCGCACCAGCAGTTTGCCGCCGGCTCTAAGCGCTCTCCGGAGGTTGCCGCGGTTGCCAAAGACCTGCAGCTCTCGGCCGTCTCCCTCGCGGAGTTCCTGAATACCAAATGCGCGTTATGGCGAGACATGCGAGCCAGCGACGACGACCAAATACACGGCAGCGGACGCCAAATTGAGAACGCTAGTGAGGGTGTGACGATCCAGATAACCAAAGAGGCGGATGGAAATGGGCCATTGAACGTGTACTTATATATAATTACAGACGCACAACTCAACATCGAAGATGGTCGATATGTCTCAGCACTCTACTGATTTAATTAATTTTAAGAAAATTAGCAATCAATACCAATTCACGATTGGAGATGCTCACTCTGCCATAATATGTGGGCAGACAGGATGTGGAAAAATAAAAACGGTTTTCATCCTCGACTTGCTCGAGGGTCCTACCGCGATGCCTTTCGTCACATTGTGATCCTGTGTCCCACTGTGCGGCACAACGATACTTATCAGCGGCGCCCGTGGATATGGACACGACCCTGAGGTATACGTTATTGACCCCGGTGATAGGCTTCACGATTGGTTGCGCGGTTTATACCAAATCTTTCAGGGTGAGCCCACCCTATACGTGATTGACTATTGCTCGGCCAAGGCGGCGATGATCAAAAAGAAGGACATGCTCTCCGAGCTCGCATTTTCTGGCCGCCATGCGAGGCAAAGCGTATGGATCTCCACTCAAAAGTACAATGCCGTCCTCAAGGATCTGCGCGAGCAAACGAAATGGGTCGCCCTCTTTCACTGCAAGGACCGAGACTAATTCGATGACTGTCTTCGATAGAATGACGTTATCCCAACGCGCGAGGAGCGCCTGGAGGTTCGACAGAACCTTTCGGAAACTAAGCACGCCAAGTTTCTGCTAAAGACTGATCAACCAACTGCTTATAAAGTTATCAATTAATTACTGAACAATTACTTAACGCTCGTTAGTAACTGCTGAGTAAATGCTTAACAATGCTTAGCAATTGCTGAACAATGCTTAGCAAATACTTAACAAATGTTGAACACATGCTTAACAAATGTTGAACAAATGCTGAACAATGGTGAACAATGTTAACAATTTGGTGCTCCGCTGCGAGCTTTGTTGCGAGCATAACGGTGATCATAAGTATCGGGTGGTGCGCTTGGCAATATGTTAAAGATATGAGACTTGTTAGAATAGTTAAATTAATTTTAAGAAAATTAGCAATAATGAACTGCGACGAACTTCTCGATCAGCTAATGGAAGAAACCTCAACTCCGACTGCCGACACGGTATCTTTCCTGAAAGATAATGAAACATCAACTCCGACAGAGCAATCAGGATCAACTCCAATTTCGATTGGGTTGAGTGCAACACCTGCCGATACGAATGCAAATGCGGCGCGACGAGAGCGGCTAGCTGCGCTGGTTGCTGGGGGAAAATCGGAGCATTATCTCGGTAGGCGTCTCTCAGTTTGTCAGGTGGATAAGATGTCAGATGCGGAGATTGATAAAATGTATGCGCGATACGAATCTAGGTTAGGTGCGGAGATGACAAAAACTCTTGGATCAGCGGCTATTCATTTGTACGCAACCGCCGTTCGTATACTTCTCCCTATACCAAACACCGCGGGATTGATTCACGATCTAGAGACTGACCCTTTTATAGGACACACTCTTAGAACAGCCTGCTGCTCAATTTATCACAAGTTTGGAATGTACTTAGCTCCGCTGACAACCGCGTTGACCAGGGAAAACACTGTCAGTTTGGACATATATGTTCACGAACTATAAGCTCTAATATTAATATTATAAATGATGACACAAGACACACCTGCGAGAGTGACGGAACCACAATCTCCAACTTCAACACTGTTGAACCCGAGCACGTTGGGGGTTCAATCGGGGATTGCTGCAGCTCCACAGGAGCCCTCAACACCCAATCGAGATTGGACGAATCCGGTTTCACGACATAAAAACCCAAAAAGGCAGGCATCTGGGCGGGCGGTAGCCGCCGCCCGAAAAGTTAAACAAGATAAAATACTCGCCATCAATTCATCCAAAAACAGTTACGAAACACCAATCGCAATTGGATGCGCCCCATTTAAACATTCATCGCGATCCCTTTTATATGCAATAATTATAATTATCAACAATGGCAGAACAAGATGGTAATATGATAGTGAATGCGCTTTATCACGCCGTGGTGATATCAGGTTTCAGTATCGGGTATGCTCGACTATCAAAGATGGCCCTAGGAGGGTCCTCTCCCAAATTGGACTTTACTGTGAGAGACGTAGGGCTCGCGACCTTAGATGTAGCGGCCGCAGTTTGGACCCGAGATTATCTAATTAAAGTTGGAATTCTACCTGTTAATATATGGAAATAAATGGCTTCGATCCGAATAATGATAAGTGGTGCGCTTGTAAACGCATTAGAGTTCAGCGGTAGCAACTTTATATTCTCGAAAATGAGAAGCTCGAACGTGGATGAGGAGCGCAAGCGTCACGATTTAGCTGTAGATCAACTCAATAGCGCAAAGGAAGCATGGTCGAAAAAACGAACCGCCCATCTGGACTGGGTCAACGAAGAGCTTCGCCGCGAGAATCACGCCGCGCAAACTTTCCAGAACGTTGAAGAAGCCAACCGCGAGTACGCGCTGGCATATCGTCAGAAAAGTCTCGCGTCGCTGGATCGCGAGCCCCAACTTTCAGTTTTCTATGTACCGTCAGAGCCCCAAAAAGACCGCGAGATCGCGTTCATCGTCGTAGGAATGGGTGTGGTTGGTCTCGTCGGCTACTATATTCAATCGAGATTTCAAATTAATAAATTTTATAATTATTTTAATTTTTTTTTAAAAATATATATATAGAACGATGTTAGTTGACGAACTTTATTTTGCTATGATCGATGTAGGCTACACTGCCCTTAAACACCGTATAGCTGGCGCAAAGGGTATGATTCGTCTGGCCCGAGATTCTCTCGAGACGTGGCGCGAGGACGAAAAAGCCCCCACCCTTTTCGCAAAGCGGATGTTAGATTCCTCCGAATCGTGTTCAACTCCAATCGCGATTGGATTGAGGGATGAATTAGATTTTCCCAAGTTCCTTCAGAACTTAACCTCCAATCGTGATTTGACTTCCAACAAAGGTTTATTATTAACGACGCAGTTACCGGACGATCTGGCTAGGGCATGTTGGAGATTTTCCGATATATTAGAATACTTCGCATACGATGAACACGCGCAAACTTAATACCAAACTATCGATTCGCCTAACGCGCATGCTAGCGAACACATACTATAGCCCCCGCGGGTACTGGAAGGGACTCGCGGCCATCAAGAACCTCGCGGCGGCGACCAAGGTTTCAGAAAACGATGTCAATGAATGGCTCAAGAAGCAGGCCATCTGGCAGATCTATTTACCCGCGCCTCACAATATTCCGCGCCCGAAATTCGACGTGCCGGTTCCGAACCAAGTTCACCAAGCGAATCTCCTGTTTCTCCCTCACGATCGCGTCGGTCGCAAGACGTACGCACTGTCAACCATTGACGTAGCGTTTCGTTATAAGGGGGCTGAGCCGTTGGCCACTAAAGAGTCTAAGGAGGTGGCCGAGGCTCTTTCCCGAATATATAAGAGGAGTCCTCTCAAATGGCTCTCAAGGACACTGAGCACTTGTGTTTTATTGTTATTATCAAGGCTGACAGCGAGGGATAAGCTTCATTTAACGATGCCATTTATTGTTTGATCAGGAGCTACACAGGTCACAAATTCCATAAGCACCATTTCTCCAGTCACAGCCAAAATACATGCCCAGCAAGCACCGTCCAATGAGGGTAATTTTATCAGATCAAGGTCCATATAGTATAGACAGCCCATTCAGAACTGAAGATATGTGCCTTATTATAGTGCTGAAAATTAGTTCAAATGTTGGGTTGTTCTCTGTGCGTGTCATGTACTTTTTGGATAAATGTCTATATACTGTTTTGTTTGCCTTTCTTCAAACCTTTCGTGTGTGCACGCCATACCTGCAAGCTTACATTAACTAGAGGAGTGAGCAGGGGCTAAGGGATACCCCCCCCCCCCCCACGACTCTTATTATGTCAGGGAGGCGGGCAGGGGTATACCAATTACAAAACTCCCTGAAAATGCTAAAGTTCGTAGGTATGACATCCCTACCATGTGTGCTGAACACCGTGATCATGAAACCTCTCTCCGCCCACCAATTAATCTTAGATTTTTCATTGAGCCTCCTGATAACATGACATAGACTCGCAGTGAAATACTGACGTCATATGTATGTAATAGTGACGTCATAATAATCACAGTGGTAAAATTATGCCGTTTGTCGTTTTATATTCGACGGCACTAACCATACATACTCGTAATGGCACTAACCATATATACTCGTAAGACAGACGGAAATATAGTAAATACATGGGTAGTGCCGTCGAATATAAACTATATTCGGTTCAGCCTTAGTCTTAGACAGATTTATTGGGGGAGAGCTTTAGCGAGCCCCTATAAAGTTGTCAGGACGAAACCGAATATATTTTATATTCGACGGCACTAATCATGTATTTAATTTATACCGCATACTAAAAGTACCGAGATCACCAACTGCAGCTTAACAAGACGCGTTTGATGTGCCATATTACATCAAAATCCGTTACATAATATAAGAAAATTATAAACTAAGTAGGTTACGTACTTTGAATAGGAGGGCGTCTGGAAATTTCAGTACTTGTTGTTGTTGTTGTAACCACGTGACTATACACCTTGTGTAAACTACTAGCTAAAAAGTCAAATGTTGGACAAACGTGAAACCTAGAAGTCAATTAATAGTATTATGGTATTATAATACTCAAATGCCCTATTAACAAAATGAAGTCAAGCGGCGCCAAAGTATTGCAATATCTAATTTTCAGAATACACTTCTTAAATAGACCGAAACAAATAATTTCCAGGAGCTATATATATACTCGAATGCAGCATTTGGCTTCTAGAAATCAAAATATCACCGGCACTGTGAAGCAACATAAATATGTAAGTGGTCCAGTGGCAACCCCTCGACCCCTTACAGATGTTGCTTCACAGCTGAAACTCGAACTCCCCTTTTCAAAGAGGGTGTTGATGCCCATGGTGCTCTTTCGTTTGCTTAGCGGAATAATGCGATCGCTTTGGCATTCTTTCACGATACATACATGTATAATGTATTTATCTCGACAGGTAACCCGACTACACCAGTACTGACGTTACCACTAACTAGCGTCCTAGAGCCTGTGCCGCCGTTAAATATAAGCTAAAGAAAGAAAGCGTTAACATATTTACAAATTTTACGATAGTTTCAATGAATCACATTGAAACTGTTCCCGAGTACCACGGCAAACGTTTACACACGGCTGGACATGGTCGAACGTTATTTTCACAGCTAATCTACACGTATGTGTCGTGAAACACGGTGCCGTGAAACATTTTTGATATCCTGTCAATACGACCTAATCGCTGCTATGAATATGTGCGGTCGTCATACTGGTCAATTCTCCGATTTTGAGGATACGTCTGGGGTTATTTTGTTTACATTAATTTTTAAAGCTTTTTATAGACGTTGACGGGATAAATTGAATAGTAGGTTAATGCCGTGAATGGAGAAAATATCTGGTGCGGCATGGATCCCGTTTCCTAAGCCTTTCCGGATATTTTGCATTCACGGCACTAACCTACTATTCTCTATATCTGCTACATGTACTTTCAATTGCCATATTTTAAATGTTTGTGTTTTCTAACGCTAAGGAACACGTACTGAATACAACCAGTGGTGTCGACGCCTGGTCCCCTCCGCTTGTTTCCGCACATACAATAGTTCCTGTGTGGTCACACCCAACATAGAGCTGGTACGTTAGCTTGTTCCCTGTCACTGTCGCCGCCAGAGCTTTGGTACCAGTATGGGTCAAAAGTTCGAGCTGGAGTCCATTGGCGGAAAGTTTCTCGCACGTTATTTCCAAAAACGTACTTATTTCTCGGCGGGGGTTTTGTGGGCTTAAATCCATAGCTGTAAATATAGTGGGAATAGTATTATACATCAGTCCTTGGAATACCAAATACCAAATACCAAAATGAGTTTTCATAGAAAATAATAAAAATATGCTATATTTGTGGTATGTTTATTGTTTTCTGCAGCATGATAAATGTACCATAAAATTTGTATTGCTTTTTGATACTCGCTTTTTCTGATTTCCATTGGTTTTTTTGCAATTTTAATTGGGTATTTAAGCAATTACGCAGCTTATCTGGAGCCCTGATTATAGTATGCTAGTCTGTGTACCATTAACCAAACAATCCAATGTTAAGTAGACCCTATATATATATATAATATATAGGGTCCATACGGGAAGCGAAAAGCCAACACAACCTGCTCACATGCTACTGAAATTACTCGTTTCTGATCATTTATTTTAATACATGGAAGTATGTTGGCATAAAATGGTAAAATATTCATTGGTCTACTTAACATTAGAGTGTTTGGCTAATGGTACACCGACTAGCATACTATAATCAGAGCTCCAGATAAGCTGCGTAATTGCTTAAATACCCAATTAAAATTGCCAAAAAAAAACCAATGGAAATCAGAAGTAGCGAGTATCAAAAAGCAATACAAATTTTATGGTATATTTATCTACTGTACAATTACTAGTCTATAATAATGCAATATGTATATATATATATTGTATTATTATAGACTAGTCATTGTACATATGTACAGTAGATACACTGTATGTGATAGTATGTGGATAAAATGTTACTCGTGTGAACGTTGAAAAGAGTGCATCTAGTCGTAAATTATAGGATGGTGTACGTGTCTTCAGGGAGAATAGTTGGACTGTTAAAAAATCACAACCCAATAATTGTTCAAATAAAATATCGGATGCATATCGTAAATCGATTCGTTATATACGTACATTCTAAAGTTGTACAATACCTTAACACAAACATGGTATATACATGTATGCTTATTACATACGTACTTTCGTTTCCAACTGAAACACAATGCAACGCAAGACATCAATACCATGCACACACAAATCAAACAACCTATAAATGTAATATCGATCGCTGTACTTTTGCTTTTAGAAGCGTGGAGATTGTGCTCGAAGCCAAACATATTGATTGTCTGAGCCTGAGCTGTGCTACAGCTCAGGCTCAGACAATCGAATGGCTTGATTGCGAGTTGGAAGTGTCAATATACGTGCATACACGTTGATGATCGTGGCATGATTGCAACGAAACCAAAAAAAACAAGCAAAACAAATATATGCATAAGCATGCCTGCATACAGAGTAACCGAAGACCTTCCAACAAAACACTGACACAGGTTGTCAGTTGAAATATACACATTACTAAATATGATGATGGTTGGCTAAGTCAGATGATGCACAGTTTAAGTCGTCTTAAAATATGTACATACTTATCGTGACAAGACAACTTACTAACTGACCATTACGAGATAAATTGGACGCGTTAAACAATCAATACATGAACTATTGTCAAAAATATGATACTGCTCACTAGTGACACCAATTTTTAATTTAATCTCTACAATTGTTTGACTCATCAAACTAACACAGAATGACAACTTTTATACCAGATAGTAGGTCGATAAATACTGTGGCAAGGCGCCGTACTAACTGATCAAGACGAGATAAAATGTCACAAAAACCATGTCACTAGTGGTTAGTAGCACGGTATTGAAGATATTTCGTGTTGGTTATCGCGTCTAATCTCGCGATATTAATGTCATGTAGTTAAGACGACTTATGTTCTTCAGGGCTAAACTGTTCTGTCTGCGAAGGGTAAACAACACAATCCGTTCCACCATTGGCGGGTGTTGGATTCGTGCACGTTCGACTTCGGCCTCGCGATCCCTGGGTGGTACCAGACGTGACCGAACACGTGGTCCACTGCGACCAAGCGGACCAGCCACCGTTTACTGAAATACAGTAGAGTCGTATTAGCGTTTTGAACCATACTGCCCACAGGTTAAAATGCAGTAAAACCATTGATTACATATGGATGCAATGGCCGATTCAGGGGAGGGAGGCGGTTTTTTTATTTTTTGTTCGTAATTGAGAAGCTGTCTCATTCTGTAAAAATAATAGCAAGCACTGTCAAATAAGGGTGAAATCATCAGATGAATACTCAGATATTATAAAGAGCCAAATTCAAAAGACATTACCACAATGTGCCTTATCACATGAGCATTACGTACTGAAAATTAGTCTTTCGAATTTCAACTGGGTACCCCTTCGGCGATATCCTGGATCCGCCACTGGGATATACTTACCGGAAGTTGAGTAGGAGAGATAATTGTCAAGGGAAGCTATTGTGTCACAACAGTCAACGGGAGATAACCATCATTATCGAACAGAGCTGCTTTGTATCGGTGCATGCACTACCATGATTACTTCCCTTGAGAGTAGTTATTTCCAACATATTTTTGACTGATCTCCAACTTAGGTCGGAAACGACCTGGTAACTTAACATAAAACATGTAAATATTGCCCGTGTCTTAAAGGTACATGCCCACTCAGTAGGCACACAATGTTCTTTATATCAGAGACATCATCCGAGACATTTTCTGGCAAAATAAACATGAATTCACTGTATACACCACATATTGATTATCATTATTATACATTTTATATCGGACGTAACTTTCCACACTGATATCAGGGCCGATACCCGTGTTTCCTTAAAATGTTAAAGGACATTGCTATTTATACTCTGTATTTATTTGACGTCACAAACATCACGGGCATTTACACGTTTGACATGGCTGACGACGTTGTTGACAGCTTTACTGGTGGTAATGACAAACGATATAGGTATGGTATGCTAGTCGATGTACCATTAGCAAAACAAAGTTATTGTGTGTCTGGAACTCGGGAATACGTCCCGTCACTACGCTGTGACATATGTGACATGTGCTATATGTATGTCTGGAACTCGGGAATAGGTCCCGTCACTACGCTGTGTGACATGTGGTACATGTACATGTGTATCTGGAACTCGGGAATAGGTCCCGTCACTACGCTGTATGACATGTGGTACATGTACATGTATGTCGGGCACTCTGGCGTACGTCCCTTCAGTTCTCCGTGTGACATGTGATATGTGAAATGTTACATGTATGTCCGGAACTTTGGAATATGTGATACATGTACATGTACATGCATGTATGTAACTTGGGAATATGTTGTACATCTACATGTGTGTCTGGAACTCGGGAATACGTCCCGTCACTACCTTGTGACATATGTCACATGTGCTACATGCATGTCTGAAACTCGGGAATAGGTTCCATCACTACGATGTGTGACATGTGGTACATGTACATGTATGTCTGGAACTCGGGAATACGTCCGGTGACTACGCTGTGCGACATGTGGTACATGTACATGTATGTCTGGAACTCGGGAATATGTCCCGTCACTACGCTGTGTGGCATGTGGTTCATGTACATGTATGTCTGGAACTCGTGAATATGTCCCGTCACTACGCTGTGTGACATGTGGTTCATGTACATGTATGTCGGGCACTCTGGTGTACGTCCCTTCATTTCACCGTGTGACATGTGACATGTGACATGTTACATGTATGTCTGAAACTTCGGAATATGTGGTACATGTACATGTACATGCATGTCTGGAACTTGGGAATATGTTGTACATGTACATGTGTGTCTGGAACTCGGGAATACGTCCCGTCACTACGTTGTGACATGTGTGACATGAGCTACATGTATGTCTGGAACTCCGCAATTGGTCCCGTCACTACGCTGTGTGACATATGGTACATGTACATGTATGTCTGGAACTCGGGAATACGTCCCGTCACTACGCTGTGTGACATGTGGTACATGTACATGTATGTCCGGAACTCTGTAATAGGTCCCGTCACTACGCTGTGTGCCATGTGGTACTTGTACATGTATGTCTGGCACTCGGGTGTACGTCCCTTCATTTCTCCGTGTGGCATGTGACATGTTACATGTATGTCTGGAACTTGGGAATATGTGGTACATGTACATGTACATGAATATCTGGAACTTTGGAATATGTTGTACATGTATATGTGTGTCTGTAACTAGGAAATACGTCCCGTCACTACGCTGTGTGACATTTGGTACATGTACATGTATGTCTGGAACTCGGGAATAGGTCCCGTCACTACGCTGTGTGACATGTGGTACATGTACATGTATGTCTGCAACTCGGGAATACGTCCCGTCACTACGCTGTGTGACATGTGGTACATGTACATGTATGTCTGCAACTCGGGAATAGGTCCCCTTACTACGCTGTGTGACATGTGGCACATGTACATGTATGTCTGCAACTCGGGAATACGTCCCGTCACTACGCTGTGTGACATGTGGTACATGTACATGTATGTCTGCAACTCGGGAATACGTCCCGTCACTACGCTGTGTGACATGTGGTACATGTACAAGTACATGCATGTCTGCAAACTCGGGAATAGTTCCGTCACTACGCTGTGTGACATGTGGTACATGTACATGTATGTCTGGAACTCAGGAATAGGTCCCGTCACTACGCTGTGTGACATGTGGTACATGTACATGTATGTCTGCAACTCGGGAATACGTCCCGTCACTACGCTGTGTGACATGTGGTACATGTACATGTACATGCATGTCTGCAACTCGGGAATAGGTTCCGTCACTACGCTGTGTGACATGTGGTACATGTACATGTATGTTGGGCACTCTGGCGTACGTCCCTTCATTTCTCCGTGTGACATGTGACATGTGACATGTTACATGTATGTCTGGAACTTGGGAATATGTGGTACATGTACATGTACATGCATGTCTGGAACTTGGGAATATGTTGTACATGTACATGTTTGTCTGGAACTCGGGAATATGTCCCTTCACTACGTTGTGACATGTGTGACATGTGCTACATGTATATCTGGAACTCGGGAATAGATCCCGTCACTACGCTGTGTGACATGTGGTACATGTACATGTATGTCTGCAACTCGGGAATACGTCCCGTCACTACGCTGTGTGACATGTGGTACATGTATATGCATGTCTGAAACTCGGGAATACATGTAGGACCCGTCACTACGCTGTGTGACATGTGGTACATGTACATGTATGTCGGGCACTCTGGCGTACGTCCCTTCATTTCTCCGTGTGACATGTGACATGTGACATGTGACATGTTACATGTATGTCTGGAACTCGGGAATACGTCCCGTCACTACGCTGTGTGACGTGTGGTACATTTACATGTATGACTGCAACTCGGGATTACGTCCCGTCTCTACGCTGTGTGACATGTGGTACATGTACATGTATGTCTGGAACTCGGGAATACGTCCCGTCACTACGCTGTGTGACATGTGGTACATGTACATTTAAATGCATGTCGGGCACTCTGGCGTACTTCCCTTCATTTCTCCGTGTGACATGTGACATGTTACATGTATGTCTGGAGCTTGGGAATATGTGGTACATGTACATGTACATGTATGTCAGAAACTTGGGAATATGTTGTACATGTACATGTGTGTCTGGAACTCGGGAATACGTCCCGTCACTACCTTGTGACATGTGTGACATGTGCTACATGTATGTCTGGAACTCGGGAATAGGTCCCGTAACTACGCTGTGTGACATGTGGTACATGTACATGTATTTCTGCAACTCGGGAATACGTCCCGTCACTACGCTGTGTGACATGTGGTACATGTACATGCATATCTGCAACTCGTGAATAGGTCCCGTCAATACGCTGTGTGACATGTGGTACATGTACATGTATGTCGGGCACTCTGGCGTACGTCCCTTCATTTCTCCGTGTGACATGTGACATGTGACATGTTACATGTATATCTGGAACTTGGGAATATGTGGTACACATGTACATGTACATGCATGTCTGGAACTTGGGAATATGTTGTACATGTACATGTGTGTCTGGAACTCGGGAATACGTCCCGTCAATACATTGTGAACTGTGACATGTGTAAGATGTGCTACATGTATGTCTGGAACTCGGGAATAGGTCCCGTCACTACGCTGTGTGACAAGTGGTACATGTACATGTATGTCTGCAACTCGGGAATACGTCCCGTCACTACACTGTGTGACATGTGGTACATGTACATGCATGTCTGCAACTCGGGAATACGTCCCGTCACTACGCTGTGTGACATGTGGTACATGTACATGTTTGTCTGCAACTCGGGAATACGTCCCGTCACTACGCTGTGTGACATGTGGTACATGTACATGTGTGTCTGGAACTCGGGAATAGGTCCCGTCACTACGCTGTGTGACATGTGGTACATGTACATGTTTGTCGGGCACTCTGGCGTACGTCCCTTCAGTTCTCCGTGTGACATGTGACATGTGAAATGTTACATGTATGTCCGGAACTTGGGAATATGTGGTACATGTACATGCATGTATGTAACTTGGGAATATGTTATACATCTACAGGTGTGTCTGGAACTCGGGAATACGTCCCGTCACTACATTGTGACATGTGTGACATGTGCTACATGTATGTCTGGAACTCGAGAATAGGTTCCATCACTACGATGTGTGACATGTGGTACATGTACATGTATGTCTGGAACTCGGGAATACGTTCCATCACTACGCTGTGCGACATGTGGTTCATGTACATGTATGTCGGGCACTCTGGCGTACGTCCCTTCATTTCTCCGTGTGACATGGAACTCCGCAATTGGTCCCGTCACTATGCTGTGTGACATGTGGTACAAGTACATGTATAGCTGGAACTCGTGAATATGTCCCGTCACTACGCTGTGTGACATGTGGTTCATGTACATGTATGTCGGGCACTCTGGCGTACGTCCCTTCATTTCTCCGTGTGACATGGAACTCCGCAATTGGTCCCGTCACTATGCTGTGTGACATGTGGTACATGTACATGTATGTCTGGAACTCGGGAATACGTCCCGTCACTACGCTGTGTGACATGTGGTACATGTACATGTATGTCTGGAACTCGGGAATAGGTCCCGTCACTACGCTGTGTGACATGTGGTACATGCACATGTATGTCTGGAACTCGGGAATACGTCCCGTCACTACGCTGTGTGATATGTGGTACATGTACATGTATGTCTGGAACTCGGGAATAGGTCCCCTCACTACGCTGTGTGACATGTGGTACTTGTACATGTATGTCTGGCACTCTGGTGTACGTCCCTTCATTTCTCCGTGTGGCATGTGACATGTAACATGTATGTCTGGAACTTGGGAATATGTGGTACATGTACATGTACATGTACATGTACATGAATATCTGGCACTTTGGAATATGTTGTAAATGTATATGTGTGTCTGGAACTCGGGAATACGTCCCGTCACTACGCTGTGTGACATTTGGTACATGTACATGTATGTCTGCAACTCGGGAATACGTCCCGTCACTACGCTGTGTGATATGTCGTACATGTGCATGCATGTCTGCAACTCGGGAATACGTCCTGTCACTACGCTGTGTGACATGTGGTACATGTGCATGCATGTCTGCAACTCGGGAATACATGTAGGACCCGTCACTACGCTGTGTGACATGTGGTACATGTACATGTATGTCGGGCACTCTGGCGTAAGTCCCTTCATTTATCCGTGTAACATGTGCCATGTGACATGTTACATGTATGTCAGAAACTTCGGAATATGCGATATATGTACATGCACATGCATGTCTGGAACTTGGGAATATGTTGTACATGTACATGTGTGTCTGGAACTCGGGAATACGTCCCGTCACAACGATGTGACATGTGTGACAAGTGCTAAATGTATGTCTGGAACTCAAGAATAGGTCCCGTCACTACACTGTGTGACATGTGGTACATGTACATGTATGTCTGCAACTCGGGAATAGGTTCCGTCACTACACTGTGTGACATGTGGTACATGTACATGTATGTTGGGCACTCTGGCGTACGTCCCTTCATTTCTCCGTGTGACATGTGACATGTGACATGTTACATGTATGTCTGGAACTAGGGAATATGTGGTACATGTACATATACATGCATGTCTGGAACTTGGGAATATGTTGTACATGTACATGTGTGTCTGGAACTCGGGAATACATCCCTTCACTACGTTGTGACATGTGTGACATGTGCTACATGTATGTCTGGAACTCGGGAATAGGTCCCGTCACTACGCTGTGTGACATGTGGTACATGTACATATATGTCTGCAACTCGGGAATACGTCCCGTCACTACGCTGTGTGACATGTGGTACATGTACATGCATGTCTGCAACTCGGGAATAGGTCCCGTCACTACGCTGTGCGACATGTGGTACATGTACATCGGACACTCTGGCGTACGTCCCTTCATTTCTCCGTGTGACATGTGACATGTTACATGTATGTCTGGAACTTGGCAATATGTGGTACATGTACATGCACATGCATGTCTGGAACTTGGGAATATGTTGTACATGTACATGTGTGTCTCGAACTCGGGAATACGTCCCGTCACTACGTTGTGACATGTGTGACATGTGTGATGTATGTCTGGAACTCGGGAATAGGTCCCGTCACTACGCTGTGTGACATGTGGTACACGTACATGTATGTTAGGCACTCTGGCGTACCTCCCTTCATTTCTCCTTGTGACATGTGACATGTTACATGTATGTCTGGAACTTGGGAATATGTGGTATATGTACATGTACATGCATGTCTGGAACTTGGGAATATGTTGTACATGTACATGTGTGTCTGGAACTCGGGAATACGTCCCGTCACTACGTTGTGACATGTGGTACATGTACATGTATCATAAGGAAGTACGGTGAAACAGATGGTCTCTGGTCTATGACTATACATAGGGTTCCGCTCAGGATTAAGTTATTTGATTTGATTTATTGGTGTTTAACGGCCTATCAACAGATAAATTCATTTAAAGCCGGGCCAGCGGGTTCGATCCCGCATGTAACCTGCTGCATTGGGGAGACAATCCCAAAATCAGAACTCCGATCGTTAAATTATCCATCGCATGCTCCAATCCACCACCCACTGACAATATTATAACACCGTTAACCGGCAACATTGCTGTACCACGACTTGCGATTACTGGGGGTCAGAGGGTCATGGATTTGTGACTTGATAGAAGGCTCTCAGAGGAATGCACTGTGACCTTGACCTTGGGATTACTGGTGGTCGGAGGGTCATGAATTTGTCTCAACATGGTTGAGGACCATTAGAGGAATGCATGTGGGATAATATCAATACGTTCCATCAAGGGAAACAGAAATATACCTGAACGTAAAGCTTGGGCAAACGCCAAGTCCGTGGCCTTGACTTAGGGATTACTGGTGGTCGGAGGGTCATGCATTGTTCAAAGCATTATAGAGGACCATCAGAAGATGGATTGATTGATTTTTGGTATTTAACGGCATATCAACAGCTACGGTTATTTAAGGCCGTATTTAACATGTCCATAACTAGGGAAATTCCCAAAATCAGAACTCAATATTTACGACTAGAAATGTGACCGAAAGTGGTCGACACACGATTGCCCCCGCTGGCATCCAAAGGAAACGAGGCAAATTTGAAAACACAGATGGCCAGAGAAGCATGGATTAGTCACAGCACGAATGAGATGCCAATTAATTTTCAAAATATTCCGAGGACTTACTCCCCTTGGCGTCCACTTTTATTTTCACACTCTGTATCCTTGTCCACGCAATAACTCAAGTTCCACTTGACGGATCGTAACCAAATTCGGTATACATGTTTATCATGTCAAGATGGAGAACCCTATCGATTTTCGATGACTTATCTCTACCAAATTTGGTACACATGTTTATCATGGGAAGACGAGGAACCCTAATATTTATTTTCAAAATTGTCGTCCGACTTATCTTACCTTGGCAACAATTTTAATTTTCGCATTCTGTATCCTTGTTGGCACAATACCTAGTTCTACTTTACGGATCATAACCAAGTTTGGCACACATGTGTCTCATGGCAAGAGGAAGAGCCCTATCGGTTTTCAGCGAGTTACCTCCCCTTGTTGACTGGCCTTGCCTCCGAGTCGACGGGTGTATATTGTGACCTTCGGCACTTTTTAAGGATAGATTGATTGATTGGTGTTAATATAGGAATGAATGGCCCTTTTGTGGAATTTATCGGTGTACAAACTTGGAAAAGTCGCGGGAATACTGGACGAAGCGATACAAAATTACAATTTTCGAAAAGAAAATAAAAAAAAAAAGATTTTTTTTTGTTGATTTTGTTTTCGAAAATTGTAATTTTTTAAGGCCTCGTCCAGTATTCCCGCGACTTTTCCAAGTTTATATCCCCGATAAATTCCACAAAAAGGTCATTCATTCCTTATAATTCCAGCATTTGAAATAAATTCATCAAGAAAATGTGTATATTTTCCGTTTTCTTAAGAATTATTTTAACTGCGCCTCACGGTTACGGAAAGTAGTTGGCGTGGGAGTTTACTGGGATATAAATTTTGGACAGAGACTTGCTACGGGCCAATCAAATGTTAGGGAATTGTGTAAATATTTTTGTGCTGGAATTAACAGCCTATCAACAGCTAAGGTCATTTAAAGGTACATACCCACTCAGTAGTCACAAAATGTTCTTTATACGAATTTTAAGTGTATAATTGTGTCACTATTCCACCAGTTCTAAAAATTATGAAAGCCCGATATACAGATATAATCATTTAGTAATATTTATTTTACTGATAGTGACGTGCAGTGGTATCAGGCTATTTTCATATGCAAATGGGGCATTTTTTTTTTATATTTATTTATACTAATTAAATGTGTCATCCGAAAAAATAATATTTTCGACAGGTTATAAAAGTATGATCATTGCACATCAAAACATAAATACTGATAATAAATAGTAATGTCCGTTACATTTTAAGGTTTAGTGTTTAACGGCCTATCAACAGCTAAGGTAATGTAAGGCCGGGCAAACAGGTTCGATCCCATTTTAACCTGCTGCATTGGGGGGAAAATCCCAAAATCAGAACGGAATATTTACATCGAGAACAAATATATTCAGCCCTGAAATTAGAATAACCTGACCTGGTGCCAGGTCCATACCATACCAAGTCACTTGGCGCCTTCCCCTCAAATAGGATTACGAATATCGTAATACTCACATAAGGGGTATAACCAGATTCAACTGTCACATACAAAATTCCAAAGACGTATGTGAGGGCCAAACCAGGTCTCCAGTCGGGATTCCGGTAAAGATGAACCCCAATCGTTAAATTACTCATTGTGTGCTCCGACCTACCACCCACTCCTGATATCAGTGTGGAAATTTACATCTGATATAAAATGTATAATAATGCCAATCAATACATGGGGTAATGGTGACTGAATATTGATTTTGTCAGAAAATGTCTCAAATGATATAAAGAATATATGAGTGGGCATGTACCTTTAATGCTGGGCTTGATCCTTTATTTAACTTGCTGCATTGGCGGAAATACCTAAATCAGAATGGAATATTTACATAAAAAAATATATACATTCAGCCCTGAAATTAAAATAACCGGACCTGGTGCCAGGTCCATATCACACCAAAGTCATTGGCCACTTCCCCTAAAAGTAATAGGATTACAAATAATCGTTATACTCACATAAGGGGTATAACCAGATTCAACTGACACATACAAGAATGCCAACGATGTACGTGAAGGCCAAAACAAGGTCTCCGGGATTCCGGTAAGTTTGTTTGTTGGGGTTTAACGGTTTATCAAGAACTAAGGTCATCTAAGGCCGGGTCAATGGGTTTAGTACTAAATCCCATATATTACCTGTGTTCAATGGGGGGAGGGAGGAATCCCAAAATCAGAACTGAATATCTACAATAAACAAGAGCTGTAGGAGAACAGCATAGCTCGACTACGAGGGATGTCGATGTACACATAGCTTGACAAAGAAGGTGGCTGCGGCCTGCATAAAAACCTTAACCAAGGTTAACTAAAAACATTAACCAAGGGAAACTAGAAATGTGGCCTGTCGGCACACGAATACCCCCACTGGCAGCCAAAGAAAACGAGGCATTTTTGATTATAAGCCATTTAGCCGAGCGTCAAACGCATCAAGTCTGTGACCTTGACCCTGGGCATAGTGTGATAATCCATGCATCGGTGTAGAAGATATAGAGTGGAAGGGAATTTCAATAGGTTTGACCTTTGACCTTCAACTATGACCTTGACCTTGGACGTAGGTGCGTGGTTATGGATCGAGACACACCTTCTCATCCTGAGAAACATTTGTGCCAAGGCATTTGATAATCCATGCATCGGTGTAGAAGATATAGTGCGGAAGGGAATTTCAATAGGTTTGACCTTTGACCTTCAACTGTGACCTTGACCTTGGACGTAGGTGTGTGGTTATTGATTGACACACCTTCTCATCATGAGAAACATTTGTGCCAAGCCATTTGATAATCCATGCATCGGTGTAGAAGATATAGAGCGGAAGGGAATTTCAATAGGTTTGACCTTTGACCTTCAACTGTGACCTTGGACGTAGGTGCGTGGTTAGCAATTTGATAAATCCATGCATCAGTGTAGAAGATATAGAGCGCGGAAGGGAATTTCAATAGGTTTGACCTTTGACCTTCAACTGTGACCTTGACCTTGGACGTAGGTGCATGGTTATTGATCGCGACATACCTTTCATCATGAGAAACATTTGTGCCAAGCCATTTGATAATCCATGCATCGGTGTAGAAGACATAGAGCGGAAGGGAATTTCAATAGGTTTGACCTTTGACCTTCAACAGTGACCTAGACCTTGGACTTAGATGCGTGGTTATTGATCGTGACACACCTTCTCATCGTGAGAAACATTTGTGCCAAGCCATTTGGGAATTTCAATATTTTTGACCTTTGACCTTCAACTGTGACCTTGACCTTGGATGTAGGTGCGTGGTTATTGATCGCGACACACCTTCTCATCCTGAGAAACATTTGTGCCAAGGCATTTGATAATCCATGCATCGGTGTAGAAGCTATAGAGCGGAAGGGCATTTCAATAGGTTTGACCTTTGACCTTCAACTGTGACCTTGACCTTGGACGTAGGTGCATGGTTATTGATTGCGACACACCTTCTCATCATGAGAAACATTTGTGCCAAGCCATTTGATAATCCTTGCATCGGTGTAGAAGATATAGAGCGGAAGGGAATTTCAATAGGTTTGACCTTTGACCTTCAACTGTGACCTTGGACGTAGGTGTATGGTTAGCAATTTGATAATCCATGCATCGGTGTAGAAGATATAGAGCGGAAGGGAATTTCAATAGGTTTGACCTTTGACCTTCAACTGTGACCTTGACCTTGAACGTAGGTGCGTGGTTATTGATCGCGACACACCTTCTCATCATGAGAAACATTTGTGCGAAGCCATTTGATAATCCATGCATCGGTGTAGAAGATATAGAGCGGAAGGGAATTTCAATAGGTTTGACCTTTGACCTTCAACAGTGACCTTGACCTTGGACGTAGGTGCGTGGTTTTCCAAGTATGGTTGCTGTAGGTCAGGGGTTGTTGATGTACATCACTAGGAGATGAAGTTGTCCAAGTATGGTTGGTGTAGGGCCATGAGTATTACATCTACAAGCTTGACTAAAAACCTTAACCAAAGAGAATTAAGTAAGTAATTCAAGAGGAAATGTAGGTCAAGGTCAAATATAGATCAGGGGTTATTGATGTACATCACTATGAGAAAAGGTTGTCCAATTACGGTGTCTGTATGCACAATAGTATTCCATGTACAAGCTTGAGTAAAAAGCTTAACCAAGGTCGAGTAAAAACCTTAACCAAGGGGAATTAAGTAAGTAATTGAAGGTTAAATGTAGGTCAAGGTCAAATATAGGTCAGGGGTTGTTGATGTACATCACTAGGAGATGAAGTGTCCAAGTATGGTTGGTGTAGGGCCAGGAGTATTCCATCTACAAGCTTGACTAAAAACGTTAACCAAGGGGAATTAAGTAATTGAAGAGGAAATGTAGGTCAAGGTCAAATATAGATTAGGGTTGTTGATGTACATCACTAGGAGATGAAGTTGTCCAAGTATGGTGGGTGTAGGGCCAGTAGTATTCCATATAGAAGGTTGACTAAAACCTTACCTTAACCAAAAGGAATTAAGTAAGTAATTGAAGAGGAAATGTAGGTCAAGGTCAAATATAGATCAGGGGTTATTGATGTACATACCTATGAGAAAAGGTTGTCGAAGTATGGTGTCTGGATGCACAATAGTATTCAATGTACAAGCTTGAAAAAAAACCTTAACGAAGGTTGACTAAAAACCTTAACCAAGGGGAATTAAGTAAGTAATTCAAGAGGAAATGTAGGTGAAGGTCAAATATAGATCAGGGGTTATTGATGTGCATCACTGGGAGATGAAGTTGTCCAATTATGGTGGGTGTAGGGCCAGTAGTATTGTATATACAAACTTGACTAAAAACCTTAACCAAGGTTGACTAAAAACCTTAACCAAGGGGAATTAACCAAGTAATTCAAGAGGAAATGTAGGTCAAGGTCAAATATAGATCAGGGGTTATTGATGTACATCACTAGGAGATGAAGTTGTCCAAGTATGGTGGGTGTAGGGCCAGTAGTATTCCATATACAAGCTTGACTAAAAACCTTAACCAAGGCGTGACGGTGACGCCGACGCCGACGCCGGGGTGACAACATAAGCTCTACTTATTCTTCGAATAGTCGAGCTAAAAATATATATAATCCTGATCTGATGCCAGGTCCTCGCCACACCAGAATCACTTGGCCCCCTCCAAAAAGCAATAGGATCAGTAACTGTATTGTAGTTTTCAAATTTGCGGCGTATATCAGAAAATGATAGGTCGGAAAATCTGTTTAATGGCGACGCGTTAGCGGAGCCATTAAACATGTTTTCCGACCTATCATGTTCTGATATACGCCGCAAATTTCAAAATGACAATGTGGTTAACCTATCTCTAATGCACTCCTTTACTACTGGCGTAGGAATACATATTGAAATAATTTGCGACCGTTCATCAACAATGATATACCTGTAATGTATGACCATCAGCCAATCAGATTGCGTGATATTTATAGAGTGCATTAGAATATAAAACATACTGCATTGTGTCAACAAATGGGTGTAAAGTAAGATTTCACTAACAAGTTAAATGATAAAGTCATTTTAATGCACAGTTTATTGATTAATATCAAATTAATAATCAATATCATCACCGTACATTACTACCAACGACAAAGTACATTACACATGTTACTGATTTCATTATGATTATAACGATGCTACGCGCAAGGATGTAAAAGTAAACAGCTCAACAATCTTCAGACAATAACAATACAAATATTAAACGTTTTGGACTTATAAGGCCTGATAAAGACATGATAAGGACATATATGAGACATGTGATTTTGTAACTAAGAACATGTGCGATATGTCGTGAAAAATATTTACAATACTTTTCGTAAATAATGTTGAAAGTTGACAAAATTTTCATAGCAAATGCAGAATTCAACCAGAGGGTTGTTTTTCAGACAAAAACATAGGTCTCCCCCCACACCAACAAAGCATGTTATCGGGTCTTGGAAAATTAGAATTTAAGGTAAAAACCGCATATATGTAGCTACCTTGTTTTTCTGCGTAAGTTAGCTGTTTATTCAGATAATAAAAAGAGACACCATATGCAATTTTAACTTGTCAAGGGCCATAAACCTGCCAATACTACATAAGGTTTCATGACTGTAGCTCAAATAGTTTTTCAGTTATGCACGACACAAGTTGAAAATCACCACCTTTTACTATGCAGCCTATGCTCAATAAATGAAAATCCATAAATTGAAATTTCGAGACGATCCTAAATTTGCACTTACATGTACGAACATTTTAGTCGTACAAAGTTTCGTGAAACGGGCCCCCAGTGCGCAACTTCACATGACGACAAATATTCCTATAAAGTTTCATGACTAGCTCAAATAGTTTTTCAATTATGTGCGACACAAGTTAAAAATCGCCACGTTTCACTAAGTCAAAGACCATAACTCTGCGAATACTGGATCCGCAACTAAAACCCCATTTGCGCAACTTCACATGATGAAAAATATTCCTGTTTCGCGACTCTTAACTCAAATACTTTTGGAGAAACGTGTGACACAAATTTTGTGATGGACGTCCGGACGGCAGGACAACCGTTCCAACAATATGGAGGAAGGGGCCGTTTCCATTGTTCTAGAACAATAGAAACGGCCCTTTCTTATGAATAGAATAAAGGGCCACACGGAATAAATCAAAGGATTCTTTTGTGTTAGGCTCCTCCCATTGCACCCTTCCTCCGTTTGGTTGCCCAGACAGACAACCATGCCAAAAACAACATGTCTCCCCATATATGGGGAGACATAACTCCGCATTTCTATGAAACTTTCGTCATTTTTCAACATCATTTACAAAATATCAGTTTCTGGAAATATATTTCATGAAAAATCACACAAAATCACATGGCATGTCTCAAATTAGAAAAATGATGTAATATAAATCAATAAATGCATCCCAGCATGGGCAACAGTAGCAGGGGTGGTAACGGTTCCAAATGCCAAATCCTGAAACTGAAGGTGCATGATCACGTGGTTATAACAACAACAACAGTGGCTGAAAGTGTTGAAATCTTGAAAGTATTATTTGATATTTTCCTTAATATGAAACAGATTTTGATGAAATATGGCGTGTCCGATTCAAAGTACGTATTCTTTTATATTGTCCGTATTACTTAACGGATTTTGATGAAATATGGCGCATCAGACCCGTTTTGTTAAGCTGCATTTGGTGGTCTCTGTACTTTGGCCCAAACTTCTGTCGTTTTTGCGAAGAATTGATTTTCGTGTCGGCAGACACGGAAATCGATTCTTCGCAAAAACGACCTAAGTCTGGGCCGTACTCCCTGGACGACCAAATGCAGCTCATGAAGACGCGTTTGCTGCGCCATATTTCATCAAAATCCGTTACGTAATACGGACAATATAAAAGAATACGTACTTTGAATCGGATGTATTCTGGAAGTTTCAGTACTCGTTGTTGTTGTTATAACCACGTGATCATGTACCTTGAAATGTGTAAAATTGTGCTTCCCATGTTGAAACATTAGTACTTTTTTTGGAATTATCAGGAGACACAAATCATGATTTCAGGATATATACGGAAAATTACAACCCCCGAGTAGGTATACTGTCTGTTTCACGAAAGCTGCCCAAATTTTACGGCCATATAAACAATACAAAAAACAGTATTTTTTTCGAATTCACCAATCATGATTTCAGGATATATACGGAAAATTACAACCCCCGAGTAGGTATACTGTCTGTTTCACGAAAGCTGCCCAAATTTTACGGCCATATAAACAATACAAAAAACAGTATTTTTTTTCGATAATACATGTATTAAATTTTTATCAAAATTTAAGAATGAGCCATCTTTTTACTTAGTGAGATTTTTTTTACGAAAATTTTATTTGTCTATGGGAGTCGGAAAACATTTTGGAAATCGACTCCGAAACCTGGTTAGATGATAGCTTAAGAAATGATCTAACTAAGAAAACAAAAGTTAAATTTTGGAAATTGTTTTTTCGCAATAAAAAGAAGGCTCATTCTTAAATTTTCCTTTAATTTAATATTATCGAAAAAAATATTGTTTTTGAATTGTTTATATAGCCGTAAAATTTGGGCAGCTTTCGTGAAACAGACAGTAGTTAGCCAGAGGATATAATGTTGGCCGAGGCAATAGCCTCAGTCGACATTATTTTTCAAAGGTTATTTGGATGATATGTCGGTTTTTAATATCATATCACGTCAGTCTAGCTGATTTCACGAACATTGCAAAGTATACTTTGAGGGAGTAATCATTTATTTTTCCTGAAATGCATTATTTCATATAGAACTAACCACTGCACATATTTGATGATTAAAAGTATGCAGAATTATTATACTGAATTTATTACATTATCACAGCCAAAATGGCTGTGATAATGTAATAAATTAAGTATAATAAAAATTAATAACTTTATCCTAAAATTGAAATTTCTCCCTCAAAGTATACTTTGCTAGATAGGCAAGTATACTTTGCAATGTTGGTGAAATAGGCTACTGGTGAGCCTCTAGGTACTGCTGGTAAGTCCACGACACACCAGAATATGTCTAATAAATCCGAAAGGGTAAGGCACATGCTTTCCGGTAGTCGTGTTCAACAAGTGTCATTGTTCTCGTTAGTTTGCCTTTGTAATTTAACATCACATGTGAATATAGTGTGACAATGTTGTTTTTTATGAAAACGCTTTTGTTAACAATATCGACTGTAAACCATGCTGTGATGCAATATTTATTTGATCGTATCGATCAATTTGTTTGAATTTCGAGGCTTTCAACAGAAATTCATCACTTGTCTCACTAGCATATGATAGCAGTTTATCCTGTCACACAGTGCGTATGTGCCGTGAAACACAGTGCCGTGAAACATTTTTAATATCCAGTCAATACTATTTTTTGCATTTTAAAGCCATTTTTAGGTGTTGACGGGATAAATAGAATAGTAGGTTAGTGCCGTGAATGGGAAAAAATATCTGGCGCGGCACGGAAACGGGATGAGCTCGGCAGAGCCTCGCCCATCCCGTTTCCTGAGCCTTGCCAGATATTTTTTCCAATTCACGGCACTAACCTACTATTCTCTATATATTACTCGCGATGCATGAGACATTACATTTTGACAGTACTTTTTGAACTGAGCTTGGGAAACGCACTACAAATGTACCTATGTCGCAGCTGCCTGTGTATGCTGCAGCGGCATAGGAAAGTTATTCAAGAGATTTGATGAGAGGTAAAATGATATTAAATGTATAAATACATGTACACTTGTCAACAGAGCTCCAGATAAGCTGCATATTTGCTTAAATACCCAATTAAAATTGCCAAAAACTCAATTGAAATCAGAAGTAGCGAGTATCAAAAAGCTATTAAAATTAATTTTGTGGTACATTTATCATGCTGCAGAAAACAATAAATAGACCAAAAATATAGCATATTTTTCTTATTTTCCATGAAAACACATCTTGGTATTTCATTAAAATTGTCTCCAAGGAGACAATTCTAATGAAATTCCCAGACATGTTTTCATTTCGAAGCAAACAATTCAATAATTGCTGTCTGTTGATGTATAAACAGTACTGTGATTTTATTTTACCCAATTAAAATTTTGAAATACACAATTGCTTCAGAAATGCTGGAGTGAAAATACTCAATTACTAATTCCTTATCTGTAGCCGATTTCACGAACATTGCAAAGTATACTTTTCTAGCAAAGTATACTTTGAGGGAGTAATCATTTATTTTTCCTGAAATGCATTATTTCATATAGAACTAACGACTGCATATATTTGATGATTAAAAGTATGCAGAATTATTATACTGAATGTATTACATTATCACAGCCAAATTGGCTGTGATAATGTAATAAATTCAGTATAATACAAATTAATAAATTTATCATAAAATTGAAAATTTCTCCCTCAAAGTATACTTTGCTTCTAAAGTATACTTTGCAATGTTGATGAAATAGGCTACTGGAGCCCTGTGTTACCTCAAACTTTCTGAAGTCGAACTACTGATACAGATAACTCAGTCAAATTCATGATCCCACATACAAGTACATGTTTTCTGATAAACATGTAATGACTAAATAAATCAAATTTTCGTTTAACTCATATTTTCCTCAATCCCCAGGACTGTACTGCATTTTCCTTGCGAATACATTTGACTCTAAAGACTAAACAATCACATTATTTTAAGGCAAACTAACCAAATATTACTTTATTTTAAAGTTGGGGTCCCATCTGTTAGGCACAACAAAGTGTATAATTGTGTAACTACCAGTTTTAAAAATTACGAGTGCCCGCTATTCAGATATATTCATTTGGTAATCTTCAATTTACTGATAGTGATGTGCGGTTGTATCAGGCTATTTTGATATGCAAATGATGCAGGACATTATTTAAATCAACTAAATGCGTCACCTGAATAAATATTTGTATTAACGTATTATAAATTATGATCATTGCACATGAAAATATAAATAGAGAGAATAAATAGTTGTTTCAGTTAACATCATTTCTTCTTCCTGAATAGTCTCTGGAATCCATGCGCTAGTTAGTCCAAACCGGACAACACTCACAGCATTATTTGTGGCTGTGACTGGAGAAATTGGGCTTATGGGATTTGTAACCACTGTAGCTCCTGATCAAATAACTCACTCTTGTAGCTTAATAATGATCTATATTCCTTGTTAGAAGCATTTCAATGATGATATAGTGAACAGTGTAGATCCTGATCAGACTGTGCAGATGCACAGTCTGATCTGGATATACACTGATCGCCCATTTCTCTAGTCACAGCCACAGGTGGAAGACTCGGACCTACGACACAAACAAAATGCCTATTAAAAAAATCCCATTACCCCACCCACTTGGTCTCGTACAGTACCATATTCTATTTTTAAAGGTGAGTATAAATATGGCTATTATAGAAAGAGCCCTCTCTTTTCCGGCTCGCACAAACACAATAAACATCGATTAAATGTATGACTTCCGTCTCTGGCAATCGATAAAGGTATTAGGTGTGTGAATATATTCACTTCAAATTGCTGTTTCCAGCATTTATTCAGTTATTCGCATTTTGTATACCCCATCCAAAGCGAAATTTGCGTGTACGAAAGAATCTCACACAGAATCGGAGGCCGTCCGGCGTGGATTATCGGTCATATTTGACCAATAACTGATCGCCAGCTCAAACTAAAGTCGTGCACCATGACCATATACATTAGAAACTCCAACCATACAAAGTTCGTCCAATTGTGATCGTTCACCGATCTAAAAAACACCTTTTTTCTACTTTCATTCATGATTCGCGTACATCAGATTATGTCTTCCGGAATCCCGAAATAGGTTGAATGACGTCATCACAGTTTATATTTAGCCAATCAGAGATGTTCTTTACATGGACGCTTCCGGTTGTATTATGGAAGATGGTGCATTGACCCAGTTCCAGATAATGAACGAAATTAGACAAAAAAGTATTTTTTTAGATCGGTGAACGATCAGAATTGGACGAACGTTGTATGGTTGGAGTTTCTAATGTATATGGTCATGGTTCACATGATTAGTTTGAGCTGGCGATCAGCTATCGGCCAAATATGACCGATAATCCACGCCGGATGGCCTCCGATTCTGTGTGAGATTCTTTCGTACACGGAATTTTCGCTTTGTATGGGGTAATCAAAACGCGAATAACTCAATAAATGCTTGAAACAGCGATTTGAAGTGAGTATATTCACACACCTAATACCTTTATAGATTGCCAGAGACATATTTCATACATTTAATCGATGTTTATTGTGTTTGTGCGAATCAGAAAAGAGAGGGCTCTTTCTATAATAGCCATACTCTTACCCACCTTTCTATAAATAGAAGATGGTAATGTACGAGACCAAGTGGTGGGGTAATGGGATTTTTTAATAGGCATTTTGTTGGTGTCATAGGTCCGAGTCTTCCACCTGTGGTCACAGCCACATATAGGGGCATCTAACTGGGAGCATCATCATTTCTGAATTGTCTCTGGAATTCCTGTTCGAGTTTCTCCTTGCATCATTACCGATTCTGCCAACCGGACAACAGACAATCACAGAATCATACAATTAAATAGGGGCATCTAACTGGGGGCCGTCATCTTTTCTTCTTTCGGAATGGGCTCCGGAATTCCTGTTTGAATTTGTCCTTGTATCATGACCAATTCCGCTAATCGGACATCAGACAACATGACCATATCATCACATGATTAAATAGGGGCATCTAACTGGGGGCCGTCATCATTTCTTCTTCCGGAATGGGCTCCAGAAATCCTGTTCGAGTTTGTCCTTGTATCGTTACCAATTCCGCCAACTGGACAACATACAATATGATCACGGAATCCTACGATTAAATAGGTGCATCTAATTGGAGCTGTTGTCAATTCGCTTTTGAATTGTCTCTGCAATTCCTGTTCGAGCTTCTGGAATTCCTGTTCGAGCTTCTCATTATATCATTGTCTCTGGAATTCCTGTTCGAGCTTCTAATTATAGCATTGTCTCTGAAATTGCTGCGCTAGTGAGTTCAAACCGAACAACAGACAACAGAATCATATGATTAAATAGGGGCGTCTAATTGGGGGGCCGTCATCATTTCTTCTTCCTGAATTGTCTCTGGAATTCCTGTTCGAGTTTCTCCTTGTATCGTTGCACCAGCTGGGCCTGTGTCTCGGCCATGGCCGGGCAGTATTTGTCATACTCCATTGTGAACTCACCCTTACCCTGGGTGAACGATCGCAGCTCCGTCGAGTAGCCAAACATCTCATTCAGTGGAACCTGTGAAAATAAATATTATAGGAATGAATGGCATTTTTGTGGAATGTGGAATTTATCGGGGTATAAACTTGGAAAAGTCGCGGGAATACTGGACGAGGCCTTCTGGCCTTCGTCCAGTATTCCCGCGACTTTTCCAAGTTTATACCCCGATAAATTCCACAAAAAGGCCATTCATTCCTTATAATTCCAGCATTTGAAATAAAGAAAATGTGTTTATTTTCCGTTTTCTTAAGAATTATTTTAACTGCGCCTCACGGTTACGGAAAGTAGTTTGGCGTGGGAGTTTACTGGGATATAAATTTTGGACAGAGACTTGCTACGGGCCAATCAATTGTTAGGGAATTGTGTAAATATTTTTGTGCTGGAATTATATGGCTGTGACTGGAGAATATAGCATTAACTGTATTGTAATTTTGTAATGTATGATTATGTATGATTATGTATGGCTGTGACTGGAGAATTGGGGTGCATGGGATTTGTGACCCGCGTAACCTGCACACGTGATTACATAGCTTGTACATTGATCTACTTGAAATCAGAAAGCTTGATCGGCTTAAACAAAAACATTAACTAAGGGAAGCAACTATGTAAAGATTTCAATTGTAGGTCAAGGTCACAGGAAGTCATTTGATTAACAGTGGGTGGCAGTCCGCATCGCTGGCTCATGATGTGCAAGCATGGTGGCAGTAGACCTATAGTCTGTTTCACAAAAGCTGCCCAAATTTTACGGCCATATAAACAATTCAAAAACAATATTATTTTCGATAATATTAAATTAAAGGAAAATTTAAGAATGAGCCTTCTTTTTATTTCGTGAAATTTGGTCAAATATTGATTTTATTGAGAAAAAACAATTTCCCCATGTTAAATCCCCATAGACATCTTCACATGAGTGAAGATGTCTATGGGGATTTAACATGGGGAAATCTTTTAGAATTTCAGAAATACTGGACCGATTTTTAAAATTTAACTTTTGTTTTCTTAGTTAGATCATTTCCAAGCTATCTAACTAGGTTTCGGAGTAAATTTCCAATTTTTTTCTTTTTTTTGACTCCTCGCACACTCATCTACCTCTTTTTCCCCCATGTTAATTTGACCAAATTTCACGAAATAAAAAGAAGGCTCATTCTTAAATTTTCCTTTAATTTAATATTATCGAAAAAAATATTGTTTTTGAATTGTTTATATCCCCGCAAAATTTGGGCAGCTTTCGCGAAACAGACTAGACATGTAATACTATTGAAGATACAATCTCAATTTTTTGCTTTAACATTATGACGGACGGGACGGAAAGACATACAATAGGTAACACTAAATTCCCCCTGCACTATCTTGGTGGGGCAAAAAAACAAATGTGATAAACGAAGCTAATCCCCTCGCTGGCAGCCTTAATAAAAAAAAATTGAGTCATCAGTGACCTTGGGTCATAGTTATGCAAATGTAAGCAGCATCCCTCGACATTGTGGCCATATCTTATCAAAATCGATAAAACAATTCAGGAGTTATTGAAAAAAGAAAAAAACTTCAACATTTTTGCCGTACAAACAAGGTGAACACAAGTCCTCAGTGACCTTGACCTTGGGCGGTCGGACGTGGGTCGTATGCAAAACAAACCAGCATCCCTAGACACACATTGTGGTAAAATATTATCAAATCGGTGAAGAGGTTGATGAGTTATTGAACAAGAGTTGTCAGAAGGCTGCCTTCACTCAAACTTGGCACTGTTGTATAAAAAAACATCATGAATTTTCTGTAGCACAATAGAAGATCATCAGATGAATAATGCATGTATGAAATATCAAGGCATTCCTTGTAAAGAAACAGAATTTATAAAAAGACATTTACTCCAACGTTAAGTTTATGATGTTGATATTGGGGAAAGGGGTGGGGGGGGGGGGGGGGGGGGGGTCATGGATCTGCTGTAGCACAATAGAGGATCATCAGATGAATGAAACAGAAGTTACAACATTAAGTTTATGAACATGCATGTATGAAATATCAAAGTGTTCCATGAAAGGAAACAGATTTTATAAGACATTTACCCCAACGTTAAGTTTATGAATGTGCTAAGTTTGTGACCTTGACCTTGGGGTAAGGGTTGGGTGGTGATTCGTGGATTTGCTACAGCATGATAGAGTATCATCAGATGAATGCATGTATGAAATATCAAGGCATTTCATGAAAGGAAACAGGTGTTATAAGACATTTACCCCAACATTAAGTTTATGAATGTGCTAAGTTTGTGACCCTGACCTTGGGGTAAGGGGTGGGCGGTGGGTCATGGATTTGCTATAGCACGATAGACTATCATCGGATGAATGCATGTATGAAATATGAAGGCGTTCCCTGTAAATAAACAGAAGTTACACAACATTTAGCGCAATGTTTAAGTTTGTGACCTTGACCTTGGGGTAAGAGTTGGGTGGTGGGTCGTGGATTTGCTACAGCATGATAGAGGGTCATCTGAGGAATGCATGTATGAAATAACAAGGTGTTCCATGAAAGGAAACAGAAGTTATAAGACATTTACCCCAACGTTAAGTTTGTGGACGCCGACGCTGACGACTAAAAATGAAAGGCGTTACTAACGTACATACGCACGCACGCACATATGTATGTACATGAACAAATGCTATATCCTCTCTTGCCGATGGGCGAGGGGATAACCAAATGTGGCAATATAATTACCTCACAGAACAGACTGAAGAAGCTATCATTGCCGTCCTGTCCCTTGAGCAGCGCGTTCCTCTTGTTCAGACCCGATGTTATGGCCCCGAGGAACTCGTGCGGAATCGTAACCTCCACATTCATCACAGGCTCCAACATGTGCCAGTGCCCGTGTGCATAGGCTAGAGATAGACGGGTAAATATTTCAGTTACCATTTTCATACTTATGCTAAACAGATAGACGGGTAGATATTTTAGTGACCATTTTCATATGCTAGAGAAATCTATGATAGACTGGTAGATATTTTAGTTGCCATTGTCATAGTTATGCTAGACAAATCGATTGTCTAGTAACATAAGGTCGTAACTGCTATGCGCAGTTACGACCTTATGTTACTAGACCATCGAAATGATAGATAGGCAGATATTTTGGTTGCCATTTTCATAATTATGCTAGACAAATAGACGGGTAGATATTTTAGTTGCCATTTTCATATGCTAGACAGATAGATATTTTAGTTACCATTTTCATAATTATGCTAGACAGACAGATGAGTAGATAATTTAGTTCCCATTTTCATAATTATGCTAGACAGATAAACGGGTAGATATTTTAGTTGCTATTTTCATAATTATGCTAGACAGATGATAGATGGGCAATGCCTATTGGTGAGGGCATACTTATCAATTGTATCATTCTATGAGCTGGTATTCTGTAGCCTATTTCACCAACATTGCAAAGTATACTTTCCTAGCAAAGTATACTTTGAGGGAGAAATTTTCAATTTTAAGATAAATTTATTAATTTTTATTATACTGAATTGATTACATTATCGCAGCCATTTTGGCTGTGATAATGTAATAAATTCAGTATAATAAATCTAAAAACTTTTAATCATCAAATATATGCAGTGGTTAGTTCTATATGAAATAATGCAGATTGGGAAAATCAATGATTACTCCCTCAAAGTATACTTTGCTAGAAAAGTATACTTTGCAAATTTGATGAAATCGGCTACTGGTATTCGTGTCACAGACACCACTGAGCATAACTCTCAGGTAGATTTTCTTCTCACGTGTAACGTTACAATTGTAAATGTTTAGTTTGTAGGTGGCGCAATAAAAATTAAAATCATAAAATATATAAATATATATTTTTATAGAATATATTTTGTCATTTCAACAAATTTTGAGAACAGTTGTGATTGTGTTTATGAGCTGTGATTGTTATTAATCAGCAAAAAATGGAGATGAGGGTGAAAATATGAGAGCCAGACTTGATTGCACTTACCGTCCTTCATGGCGCCCTCTGCTGCCTGGACGAACGACCAATCACTCGAGTCCACATGGTGGCTGGCACCTGTTGATTGGTTGATTCATTGATTAGGGGTTTACATACAGGGCTCCAGATAAGGAATTAGTAATTAAGTATTTTCACTCCATCATTTCTGAGCAATTGGGTATTTCAAAATGTTAATTGGGTAAAATAAAATCACCTACTGTTTACACATCAACAGACAGCAAGACTGTTGAATATTTTTCTTCGAAATGAAAACATGTCTGGCAGTTCCTTGGAGACAATTCTAATGAAATACCAAGATGTGTTTTCATGGAAAATAAGAAAAATATGCTATATTTGTGGTCTGTTTATTGTTTTGTGCAGCATGATAAAGGTACCACAAAATTGTTATTGCTTTTTGATACTCGCCACTTCTGATTTCAATTGGGTTTTTGACAAATTTAATTTGGTATTTAAGCAAATACGCAGCTTATCTGGAGTACTGTACATACATTCAAAGGCAAGTAAAAGTGAATGAGTTTAACATCCCAGCAACAGCTATGGTCATGTAGAGACGGGACCTCGGTTTCAAAAGGTTAAGTGATTGTTTTTCACCATTACAATGCGAAATTATTTTCTTTTGTATGCTGTTTATTTTTAATTTTCGATGGTAACATGTATTGGCAGCAATGGAGACAATTCCTATGTGCTGCCGAAACACGTTTTTGTTAGCTAACCCTTAGCCCGCTACTCACAACAATTGTCGTCTGCTGTTGATTTTATATCTTGCCTTATTTCTGAACAAAAACATGTTTTGACAGCACTTCAGAATCATTTCCAACGGAAGTGATTCTGAAGTGCTGTCAAAGCATGTTGTAAATTATTCTAAAGTGCTGTCAAACCATTGATTTTGATGTAAAAATGGAAAATAGAAAATAAACAGCAGACAACAACAAAATTAAGATAGCAGTCTAAGGGTTAATAATCTGAGAATGAAAATATCAGACGAAAAAATGCGGTTCCCGCTAAGGTCATGTTTCAATTATCATCCATCCGAAAGACAAACAATTCCACTCAACAGATATGTCATATATGGCTGTGACTGGAGAAATGGGGCTGATGGGTTTGGCGATCAGTGTAGATCCAGATCAGCCTGTGCATCTGCAGTCTGATCAAATTTCTAACCCAAATTTCTAAGATAAATGATCTTGAGCCCAGAGGCTGAATGGATGGTCTATACAATGGAAAATAACTATATGGAGTCAAGTCAATCCGACTTAAAGGGGCATATGCATAAAAACATCGAGGTGCACATCTTCCATATGTATCTGTACCCTATATCGAATTGTATACAAAATTGTAGAAAAAATGGCTAAGCTAAAAAGGTGATATTTATGTCAAAAAATATTTTTTCGGTATAAAAACACCAAGGTGCACATCTTTATTATGTGTAGAAGATGCGTGTATAGTTTCAGATCAATTGACTGAACGGTTTCACAGGAGTTGTGCACACAAACTCCGTACCCTATATAGAATTGTATACACAAATGTAGAAAAAATGGCTATTAAAGTTAAAAACGTGATATTTTTGTTAAAAAATATTATTTCGGCATAAAAACACCAATGTGCACATCTTCAATATATGTAGAAGGCGTGTGTATAGTTTCAAATCGATTAATTGAACGGTTTCAGAGGAGTTGTGGACACAAACTATGAAGTTTTTCTGTCGGCTGCCTGGCAGTGCCTGCCCCGAGGTAAAACATAAACGGTCGCATAAAAATAAAAACATGTTTTCATCATGGCCCTGTGTAAAGTGGTTCAATTGAAGATATATGACAATACTAGGACCGCTGGGTTGTTTCTATTTTCACCCATATAGGTACATACATAACTGTTGTTGCTTTCAACATGCACCCCATTATTAACAGAGACCCCAAAAACAAATCAAATCTCGGACAGACATATGATCAGACAGGCAGGGTGGCTACTACTACTCCCCATACAGCGACTACTACTCCCCATACAGTGACTACTACTCCCCATACAGTGACTACTACTCCCCATACAGCGACTACTACTCCCCATACAGTGACTACTACTCCCCATACAGCGACTACTACTCCCTACTCCCCATACAGTGACTACTACTCCCCATACAGTGACTACTACTCCCCATACAGCGACTACTACTCCCCATACAGTGACTACTACTCCCCATACAGCGACTACTACTCCCCATACAGCGACTACTACTCCCCATACAGCGACTACTACTCCCCATACAGTGACTACTATCACACCCTACAGCGACTACTACTCCCCATACAGCGACTACTACTCCCCATACAGCGACTACTACTCCCCATACAGCGACTACTACTACTCCCCATACAGCGACTACTACTCCCCATACAGCGACTACTACTCCCCACCCCATACAGCGACTACTACTCCCCATACAGTGGCTACTCTACTACTCCCCATACAGCGACTACTACTCCCCATACAGTGACTACTACTCCCCATACAGCGACTACTACTCCCCATACAGCGACGACTACTACTCCCCATACAGCGACTACTACTCCCCATACAGCGACTACTACTCCCCATACAGTGGCTACTACTCCCCATACAGTGGCCTCCCCATACAGCGACTACTACTCCCCATACAGCGACTACTACTCCCCATACAGTGACTACTACTCCCCATACAGCGACTACTACTCCCATACAGCGACTACTACTCCCCATACAGCGACTACTACTACTCCCCATACAGCGACTACTACTCCCCATACAGCGACTACTACTCTCCCCATACAGCGACTACTACTCCCCATACAGTGACTACTACTCCCCATACAGCGACTACTACTCCCCATACAGCGACTACTACTCCCCATACAGCGACTACTACTACTCCCCATACAGCGACTACTACTCCCCATACAGCGACTACTACTCCCCATACAGCGACTACTACTCCCCATACAGCGACTACTACTCCCCATACAGTGGCTACTACTATCTCCCCATACAGCGACTACTACTCCCCATACAGTGACTACTACTCCCCATACAGCGACTACTACTCACCCCATACAGCGACTACTACTCCCCATACAGCGACTACTACTCCCCATACAGCGACTACTACTACTCCCCATACAGCGACTACTACTCCCCATACAGCGACTACTACTCCCCATACAGCGACTACTACTCCCCATACAGTGGCTACTACTCCCCATACAGTGGTCCCCTCATACAGCGACTACTACTCCCCATACAGCGACTACTACTCACCCCATACAGCGACTACTACTCCCCATACAGCGACTACTACTCCCCATACAGCGACTACTACTACTCCCCATACAGCGACTACTACTCCCCATACAGCGACTACTACTCCCCATACAGCGACTACTACTCCCCATACAGTGGCTACTACTCCCCATACAGCGACTACTACTCCCCATACAGCGACTACTACTCCCCATACAGCGACTACTACTCCCCATACAGCGACTACTACTCCCCATACAGCGACTACTACTCCCCATACAGTGGCTACTACTACTCCCCATACAGCGACTACTACTACCCCATACAGCGACTACTACTACTCCCCATACAGTGGCTACTACTACTCCCCATACAGCGACTACTACTCCCCATACAGCGACTACTACTCCCCATACAGTGGCTACTACTACTCCCCATACAGCGACTACTACTCCCCATACAGCGACTACTACTCCCCATACAGTGGCTACTACTACTCCCCATACAGCGACTACTACTACTCCCCATACAGTGGCTACTACTACTCCCCATACAGTGGCTACTACTATCCCCATACAGCGACTACTACTCCCCATACAGCGACTACTACTCCCCATACAGTGGCTACTACTACTCCCCATACAGCGACTACTACTCCCCATACAGTGGCTACTACTACTCCCCATACAGCGACTACTACTCCCCATACAGCGACTACTACTCCCATACAGCGACTACTACTCCCCATACAGTGGCTACTACTACTCCCCATACAGCGACTACTACTCCCCATACAGCGACTACTACTCCCCATACAGCGACTACTACTACTCCCCATACAGCGGAATCCCTGGCCCTATAGTTAGTGACAAACCCTGGAAACCGGTGCATTTTTCGACGTGAAACGTGCGGAATGCAGCACCATAGATAGTGAGAGAGACAGGATGGGCTAGAATACCTACCATCCTGTAGAATCATGCGAATGCCCGCGACCTTGCTCCCAGTCAAACCACCCACCAAACACGACTTCCGGAAACCCTGCAAGACAAATACGAGATTCTCATTTACCACATGAAAACCTTGTTATGACGTGCTGTATCTCATGTGCTGTTAATGACACTATAGTCTGTTTCACGAAAGCTGCCCAAATTTTACGGCCATATAAACAATTCGAAAACAATATTTTTTTTGATAATATTAAATTAAAGGAAAATTTAAGAATGAGCCTTCTTTTTATTTCGTGAAATTTGGTCAAATATTGGTTTTATTACGAAAAATTGATTTCTCTATGGGAATTTAACAAGGGGGAAAAATAGGTAGAGGAGTTGTGGGAGGAGTCAAAAAACGATTTTTTTTGGAAATTAACTCCGAAACATAGCTAGATACAAATGTAGCTTGGAAATGATCTATCTACATGATCTAAGAAAACAAGTTAAATTTTGAAAATCGGTCCAGGATTACTGAAATTTTAAAAAAATTTCCCCATGTTAAATCCCCATAGACATCTTGTGAAGATGTCTATGGGGATTTAACATGGGGAAATTGTTTTTTCGCAATATAATCAATATTTGACCAAATTTCACGAAACAAAAAGAAGGCTCGTTCTTAAATTTTCCTTTAATTTAATATTATCAAAAAAATATTGTTTTTTTAATTGTTTATATAGCCGTATAATTTGGGCAGCTTTCGCGAAACAGACTATAGTCTTAAGTGGTTAGAACTTGATACATATTTCATCTAAAACCATATATAAGGTTTAAAGAGTTTTATCAGTTTTCGTAATGGCAGTGAAAACCGACGTATATCATTTCACACTTTTGTTATAGTATGAATGTGACTGGAGAAATAGGGATTACGGGTTTTGCGACCAGTGAAGATCCAGATCAGCCTGTGTATCCGCAGTCTGAACAGATCTGCACTGCTCGCCATTTCATCAATGAAACACCCGTCATGCGACCAGTGTAGATCCAGATCAGTCTGTGCATCCTCACAGTCTAATCAGGATCTGCACTGTTCGCCATTCCTTCAATGAAACATGCGTCATGCTTCTAACAATAAATATAGATTGTTATCAGGCTACAGGAGTGAAAAATCCCAAAAATACAAGCTGAAACAAAAGTTTAACCAAGGTAATAACTATGTAAATACGGTATGGCAATTGTAGGTGAAGGTCAAACGAAGGTCAATTGACTCATAGTGGGTTGCAGTGTGCATCATTGGTGGTTGTAGGTCTAATACTATTGAAAATACAATCTGAAATAAAAGCTTTATCCTTGTGACGGACGAGTATTATGACATTACGACAACATATCACAAAACAATGATGTATAGGAGTAAGAGTATGAGCCAAAACTCTTTTTTGTTGTGGGGGGAGGGGGTGAGGGGGGTGGGAGATGGGGAGCAATAGAAAATAACACTGTGTCACCACCAGTTGTCGCCAATCAGCTGTACTCACCGTCTCTATAGACGACACGAACACCTTCGGTATGTTAGTCCCGATTAGTTTATCTCTAAACTCGATCTTTGTATTCTCCTCTGGGGGCATCGGCTGAAATGGTATAACAAAAAGAGTTCAGAAGAATTGGGTTTAATCCTTTCAACATTGCAGACCTCTATGGACGTGTTTACAGTGTAGATCCAGATGAGCCGGCTCGTAACGAGCCGTTTCATCAGGATCTGCACTTTTTGCAAGTAATTTTTATCTCTTCTTAGAAAAACTTCCCATTTTTACAAATGGACTAGTCTGATAATCATTTCATGACAATTGGATTGGTCGGAAAATTAACACTTTTCATGCTGAGGATACGCCATTATGTTCGCTGAAAATCCTATTAAATAATTTCCTTCTATGCGCTGAGAAGTATATGTCGCGACCAACATTTGAACCGTCTCGTCGAGACGGTTCAAATGAGTGGTCACAACCTATACTTTCATTGAGAAATAACAAAAATAAAAATAAAATATTTAATAAATTTCATACCCGTAAAGGTGTATTCCCAATGGGAATGGGTTAACATATCACAGTCCATTCAAGTTATTTAGTGTTGAAAGGATTAATGTACCAGCAATAGCTAAGGTCATATATAGACGGGATAGCAGTTTCAAGTCTCATTCGAAAGACCAGTGGCATGGGATTACTATCTAAGCATTTTGTTCATGCGTAGGGATTGCCCACAACCTCTGGTCCAGCGCTCTAACCAGTCGGCCATGGCCCATCCCTGCGTAATGATGAAGTTTGATTGGCCGAGACTGAGCTGGTTTCGAGAACGTATTCGGTCTCGGCCAATAAAACGGTGTGATTTAGAGAACATACTCACTAGGTTTCATAAGAAGTACTGAATAGTCAAAAACAAAATATTTAATGTGAATTTGGCAATGAGTTTGGACAACTTGGTCACACATGTGGTTTTTGATTGTGGGTTTACATCCATTAAATAATTTGGTCATATACACACGGGAATACGTCCTGTATGTTCTGTATGTGTTGTATTTGAAATAAATAGAGAATAGTAGGTTAGTGCCGTGAAAGAGAAAAAATATCTGGCAAGGCTCAGGAAATGGGATGGGCGAGGCTCTGCCGAGCACATCCCGTTTCCGTGCCGCGCCAGATATTTTTTCCCATTCACGGCACTAACCTACTATTCTATTTATCCCGTCAACACCTACAAATGGCTGTAAAATGCAAAAATAGTATTGACTGGATATCAACAAGAGCTGTAGGAGAACAGCATAGCTCGACTACGAGGGTTGTCGATGTACACATAGCTTGACAAACAAGGTGGCTGCGGCCTGCATAAAAACCTTAACCAAGGTGACTAAAAAACTTAACCAAATTAAGTAAGTAATTCAAGGTTAAATGTAGGTCAATGACAGATATAGGTCAGGGGTTATTGATGTACATCACTAGGAGATGAAGTTTTCCAAGTATGGTTGCTGTATGCCCAGGAGTATTCCATATACAAGCTTGACTAAAAACCTTAACCAAGGGGAAATAACTAAGTAATCCAAGGATAAAAGCAGGTCAAGGTCAAATATGGGTCAGGGATTATTGATGTACATCACTAGGAGATGAAGTTGTCCAAGTATGGTTGATGTAGGCCCAGGAGTATTCCATATACAAGCTGGACTATAAACATTAACCAAGTAATTCAAGGTTAAATGTAGGTGAAGGTAAAATATAGGTCAGGGGTTATTGATGTACATCCCTATGAGAAAAAGTTATCCAAGTATGGTGTCTGTATGCACAATAGTATTCCATATACAAGCTTGACTAAAAACCTTAACCAAGGTTGACTAAAAACCTTAACCAATGGGAATTAACTATGTAATTCAAGGTTAAATGTAGGTCAAGGTCAAATATAGGTCAGGGTTTGTTGATGTACATCACTAGGAGATAAAGTTGTCCAAGTATGGTTGGTGTAGGGCCAGGAGTATTCCATCTACAAGGTTGACTAAAAACCTTAACCAAGGTGAATTAACTAAGTAATTCAAGAGGAAATGTAGGTCAAGGTCAATTATAGATCAGAGGTTATTGATGTACATCACTAGGAGATGAAGTTTTCCAAGTATGGTGGGTGTAGGGCCAGTAGTATTCCATATACAAGGTTGACTAAAAACCTTAACCAAGGCGTGACGGTGACGCCGACGCCGGGGTGACAACATAAGCTCTACTTATTCTTCGAATAGTCGAGCTAATAGTTTCACGGCACCGTGTTTCACGGCACATACGCACTGTGTTGACGGGATAAATATTGCTTAACCTAATCCAAGTAAGATTCACCACTAGAGCAAGTGAGCAGGGGCTCATGGACACACCCGGTCGATGCATTTTCCGACCAACAAATATTTTCTAAAGCCATTTGGTCTTACTATTTGGCATGAAAGCCACTTGGGTGGGATATAGAATGAAGATACGGATGATGATTACAAAGCATATGAAGTTTTAAGTCAATCTGACTTACGGTTGCAGAGATAATGGTTACCCGAAAACTTTAACGCAAATCTTACAGACGGACGGACGGATGAAATGACGAAAACAATATACCCTATATACACACTTTGTATCCCGGGTGTATAATTAAGATATGAATGCTTAAAGGAGATATAACAAGCTTCTGTTTTCGCGATTCGCTTATGTATTCATCATTTATATATCAAATAAAACAAATTTTACAGTAATCCGACCAGTATGTGCCGTTCTTTTACGGATTTCATATTCCGGACAACCAGTTTTTCCAGCCGTCACTGCATGACTAACTTCCCCTTATTTTTCTTACCACAGTTATTTCCCTTTGCGGTCACGTGGGTATATGACGTATCAGTAGAACTTCCGAAATGTATGCATAATACGATTATTACACGTAATAGTTCAACAGAGCGCTGATATAAATATATTGGACTGTACTGTACTGTAAAAATATACGAATAACCTAATCACAAACTACATACTGAAATGCGACAATGGGTGACAAAATGGACATACTGTGCAATTTTCAACAGCTGTATGGATCTGGTGCTATGCTGGTCAACCTGTCATAACGTCATTCTTGTAGGCCATTGCCCACTTACAATGAAACAATGCTGTACACTGGGTCAATTAAGGAAAGCCCGGGGTGACAGCAGTGGGGAAATTAGTCGCTCTAATTGCCACGGGGGGTGGGGTGTTGTTTGAAGATTGTGTCAACATCCGCTATACACTACGACTGAGAAGGCGCAATAAGCCAAACACAACACGGGGCTTATAGGGCGTTTGTGACCAGTGTAGATCCAGTTCAGCCTATACATTCGCACAGTCTGAACAGGATCTGCACTTTTCCTTCAATAAAACACACTAACATGCAATCTAGATCGTATTTAGACTACAGGAGTGTTATATTTGATTAGGACCTACACTAGACACAAATCACACAAACCCCATTTCTCCAGTCACAGCCATATATAGGACCAAGCTTCGACGTAACCTCCATTTGACAAAACAACAATTTTCTTCTGGAAAACATCTTTAGTTTTTAACATCAAGTCCAAACATTTTCTATTTATTTGAAACAAGTCAGTTGGAAAATAGATTAGAAATAGTAAAGAATTTACTGTACATGTGAAAATTTAAATTATACTTTTAATTCTTTTTATCTGTCAACGAACAAAATATGTGATTTAGTTATATTTTAGTATTCGAAAACAGTATTTACAGAAAAATAAGCGAGTGGACATTCAAGTTACACAATTTTAGTCCTGCAATATAACATTCATCCATGTATAAAAACAAACACATCAAGATTGGATTTTCGGAACTGTAGAAAGCACCCTGATGTGCACAGTGTATCTATTCTACCATGTCTGTCAAATTGGACTCGACCAATCAGCTTGGCATAGGTGTGGCCTCGCGGATTCAATATACACGTGCCGCATTATTGTTGACATCCGTTTGAACGTAGCTTCACACGTCCGTCACTGACTAGGACAGATAAACAAAATGGATTCAACCAATCAGCATAGAATAGGTGTGGCTTCATTGAATTCAGAATTAATACACCTGTCCCAAGATCCACTTCCCTATTTGCCTGCGGTCAAATCATCGGATAAGTTGTTTGCTATTAATGACCTCCGGCGGCATCCGTTTGAACATAGCTACACACGCGTGTCACTGATTATTTCAACTCGAAATTGTCAAAGCACAAGTATGCTGAAGTAACATTCTGCAAAGCATTGAAGAATCAATTTACGAAATGTCGGAGATTAGCATTTAATTTCATTTTTTTTTCTGATTCTCGTCTGTTTGACCAAAAATTACAACCGACTTCCGCACAGATAGTCGTCGCCGACGATTGCAACCAACGTATAAATAATCCAAGTATAACTAGGCGAAGGAAAAAATAACGATTAACGTATATATTAAACGACAAAAACGAAGAAAGTATGCAACAAATACGTGATGTCCTTAAATCCGAACGATATTATATAACAAACCTTCATCCACCAATCAGGTAAGCTGTTACGTCATAGCGGTTATTTTTACAGCGCCACCTCGCGCCAGTAGGTCGCAGTAACAGAAGAGATAAGGTGCGATAACCAATTCATTGCATGGCTCATTGTATAGGTGTCAGATAAGGTGCGATATGAGAAATCTCAATATCACGAAAAATAGAAACGAACCGGAAATCGGTTATTAGGGTCGCCGTTGTTGTTTTTAGCGTGGTTTGAAGAAAATAAGTGATAGTTTGTCATGTGACCTTTAAAGGCACTGTGTCTCAGGGGCCTGTTTCACTAAACTTTGTACGACTACAATGTTCGTAAGTGCAAATTTAGGATCGTCTGGAAATTTCAATTGAGGGATATGCAGCCAATGCTCAATAAATGTCAATCCAATAATCGTTTTCAAGAAAACATTGTTAATCTGAAATTTACAGACTATATGTACCATAATTTTGCAAATTTGAGTTGTACGAAGTTTAGTGAAACGGTGCCCTGATGATTTCTCAGATATTCAATATGTGAGTTTTCGCTTCATACACTGCCAAAAATTGCTGGATAAGACGTACCTCTAGAACACCGATAACTCGACCATACTCTCCCCGACCACCGCTCTGTCGCTTGTGCAAGTAATTGAAGCTGAAATACACGTGTAATGAATGTTGTCATTCCACTGTTTGTTTCTAGCGGTTTTTTTCTCATAGCATACCTGTAGTCAATTTCACCAACATTGCAAAGTATACTTATGTTGCTAAGTACACTTTGAGGGAGAAATATTCAATTTAAGGACAAATTTATTAAGTTTTATTATACTGAATTTATTACATTATCACAGCCATTTTGGCTGTGATAATGTAATAATTCAGAATAATAATTCTGCATATTTTTAATCATCGAATATATGCAGTCGTTAGTTATGGGAAAAATAAATGATTACTCCTTCAAAGTATACTTAGTTGGATAAGTATGCTTAGCATTTATGGTGAAATCGGCTACAGGGGTCCGTTTCAATACACTTCATGTGACAACCAAATACATGCAGACTGATAGCAAATTGTCCCGCATTGATGAGATACGTATATCTGGGACACAACTGCTTATGCTGACGTTCCATTGACCGAAATGTGTCACATGACACATTATGACACAATGTAAACATGTCAATGTTCTTTCCAATGAAAACCACGTCATATTTGCTCATTCTGTAGGATAGAAGATTACATGATAAATTGAATCCAAGGCCAGTGCTTTTGATACCAAGTTTATCAGGCTCAGATCGGAAACGGTAGGAATTCCTCGGCGAGCCAAGGAAATCCTATGTGTTTCCTATCCTTGTCTGATAAAACTGAATGGGTTTCACATCCTGGTAACAACTGAGACCTCGGTTTCATGTCCCATCTGAAAAACGAGTGGGATGGAAATACTATGAAAGTATTTTTGATGCCTGAGGTGAGGTTTGAACCCGCAACCTCTGGTACTGGTCCAGTGCTCTAACCTCTCGGCCACACCGCATCCCTCCTTGCATCATAAACTTATCAACGGCCACCAGGCAGGTATTCTCTATGCGCAGGCACTCACTTGTAAGGTTGGAGCAGAATTCCGAGGCGAGTCTGGAATTCCTACGCATTTCCTTTAGCCTTGCCTGGTATTCTCTATATGCGGCCGTGACTGGAGAAATGGGGCTTATGACATTTTTACGAGTGTAGCTCCTGATCAAATAGCACATTACTGTAGCCCGATATCAATCTATATTTCTTGTTAGAAGCATTACAGGTGTTTTATTGCTGGAATGGCGACCAGTGTAGATCCGGATGCACAGGCTGATCTGGATCTACACTGGTCGCGAAACCCATACGCCCCATTTCTCCAGTCACAGCCACATATGTGATGAGCCATGTTATTTTGTACCTTAGAAGATGTATAATATATCAAGAAAAATATGTACAAAATTTACGATATTTTCCGTAAATGATGTCAAAAGTTGACGAAATGTTCAGAGCAAATGTGGAATACAGTTCCGCATTTGCTCTGACAATTTCGTCACTTTTTGACGGCACTTGCAGAAAATATCACAGTTTCTGTAGATAGTTTTCAGGAAAAATCGCACATCTTCTTAGGTACCAAATCAGATGGCTCGACTCACATTATGCAGGCACTCACTTGTATGGTTCAAGCAGCTGCTCACGGAACGAGACCCTCGGCTTTCCCATTGTCACCGGAACACCAAACTCCCGCTCCAATCGCTACAACGATTGCGAAGGTCAGAAGGGCCAAGGTCAAGGTAATGGTGGTGTCAGTGTATTGCATATATCCACATGTATCAAGTATGAGAATAATGAAGTAATCATTCAAGTTATATTGAAGTGATGGCATTTTTGACGAAAAAAACTAGTGACTCAGGGGCCTTGCTGAAGGTAAAAAAGCTCAAGGTCATGTTATTGGTGATGTAGTGGTGTCAACATATGTTAACCATAACACTGCTGAATTAAATTTTGTCGTCTTCTGTTTATTTTTTATTTTCCATTTTTATCATCAAAAACGTGTTCGGACAGCACTTTAGAATCATTTCCAATGGAAATGATTCTAAAGTACTGTCAATCCATGTTTTTATTGAGATAAAAATATAAAACAACAGCAGATGACACCTATGTATGAATATTAAGTAATCAATCAAGTTGTATTGAAAACTTTTTGATGAAGAAAAAAAGGCGATTATGCGACCTTGTGGAGGTCAAATGTTCAACATTATGTTACTATTGGCATGACTGTGTCGTATGTATATGTCAACATGTATCAAGAGTCTGAAAACTTAAGTAATCCTCCAAGATATATTGAAGTAAAGGTATGATGAAGAAATTCTTTCAAAATGTTTTGACATAAAAATGAGTGATTCAGCGACCTTGTAAGGTCGAGGTCATGTTGATGGTGGTGTGGGTGTCACATGTCTAGAAGTATCAAATTACTTGTCAAATGCCATGCCCAAGTAGGGTTAAAGCTTCAGACCAACCTATTTATTTATGAAAAATTTCTCGATATTGCTAAAATAGGTGCAACTAATACACAACAAAATACGGCAACGTAATACAGTCAGAACACTTTACAACGGTACACGATACAACGGCAGATTCACCTCCCTGCACAATTTACCGCCAAACAATTTGGTATGCTATTTAAACTGTTTGTTATCCCGGCAAATTTGGTTTCCGGCACCGGCAAGGAATTCCAGCAAACCAATCACCTTTTTCACTATTGTTCTATGTACGATACAACAGCGCCACCGTTTGTCAGCTGGTTACCGGCGGTGGTCAGTTCGAGAACCGGCGACGGTCAGTGAGGGAACAAATGCACACATCTTATCAGATAATTGATGTTTGTCACGGATGACCACTGGAAGACGACCTTGATGTGTCCAGGTGTGTCATAATCCACAATAGGTGCCAATTAACAACATGCCAGTCGAGTACGGCTATTGATCTCGCTATAATTATAGCTAAAGCCTACATTAACTATAGCCACGACTGATCCTATAGTAGGTCGGGGGGCAAATTAAGTCATTAAATGGTTTTAATTATTAATGAACATTCTGCCACAATTCTACGTTCGGGCCGTAGGATGTGAACATTGTTTCACTTGCAATTGGAAGTTGGCGTCTAAGGACGAGTTTGCGGTGGTACGAAACATACATTTGGAACTGTAACATTGCCTCTGGGACGAATTCAGGTTGGGACGAATCGTCATGTGACGATTGTAAATATTGAAAGGGAAACAACTCTACATGTTTTTCTTTGTTTTGTTTATTTTCATACAGTTTAGCATGTAAATTAAAACAAACTGTTTCTAGCAAAGTATACTTTGAGGGAGAAATTTTCAATTTTATGATAAATTTATTAATTTTTATTATGCTGAATTTATTACATATAAAAATGGCTGTGATAATGTAATAAATTCAGTATAATAATTCTGCATAATTTTAATAATCAAATATATGCAGTTGTTAGTTTTATATGACATAATGCATTTCGGGAAAAATAAATGATTACTCCCTCAAAGTATACTTTGCAATGTTGGTGAAATGGGCTACTGATACACTGGATATCAAAAGACTCAAGCCTGGTTTTCAAGACCCAAGACCAGTATTCTCAACATCCATCATGCTCGGATCGGAAACAGCAGGAATTCCTTGGCAAGCCTCGCAATTCCTACATGTTTCCTAGCCTCACCTAGATTACCTGGGCGTAGATATCGAGGTGGAGTTCGCCCATTCCATACGCGACCGATTCCTCGCTGTCTTCATCATACGCGACCTTGAAAGTCGGGTCTTCTTTCGTGAATCGGGCGATGCCCTTGGAGAAATTCTCGACGATGCCTTTCTTCGCTGGCTTGATAGACATGGAGATCACAGGCTCGGGTATATACATCGACTCCTGGACACAGTAAGAAGAGAGATTGTGGTTTTTGTGTCCGTTCAAACAGCAAAGTAATATACAGATATGTACACTCGCCAAGTCACAGTGATGAAAACTGATACCAACTAGAGCAAGTGAGCAGAGGTCCACGGATACCCCCGCCTGGAGCGACAAACACAATTTTAACCCCAATTATACGGACGGAAATACAAAAACTATTCACCACTATACAGCCGGGCTATAACGAGGTACGAATCCCAACCCAATGGACAGGGGTGACAGGGACAAAATTTTGGCGATGGCATGGGCTGTGGTGGGTAAGTACATCGACACCTGCATAATTAAAGGGGATGGTCAAGGGGGGCGGGGGGATCCAACCCTATGGGCGGAGCAAGGGAATGGGCTGGGAATGGCAGGGGTGGTTCGGAAGGAGTGGGCAGGGGTCAGTGATTTCAATTCATATATACAAGAATGCCGCCAAAGCAAGGAGCCAATCACTGTCACTGTCGTGGCTGGGCCATAAACATGCACGTTGATATTTGACATTAACCTTGGGTAAGGGGGGGAGCATACTGTGGTGGGAAATGAAAATATGGATGATGACAAACATGCACATGAAGTGTAAAGAGAATACAGTAAAGAAGTTATGTGGAGAATGGACAAATGTGCACACATCAACTGGATGGAAAATTTATGGACAGTGACCTTGGGCTGGGGCAGGGTATGACAAAGTGAATGATGAGAAACATGCACATCAAATTTCAAGCCAATCACTCATGCAGTAAAGAAGTTAGGAAAATGGGATAAGGGCAGACACATATACCATAATAACCCTAAATATTCGGACACAATTTATATGGGGAAACACATACAACTATATGGTTTCCCCACAACAGTGAGCATGTCAATAGTTAGTATGGCAGTACTGGTTTAATCACAATAGCAATGTATTTGGATACAATTTGTTTTGGGAAACCCCTATTTAATAGGGGTTTCCCAAAGCAAAGTGTGTCCGAATATTTAGGGTCAATACGGTAGTTATGATTAGCATGGCTGTACTTGTTTTACACAATAACAATGTAGTCTACACTAATTACATCAAACTGTCTTAAGTGAAACTACTGATAATTCCAAGTCAATTCTTGGTCCCCAAGTCCTACGTAGTAACTCTTGTTAACTAAAATGTTCGCTAACTCAAAGTATTTAAAATCCCCTGTCCTCTGGACTTGAGTAAATTAGTGTAGACTGTATTTGGAAAAATGCGTAAAATTATCGGAACCTAAAATCCTAATTTAAGGATATATCCTGAAAATTCCCACCCCTGCATTTGTCTTGGGAAACACCTATCTGACACCCAAAGCAAATTTTGTCTGAATATTTAGCATTATTACGGGACACAACAGGTTCACGACTCACCATGGAGAGATTCTGGTTTCCTCTTGTGACAAATGTGTCTCCGCTCCGGCAGTCGACGCCGAAGAAAGCACAGATATCACCGGCATATACCTCGTTTACATCCTAGAACAACAAGGTGGTTTGATTTCAATAGAGGATCTTGCATGTTTGATGATTTAATGTGATATTTATAAAACAAGTTTACAGATTCTGGTATGTTATCTAGTTGTGCCGGGGGTAAATCCTAAAATCAGAACTGAATATTTACCAAAAGAATATATTCAGCCCTGAAATTAAAATAACCTGACCTGGTGCCTGTAGCCAATTTCATCAAAATTGCGAGGTAAACTTATCTAGCAAAGTATATTTTGAAGGAGCAATCATTTATTTTTCACGAAATTATTTCATATAGAACTAACGACTGCAGATATTTGATTATTGAGAATTATTATACTGAATGTATTACATTATCACAGCCAAAATGGCTGAGATAATGTAATAAATTCAGTATAATAACAAGAAACGAGGCAAAGCAACGAAGGCCAGGTTTTTTCAAAGCATAGACACTTGGATAACATAATTATACCCACTTTTTGTAGACTAGATGGCCGTGGCCTGCATGTCGCGCCTTGGGGCGAGGCATGGACACTAAAAAAAGATATAGTAGATGGAAAAACATTAACCAAAAAACTTTAACCGGACACACGGACGTACGGACGGACGGACGGACGTATGCCAAAATGCCGACTATATCGCGCTTTCCGCAAGTGGGCGCGACGATGATAAACACCCATGTGAAGTATCAAGGTAATGGGTGAAGCAGTTGCAGAGATATAGTACACGAAAAAACTTTAACAAAAAAATTCAAAGTAATTTGACCTTGACATTGGGCACAGGGGGTAGAATGAAAATATGAATGATGATTAACACCCATGTGAAGTTTCAAGGTAATGGGCGAAGCAGTTGCAGAGATATAGTATAACAAAAAACTTTAACCAAAAAACGTTAACCAGACGTACGTTAAAAAGTTAACGTTGAAAATATAGGTCAAGGTAAAAAAAATGGTCACATGTTGGATAGTTGTATGTGGTGGGCACCCCTTGGTTATGAAGCTGTGAAAGTTTGTTGGTCCTATGTGGTACAGTAACAAAGAAATGGACTCAAACACGAAAACTTAACATTGATTGTGGACGCCGCCCGCCCGCCCGGCTTTCGCCAATCCAATAGCCTGGATTTTTTTCCCAAAAAAACCTGGCTAAAAATTAATAAATTTATCCTTAAATTGAAAATTTCTCCCTCAAAGTATACTTTGCTAGAAAGTATACTTTGCAATGTTGGTGAAATAGGCTACATGTCCTCACTTACCCCAACTCCGGCAAACTTCTTAACCGGACCAAGACCAGGGGAATACAAAAAGTGAAAGGGTTTAACATCACACGAACAACTAAGGTCATATATAGCTGGGACACATTCTCATATCTGATTTGATGGACCAAACATTCAAACACATATTATGGAGAAATGCAGTAAAAACTAGACATTATGTTTGTAAAACACGGATATGCCACTGTGGCATACTGGGGGTTTCACAAAACTTTGTACGACTAAAATGTTCGTAAGTGCAAATTTAGGATCGTCTGGAAAATTCAATAAATGGATTTACATTTATTGAGCATAGGCTGCACAACTCTTTCAAACATTTTGATGCAAATGTACACGGACGGATGGAACCTCAAGAGCAATGCATAGGGGACATAATGAAATGAATGGGGTCGACGTCCCAGCAACAGCTAAGGTCATATATGGACAGGACCACAGCTTAAAGACTCATCCGACAGTAGTTTTCATCCCCTGGGCAGGTTTTGTACTCACAACCTTTAGTATTGAAGTCCTATATAATATTACTCGACACCTAATCCACAGCAAAACCCCAGGAAATGCAGGATATTCACGAATACGTTCGAGTAGGGACTTACCTGCATCTCGTCGGCATGCATTCGAGCAAGGCGTGACACGCGAACCTTCTTCCCAGTTCTCGTGTTGTATATGGTCTCTGTCCGCCGTAGACCACCCTGGTATATACGCATGTACGTCAGCTGGCCGAACCTGCCCGCCTACAATGGACATTACCGTAAAAACCCTAAATGGGGCAGTGACCCTAAATTAGGCTTATGGGTTTTGCGACCAGTGTAGATCCAGATCAGCCTGTGCATCCGCACAGTCTGATCAGGATCTTCACTGTTCACCATTCCGTCAATTAAATACCAGTCATGCTCCTAACAAGCCATATAGATAGTTTTCAGGTGACAGGAGTGTGTTATTTGATCAGGAATTAGATTGGTCACAAATCCCATAAGCCCCATTTCTCCAGTCATGGCCACATTTCGATTAGGCTTATATTTAAGGATGGGAACACCTTCCATACCCGGGATATAGCCTAGTAAAGAAGCAGGCCGATGGTCGTCGGCCTGGATAATATTTCCGAATTTTGATAAATGTTGCATTTATTCAGGCTCCAATAGTGTGCGCCAAATATAGGAGAATCTATGTAGGTATGGTAACCTTTAATTTGAGGCCTTTATCAAATTGATGGTTACAAATAACCTATATACATGTAAACAAATGGTTTCCCACAACAAAGAGAGCCCCAGTATTTATGATTAGTATGCCTGTGCTAAGTTAGTAAAATATTGATGTATTCGGATAAAATTTGTTTTGGGAAACCCCTATTTAATAGGGGTTTCCCAAAATAAAATGTATCCGAATATTTATGGTTTACTAAGGTAGTTATTGTTAATGTCAAATTTACAATCTTAATTTTGCACTAACAAACATTTTAGTCGTACGAAGTTTAGTGAAACGGGCCCCAGGTAACTAGTATATTATAACTAGTATATTGAAAAACTTTAACCAAAAACTTTAACCCGTACGCACAAACGTACGTACACCAATGTGCCGACTATATCGCGTTGTCCACAAGAGGGCATGACAAAAATTGTCTACGGACAGACGGACACACAGACAACTATTGATGTGGTGCCATAGGAACACTTTATCAAGGGTATATTTATTTATATATTAACTTATTTAATGGTGTTTAACAGACTGTCAACAGCTAAGGTCATATTAGGTCAGCTTAACAGGGTAGAATCCCATATTTCACCGTCGTACGGAACTAAATATTCAACACAGAAAAAATATATATTCAGCCCTGAAATTAAAACAACCTGATCTAGAGCCAGGTCCTCATCACACCAGTTATCAAGAGTATAGCATATATGTGGCTGTGACTGGAGAAATGGGGCTTATGGGCTTTGCGACCAATGTAGATCCAGATCTGCACAGTCTGATACTGCATTGTTCGCCATTCCATCATGAAAACCCCTGTCATGCTTCTAACAAGCCGCATATATCGTTTTCAGGGTACAGGAGTGCGCTATTTGATCCAGAGCTACTGGCCATGAATCCCATAAGCCACATATCAGTTACAGCATCATGTTACAGAGATATTGTGCTAATCACTCAAGGAAATAAACTCTACAAGGGTCATACCAATTATCCGGACAATCAATTTATCGGACAAATGAAAATAGCTGTTAATTAAACGCATTCATTTGATCCGATTTTGCAACGAACACATCTAAGTCACTCAGGTGCTTGATGTTTCCATGCCAGTGTGAATAATATATCGCCAAGGTAAACATTTTAGTAAAATTTGCTGAAAACATTCCCCCCAACTATGTCCACAAGTTGTTTACAACGTCAAACGTCGCACAGGGGCTTGTATCTGTCACTGCGCATGCGCATAATTTGAGGCCCCTATAGTTTTTCAATACTCTGTTGGTGTGAAGTATGCAGACGATACTATGCATTCCTCCAATATCATTTTCAGATTGTTTAATACACAATGTACAATACAGAGCAGATAGGAAAGAATGCGAAAATGTATCATGATAGAAAAAGATCGCCAAATCGCCCCAAGCCATTTCGGACCCAAGCCATTACACACCATTTCGCACCCATATTAATTTGTGGGTAAAATCGACAGGTGCGAAAACACCAGTGTACGAAACGATCAGAATTTCCTTTATGGGCCTCATTACCGCGTATTTTTCTACCAAATTATGATGAGGTCAATCGATATTATACAAGTTATAAGACGGTTATACATTTGTCCGGATAATTGATTGTCGATGTTAATTTTGGGGCAATCTTACGACTGATGATCTGACCCAATTTTAAGTGAGAAAGACGGCACAGTTTGCTAAATAGTTTGCATGCGTTGAGAAAGCAAGAACCGACGATTGTTCTGTGAAAATGTTATGCCCGTAGCTGCTATTTTAAGAAAAATATCATAAAACAACTGCCATTTTTGTCCGATAATCTACAGGATCCCTGTATATTTAACTAGATGGCAGCGGCTCGCATGTCACGCCCGCCGAGGCTCTGATAGTATACCGAAAAACGTTAACCAAAAACTTTAACCAATAACGCCAACTATTACGCACGTACGTACACCAATGTGCCGACAATATCATGCTGCCCGCAGTTTAGCGAACTCGACATATTTTCCATTTAGGGGTAGGACACAATAATGTGGGCACCTTACCTCTAATTTGAAAGCCAAGCCTACAAATGGATGGTCAAAACTTCGCGCAGGGTTCATGGTGATTTTCTTTTCCGTTCTGGAGAAAAATAGACAAAACAATTAAATACGGCCTTACCGGGCCTTTATTAACCCATATCATGCGGGATACCCGTTCACAAGTATATACATTTTTTTTTTCTTCTATTTTCTTCATTTCTAAATGAAAGTATATGCTGTTACCACTCATTTGAACCGTCTCGATGAGACGGTTCAAATGAGTGGTCACAACATATACTTCAGTGCAGAATTAAAATATTTAAGTCAAAATAGGGGATTTCCCAAAACCAATTTTATCCAACTACATCATGATTATTGTGATAAACGAGTACAACCATACAAACTATAAATATTGGGACACGCTGCGTTGTAGGAAATCATATATATGTGGCTGTGACTGGAGAAATGGGGCTTATGGCATTTGTGACTAGTGCAGCTCCTGATCAAACAGCATACTCGTGTAGCCCGAAAACAATCTATATATCATGACGGGTGTTTCATTGATGGAATGACGAGTGCAGATCCTGATCAAACTGTGCAGATGATCGCACATATGTTATTTATTAAACAAGTTTATTGATTTCATAAAAAACGAAGCTATGCCGAGTTTCTTATGAAATCAGTTAACAAGTTTAATAAATCTCATATTAAATCAACACAAATGTCAGATTCTATTTATTGCATAAGCACAGCACACTGAAGCGGTAATGACCACCTAGAGTGTTTTGTGTACTGGCCTCATTTGCATATTTATCACACTAAACTAAGTGCATTATGATTTTTATTACCCCGTGTTATTACACTGTGAAAGTCTATTTTACGCAGTATATAGTATTATTATATACATACTTTCATTTCCCATTGAAACACAATACAACGCAAGATGTCAATATATTTCCATATTGACGTCTCGTGAGTTCATATTGGTCAATGCCGGAACTACGCTTCACGTCGCAAAGTAGTTCATTCTAAATCACCACCAATTTGTTTATCTTATTTATATAGTATTTTTTTTTTGAAGCGCATATAAATTGCGAATGATGTATGTATATAATAAAATGGTTATTTGATTTGTATGTGGATATATGCCACTTGTTCCGCCGTGCAACAATATTGCGATCCTAAAGTCGCGCAATATCGCACGCTGCAGAACTTGTGCATATATCCACATACAAACCAAATAACTATAATTATTACAGCACATGTGGGTGGGACACTGACCCTAAGCTGTTGTCCAGGCCCAAGTTCGTGACCTCTGAGGGGTTGGGGAGGTAATCCAGGATTCCGTTCAGCAGTAGTTGCACTCCCTTGTTCTTGAGGGCAGACCCCATCATCACCGGGGTGAACTCTCGCTTTACACATGCTCGACGTATCGCGTCCTTTAATACAAAATCAAAATGGAGACCATGAACATGTGAAGGGTTTCCTTCAAATCGTATAAGGGGCTATATGTGTGGGCTGTAGAATGAAAAATATCAAGGTGCATGATCACGTGGTTACAACAACAACAACGTCGCCCACTCCAAAGTAAGTAATATTTGATATTTTCCTTAATATGCAACGGATTTTGATGAAATATGGCGCAGCAAACGCGTCTTCATGAGATGCATTTGGTGGTCCAGGGAGTTTGGCACAGACTTATGTCGTATTTGCAAAGAATCGATTTCCGTGTCAGAGACACGGAAATCAATTCTTCGCAAAAACGACAGAAATTTGGGCGAAAATACAGAGACCACCAAATGCACCTTAACAAGAGGCGTTTGATGCGCCATATTTCATCAAAATCCGTTATGTAATAAGGACAATATAAAAGAATACGTACTTTCAATCGGATGGATTCTGGAAGTTTCAGTACTTGTTGTTGTTGTTAGTACCACGTGATCATACACCTTGAATATGGATGTTGAGAAATAAGTAGTCTACACTTGTTACCTAAAACTCTCTGAAGTCAAACTACTGATAACTTAAGTTAAATTCTTGGTTCCACGAACAATTATTTTCCCATATATTAACCCAGAGTGTTGGCTGTACATCCAAAATTATTAACACAAAGGTTCAGGTCACCATGGTGAAGGTCAAGGTCACTCGAATGACACTGGATGGATAGCTATCAATGTGAGGAAGCTATTGATAGCTTGGTAATGATCCGACTAACAGATAAAGAGATATGCGATATTTGGATTTATGTCCAAAATTGTTGACGATGACAACGACAACACATGAATTGTGACCGCTATGTCTCACTTTCCACTATTGTGGGCGAGACAAAACTGAATTTGAAGCGATAAATGTACGTACGTGTAACTCCTGCTCCGTCGGTTCCTTTTCTTCCATATATAACTCCCCAATGTGTTCATCCGCATTCGCGATGCATTCTGCAATATTCAGCTCTAGTGTTATAGGAGGATGTGACTAATGATATGGGGCTTTAATATGGGATTTGTGAATATTGAAACATCTGGGGGCCGTTTCACTAAACTTCGTACGACTAAACTGTTCGTAAGTGCAAATGTAGGATCGTCTGGAAATTTCAATTGATGGATTTACATTTATTGAGCATAGGCTGCATATGCAGCCTATGCTCAATAAATGTAAACCCAATAATTGTTTACAAGAAAACATTGCTAATGTGAAATTTACAGACTATCATTTAAATTTGCACTTACAAACATTTTAGTCGTACAAAGTTTAGTGAAACGGCCCCCTGATCTTGTAGCACTGATAAGTGTCAAAACTGTAAACAAGGCGATCGTCAGGGAGTGTCTCACCAACAAAACAAGGAGATTGCCACGAAGGTCAAGGTTACAATATGAACCCAAAGTCCAAAATTATTGATACGAAGGTCAGTCACCTAGGATAACGGTAGGAAAACACTGTAAGATATTCAAGATAATCACTCAACTGTGGAATTGAAACGTCAATTTACAAATTAAAAAAAGTATTGTGTGCAGCGCACAAAATATAAGAAAGGCCATAGAAAATTCTTTCTCTGTTAAGCGTCCGCGTTCGGGTAGGTTTTGAAAGTGGTTGTGTGAAAAAACAAACACAATGTGTCTGCTATTTTACACTGTTTACTGGTGAAGTAATATGAAAACTGTTTGGGGGACTTGTTCAAGTATTAACTCCTTCATGACTGTACACTTAATCAGTTTTAATAAGAGTAATTTCTTTTTCTTTTTTCTGAAGTTTGCTGACGGAAATGTAAACGTATGTTAAAAACTTCCTCAACCCTTTGCAGTTTGCAGTTTTTAACATAAATTTAAGGCCTTGTTTGTTTGTTTCCGGATACGCAGGTAGGTTTTGGTCAACTGGGTGGGCACTTAACATAGAAAAGATATGGAATGGCCTAATTGAGCTAAGTAAGAAATTAACAACACTGATGGAGGATGTACCCCCAAAAACTTTAATGCAAATATCATTTGACCTTGATTTTGAGCACATGAGCCATATGGTTGGGCTAAAGAACGAAAATATGGATGATGACAAATAAGTATATGAAGTTTCAAGCCAATCCGACTTACAGCAACAGGGACAGTATGTAGCCGAAAACTTTACCACAAATCGCAAACAGACGGACAGGGCACAGGTTGAAGGAACGGACCAAGGTCTAGGAATACATTAACCCTTTGAACCCGAAAGCCCGCTATATCGGTTTATGCAAACGAGCCGTCTCATCAGGATCTGCACTGTTTGAAAGTAATTTTCATATTTTTGAGAACAAAAAATATCCCCTTTTTATAAATGGAATAGTCTGAAAATAATTTTGCGATGATTGGATTGGTCGGAACATTAGCATATCACAGTCCATTCCAGTTCCTTAGGGTTGAAAGGGTTAAGTATACCTAGAAATCAATAAGTGAAAGAAATAAGTTAAGGATTTTTTTTAGTCCCTGTTATAACACATTACCTCGAGACTCTCACGAAACAGACACCGATTATTATCATTTTAGCCTATTGCAGAAATGTGACAAATGTTAGTCCTCCGCATCGATGTATTCCCTGATGCTCTATGTAAACACGTTTTCGAGCTATAGATTGTTTTGTTCAACAAAATTTGTAATTATTCTCCAGTCGGAAGATTTCGAGCAAATCTTTGGGGACAATACAGTATTGTACCATAAAACAGTGCAAACATCTGCTTCAAACTACACTTTTACGTCGTCCGGGTCCGTAAAGAAACAGTTTGCAGTGAAAAAACATTGTTTACAATCAAACATTTGATCAGACCTACATTTATACCCTACCAATGTGTCACGACAGACAATTCAAATGCACCAACATTTCTCGGGAAGTTTTATTGTCTAATCATGATGGGTTTTCCCGATGATGTCATCGCTAAGCTTTATATAAAAAGGCTCATTCTTAAATTTTGATAAAATGCAATATTATCGAAAAATATTCTTTATATAGCCATAAAATGTAGGCAGGTTTCGTGAAACAGACAGTAGTTACCTATCATTTCATGTCGTTTCTCCTGCATGTATGACAGCATATGTTCTGGGATGGGGATCTCCTCTCTGATAATGCCGTGCAGCTCACAGAAATATAGGGCCGAATGGTGCCAGTACGACACACACTACACGATGTACAGTGCAATCTCTCTACAACAGCCACCCATGGGAAGACGCAAAACTGGCTATTGTAGAAAGGTGGCTGTTGTAGGGAGTTTAATGCTGAATTAAATGTTGTCGTCTGCTGTTTATTTATTTTCTTCGATAATTCTCATTAAATACATGGTTTGACAGCATTTTAGAATCATTTCCAACGGAAATGATTCTAAAGTGCTTTCAAAACATGTTTTTGTTGAGAAAGAATGCAAAGGCAACTGCAGATGACGCTTTCGTGCTCAGCAGTCTAAGAGCTAAATATAGAGGAAATCATCCATTTGGGATATAAAATAGCGGCCGTTACAGAGAGGGCGTTGTTGTAGAGGTGGCCGTTCGGGGAGGTTCGACTGTACTAGTTACCTATCATTTCATGTCGTTTCTCCTGCGCATACGACAGCATATGTTCAGGGATGGGGGCCTCCTCTATGATAATGCCGTGCGGCTCGCGGAAGTAGAGAGCCTTCATCTTGATGAGGTCGATGATTCCCTCCAGGTCCTTCTCCAGGCCAATCGGCAGGTGCAGAAAGGCCGCGTTGTGGTGGAGCTTCTCCCTGCCGGGTTGAGATCTCCAGATAAGGTGCGTATTGGCATATTTTACGCACTTATTTGAGCTGAATACGCATTGATTTTCAAAAGTACTCGCAAATAATTGGAAAATACTCATTGAGTTTCAAATTGAGGAGTGAAAATGCTCTAATAGTTGAACATTCACTTAGCTGAGCTGCAAAAAACAACCACTGTTTACTTTTTGCAGCTCAAATAAGTGAATTTTTAACTTTGTTTCATTTTTTTTTATCTTTATTTCCCTATTTTATAACGGAAACATTCAGCAATCCATTTGTAGAAATAAAATATGCATTGAATTTGAAATTAGGTGGTTTGTTTATTGGGGTATAACAGCCTATCAACAGCTGAGGTCATTTAAGGCCGGGTCAATGGGTTTCGTACTAAATCCCGTATATTACTTGTACAACATGTACAAATGGGGGTGGGGGGATCCCAAAATCACAACTGAATATTTACAATAAAAAAACTGTAATACAGTATATCCAGCCCTGAAATCAGAATAATCCTGATCTGATGCCAGGTCCTCCCCACACCAGAATCACTTGGCCCCTCCCAAAAGCAGTAGGATCAGTAATAATCTTACTACTGTTATAATGGGCAAAAACCCAATTCAACTCCCAGCTAATAAAAGAGCCAAAGATAAAAACGTACCCGAGGGCCAAACCAGGTAAGTGGTGCAGAGCTCCAGATAAGGTGCGTATTGTACGCAATTATTTTAGCTGAATACGCATTGATTATCAAAAGTAAGAGTACAAAATACGCACAGCAATGTGAAAATACGCATTGATTTTCAAATTGAGCAGTGAAAATACTGTCATAAAGTTGAAAATTCACTTAGTTGAGCTGCAAAAAGCAAACAGCATTTGCTTTTTGCAGCTCAAATAAGTGAATGTTTAAATTTGTTATATTTTGTATCATTTATTCCTTATTTAATAATGAAGAAAATCAATAATTAATTTGTAAAAGTAAAATACGCAATGATTTTGAAATCAGGGGGTATAGTACGCTTTAGACACAAAGCTTATCTGGAGCGCTGTGGTGATTCCTATAAGGAGGAAACCCTACCGTTAATTTATGCCGTCACATTCGTCCGACCAACCACCTACTAAATTAGGTGGTATAATACTCTTTGAAATTAGGTGGTATAATACTCTTTAGACATAAAGCTTATCTTGAGCTCTGCGGGTTACAGCACAAAATACACCAACGCCTGTGACAATCCTGCCAATATTTTAATTTACTTTATTTCAAAATACTTGACTATAGTGCTTGAAATCAGGCAGCTTCATTGGTACCAATTTTGGTGGTACCGTGCCTGAATTAGGGGCTATAGCCTCGTTTCTACAAAATCGGAAAACTTGTTTAATAAATACCATATTAACCCTTAGACCGCTATCTTATTTTTTTTGTCGTCTGCTGTTTATTTTCTATTTTCCATTTTTATCATCAAAAACATGCTTTGACAGCACTTTAGAATAATTTACAACATGCTTTGACAGCACGTCAGAATCATTTCCATTGGAAATGATTCTGAAGTGCTGTCAAACTATGTTTTTATTGAGAAATAAGGCAAGATATAAAAGCAACAGCAGACGACAAGGGTTATATCATCACTCGTGTAAAATTCTCTATTTATGGAACATATTGGTTCACATTGCTATTTCACATTTGCAAGTGATAATTCCAGGAAGGAAAATCAACAGCAGGTGCTATGGCAAGGACATAGAGCAAAAATGTAACACTTGTTACATTTCCACAATGGCTACGGAAATAAAGAGCAGTATCCC
>CM055278.1:40610442-40789459 GCA_029237695.1 Conchocele bisecta | reverse complement strand
GAGCAGTATCCCGTCAATATGGTGCGTATGTGCCGTGAAACACTTTTTGATATCCTGTCGATACGACCTAATCACTGCAGGGTTGGCAATTTCCCGGGAAATAAGAGTATTTCACAGGACGGCGGGAAATACCGGGAAATACCGGGAAATACCGAAATACTGGGAAATACCGGGAAATATTAATCTTGGTGGTCTTTTTAATTCCAAAATGTCAAGATGAGTCTCTATATTCCCCTATATCTACTATGGTTTATATCTGTGTAGACTGATAAGCCTACAGGTAAAACATTCTGCAATAAAAAAAGAAATAATAAGTTTATTTAGAGGAAAAAAACATCATTATTTTCTAGACAATTTTCTTCCCTATATAAAAGTCTATGTAGTATTTGCCAACTGTCTATTTTATTGTATATCAGAACACCCCTCATTACTATAGTAACCTGCCACTAATAAAAGCTGCTTTTAGAATTTTGAGAAAATCCCTGTTGATAACAGGGATAATCCATGTACAGTGTAAGTGTAATTGTTTTACAACTTGACATGACCATATACAGACCACCTGGGTTCTTATTATACAGTATGACATAAAAGGTGTGAGAGAAGGCTGACAATTAACAGCCTGTTGTCATAGTCTGATGGTTTATTAAAGTATATTAAAGTCTCATCAATGTACATGCAAATAAGTAGACATTAGTAGGCTTTTGGCTAATTTTAACGATTTTAGGTACTGTATCTCATACGTACCATCGTGGCCCATAGTCTGCACGTTAAATAAATGTCATAATAATAATGCAAATAAGTAATACAAATGCAAAGCATAAAACAACAGTACATTGTCAGTCATATAAGACTTGTAAGAGACTATGTGTATGCACATCATGCATGCTAAGATCATTTATTCTCATTTCTTGATACCGAATATTAGTGTGGGAGAAGGTTGACGATTAACAGCCTGTTGTCTAAACATAGTCTGATCATGATGATGTTATCCTTGTGAATTGTATCTGACAGACACTCAGATGCTTCCTAAAAAATGAAGAAGTAATTTACAAAAAAATAATACAACCAAAATATAAATGTCATGGTTGCCAAATATTCCACCTGATGAGTACCTCTAGTTGGGAATGAAACAGATCTATACATTGTAATTAACCCCTATATCTAACTAGAAATGGACGCTTGTCGACAAGCGCATGTGTATCCCCCTCCCCAGATACACAAGTAGTTTGAAAAAAGGGTGTTCGAGTTATGCTCCGGAGACAAAATCAGTGACGGAAAAACATAGGGAGATAACTAAAGAATTAGTGATGCAAGAGTTGTCATTCTTGCGGGACACACCTTTAGGGTCGTGGTCTATGCATGTGTGAAGTTTCATGAAAATATTCCAAAGGGTGTTCGAGTTATGCTCCAGACACGAAATCAGTGCACGAAACAACAAAGGGAGATAACTAAGAAATTAACGACGCAAGAGTTGTCATTCTTACGTGTGACACACCTTTGGGTCGTCTTCTATGCATGTGTGAAGTTTAATAAACTAGAAAATGTGTTCATAGAACACGGATGTCCCACATATCGCTTTGATAATAAATGAGGCCAAATTGCAAGTCAAAATTTTCATTCACCTGAGCGTTAAAGTTTTTGAAGCAATAAGTATGTGACCTTGACCCTGGGCTTGGCGGGGGCAGGACAAACGGATTTGGCACAGGGCGGTAGAGGACCATTAGAGCAATGCATATATGAAATATGAAGCTGATCCGTGAAAGAAAACAGAAATTATAAGATATTTACCTGAGCGTTAAAGTTTTTGAAGCACTAAGTATATGATGTTAACCCTGGGCTTGGCGGGGGCGGGACGAACGTGGATTTGGCACAGGGCGGTAGAGGACCATTAGAGCAACGCATATATGAAATATGAAGTTCATCCGTGAATGGAAAGAAAAATTATAAGATATTTACCTGAGCATTAAAGTTTTTGTTTTGAAGCACCAAGTATGTGACCTTGACCCTGGGATTGGCGGGGGCAGGACGAACGTGGATTTGGCACAGGGCGGTAGAGGACCATTAGAGCAATGCGTATATGAAATATGAAGATGATCCATGAAAGAAAACAGAAATTATAAGATATTTACCTGAGCATTAAAGTTTTTGAAGCACTAAGTATGTGACCTTGACCCTGGGCTTGGCGGGGGCAGGACGAACGTGGATTTGGCACAGGGCGGTAGACGACCATTAGAGCAACGCGTATATGAAATATGAAGTTGATCCGTGAATGGAAATAAAAATTATAAGATATTTACCTGAGCGTTAAAGTTTTTGAAGCACCAAGTATGTGACCTTGACCCTGGGATTGGTGGGGCAGGACAAACGTGGAATTGGCACAGGGCGGTAGAGGACCATTAGAGCAATGCGTATATGAAATATGAAGATGATCCATGATCCATGAAAGAAAACAGAAAGTATAAGATATTTACCCAAGCGTTAATGTTTTTGAAGCACTAAGTATGTGACCTTGACCCTGCTTGACGGGGGCAGAACGAACGTGGATTTGGCACAGGGCGGTAGAGGACCATTAGAGCAATGCGTATATGCGTGTTCGAGTTATGCTCTGGATACAAAATCAGAGCACGAAACAACAAAGGGAGATAAGTAAACAAGAATTCCGCGGAATCAGATGCCTCGCCTTGTCCCGCCTTGACCTCGAGCCTGGGCCCGAAAGCAATTTTCACTGGCCCCCCGAACATATTATACAATTATTGACTAGTGAACCATAGAATATCAGATTATATTCTATGGCTCACTAGTCAATAATTGTTTTATTATATGATAATAGTCTGTATATAGCACTTACGACCTTATGCTACTAGACAAAAATTGAAAAAGAATTTGAAAAAAAAAAATGAAAAAAAAAATGGAAAAAAAGTTTAAAAATTACAAATAATAATGCTTGCTACTGGAGCCCAGAATATTTTTTAATAGTCCTATATTTATCTACATATATCTGCACAGGTCCACATAATGCCACACTATTTTCAACACAGTTTACGGAAATGTAATATAATCATTTACCTGTATAAATTACCTGTAAGTGGTCAGTGGTCAGTTGCACATGCTAGCACATGCACAGGTGAATAGTCTGTATATAGCACTTACGACCTTATGCTACTGGACAAAAATTGAAAAATAATTTGAAAAAATAAATGAAAAAAAAAAATTAAAAAAAAAAAATGGAAAAAAAGTTTAAAAATAATATTGCTTGCTACTGGAGCCCAGATTTTTTTTCCAGTCAAATTGAAAAATAATTTGAAAAAAAAAATGAAAAATAATAATGAAAAAAAAAACAACAAAAATGACAAAAAAAAGTTTAAAAATAATAATGCTTGCTATTGGAGACCAGATTTATTTTTAATAGTCCTATATTTATCTACATATATCTGCAGAGGTCCACATAATGCCACAATATTTTCAACACAGTACCCAATGTAGTGATTTACCTGTATAAATTACCTGGTCAGCAGTGGTCAAGCAATGGACATCTGCACATGCTAGCCCATGCTACCACATGGTTTTCCCAGTTTCTATTGTTCTCTCTACAGGTAAGGTGTACAGAGCACATGAGAAAAGGTGTACAGAGCAGACGAGAAAACAGGTCTTCATGCATTATTGTCCAGTTTGTAGAGTGTGCAAAACAAAAAAGGGAGATAACTGAAAAATTAGCTATGCAAGAGTTGTCATTCTTGTGCGCGACACACCTCCGGGTCGTGGTCTATGCATGTGTGAAGTTTCATAAAATATTCCAAAGGGTGGTCGAGTTATGGTCAATCAGTGCGCGAAACAAAAAAGGGAGATAACTAAAAAATTAGCTATGCAAGAGTTGTCATTCTTGTGCGCGACACACCTTCGGGTCGTGGTCTATGCATGTGTGAAGTTTCATGAAAATATTCGAAAGGATGGTGGAGTTATGCTCCGGACACGAAATCAGTGCGAGAAACAAAAAGGGAGATAACTCAAAAATTAGCTATGCAAGAGTTGTCATTCTTGTGCGCGACACACCTTCGGGTCGTGGTCTATGCACGTGTGAAGTTTCATGAAAATATTCCAAAGGGTGTTCGAGTTATGCTCCGGACAAGAAGTGTGTACGGCGGACGCGGACCGCGGACGCGGCGCGCTGTCAAATCCATAGTATCCCCCGACGGAGTCCGGGGGATACAATTATTAAGTTGTTGATTGTTTAATTAACTATTACTGAGCTTAAAACTTAATTTAAATAACTTTAATTATCAAATAATAACATCAAAATTCATATTTCCCGGTATTTACCACTTTGGGGAGTATTTCCTGGGACGGGAAATACCGGTATTTCCCGCTGGGAATTCCTGCCCTCGGTATTTCCCGGCCAACCCTGAATCATTGCGTATGAATATGTGCGGTTGCCATACTAGTCGATTCTCCGATTTTGAGGATGCGGCTGGGGTTATTTTTCGCATTTTAAAGCTATTTGTAATGTTGACGGGATAAATAGATTTTGAGGATGCGGCTGGGGTTATTTTTCGCATTTTAAAGCTATTTGTAATGTTGACGGGATAAATAGAATAGTAGGTTAGTGCCGTGAATTGGAAAAATATCTCGCCCATCCCGTTTTCCAAGCCTTGCCTACTATTCTCTATTTATGTTTCCGCAACAAGGCACACACCTCAGTTGAGACACAACACGTAGTGGATTGGCCCCTAGTCGGTCAAGTTTGTTTATGAAGGCTATACATGGCACGCTGTATCGTTTCATCTGTCGGTTAACGGTGAGTGTCTGACTCTGGACTCCGCCCACGGCACACAGCACCAACACAGCCCCGTCTAACACACGCAATGCCCGTTCCACCTCCACTGTGAAATCCACGTGCCCTACAAGATATAAGAGTCACACTTATACACAATGTATACGACATACAAACATCATCATACATAAAATGCCCGCTCCATCCTTGTGGCCTACACAAAAACAGCCACACTTATACACAATGTAGTTAAAATAGTGATACACCATATACAGCCATAGTGCTACACAACATACACGGTTCACTTCACCTAGACCGTATGGTGATGCCACAAAACACATCAATACCAACATCAGTATGTACCTGGTGTGTCGATGATGTTGATGCTCGTGCCCCGCCATTCCACGAACGTGACCGGACTGGATGGTGATGACACAAAACCCATCAATACCAACATCAGTACGTACCTGGCGTGTTGATGATGTTGATGCTCGTGCCCTGCCACTCCACGAACGTGACCGGACTGGATGGTGATGACACAAAACACATCAATACCAACATCAGTACGTACCTGGTGTGTCGATGATGTTGATGCTCGTGCCCTGCCACTCCACGAAGGTAGCAGCTGACTGAATCGTAATGCCGCGCTGTCGCTCCAGCTCCATAAAGTCCATCTTGGCCCCGACCTCATCCCGCCCCCTCACCTGAACCCCAAACACACGATAGCCGTCATATAGCAGGGTGAACAATAGTTACTTCAAACTATTTTGAAGGATAATTTTAGCTAATAAATTGCGTATGATTTCCTATTGTTCCATTACGACTGGAAATCGCTTTTGATGACGTCATTCTTATTCTGACACATTGTAACCTGTATTTAGTCTGTTACGCCTGTAATTGTTATGAAAGGCACAACACTGTAGATGTATGTGTAATTAATATTTCATCACATATTATCATATTAAAAGTGAAAAATAAATAAAAGATTACGATGTTTAGCAATTACCGGTATATATTTGCATCCAATATCCCTTTGTTGGCCGTAGTAAAACCCGCCCTCACATTATCACATTATCGGCACGATATGTATTATTTATACTACTTATACACCATTTTCAATAAAAACAGCCTACCACCATTTGAACAATATTCTACTAATTACTATTACATGGCCCAATGTGGGAGTTTTACGCTAGTCAAATTGTTAAAATCCATTTCCTAAACGGTTGTTAGAGCTCCAGTTAAGGTGCGTAATTTGGAGGTAACTTTGTTATTCCTCCATCAAAAATGGCAAGTTGGGAGTGCTTTAGAATCGTCTCAATGAGACGATTCTAAAGGACTCCCAACTTGCCAGTTTTGATGAAGGAATAAAAACAATTCACCCCAAGTTGGTCAAATTACGCAGCCTAACTGGAGGTCTGTAACAGTGAGGAACAACATTCCACAGCATATTTCATATCGCCAAATAGTACAAGAAAAACAAGAAAATGTGGCCTGCCGGCATACAAATCCCCCGTTGGCAGATTGGAGAAACTCCGGCAAACGTCTTAAATGAACACACACAGACAGAATCCAAGCACTATATGCCTCCGGCTCTACTGAGACCGGGAGCATAAAAATATACAATTTATTAGGAATGCATCCGAATATCAGTGTAAACTAGATTGGTCAGTAAGCGAGGCTTACGGAATACCCCCCGCGTGGGCCCAGGTACCCCTAAAATTTGTAAAAATTTCCAAGTGTGGGCTTGTGACCTTGACTCTGGGATTAGCGCGAGCGGCATGAACGTGAAATTGTCACAGGGTGGTAGAGGTCCATTGGAGCAATGAGTGTGTGAAATGTGAAGCAGATCCGAGCAAGGAAATAGAAGTTATAACCGATTTCTCTGATGTTAAGTTTTGTAAAGAGACTACCGTATAACCTCGAATTAACGCCCCCGGAGGCGTTACATTTTACAAAAGGGGGGGCGTTTATTAGCCAGTAAAAAAAAATAAAAAAAAATAAAAAAAAAATACCAAGGACCGCCAATTTCAAACACAAATAAGGATTATTTGTGTTTGAAATTGGCGGTCATTGGTAAATATTTTTTATTTTTTTTTATTTGGGGGGAGGGGGGTGTTTATTAAGGAGGGGGGGGCGTTAATTGGAGGTATACGGTATGTATGTGACGTTGACCTCGAGATCAGCGGGGATTTGTCACAGCATATGAAATATTAAGAATTTTCAATGAAAGAAACAGAAGTTATAACATATTTCTCTGATGTTAAGTTTTGTAAAGAGACTAAGTATGTGACCGTGACCTTGGGATCAGCGGGGGTTGGACAGTCGTAGATTTGTCACAGCATGATAGTACAACCTTAGAGGAATGCACAAGTGAAATAATAAGAATTTTCAAAGAAGGAAATAGAAGTTATAACTTATTTCTCTGATGTTAAGTTTTATAAAGGGACTAAGTATTTGACCTTGACCTTGGGATCAGCGGGGGTTGGACGGTCGTGGATTTGGCACAGCATGGTAGTAGAGCCTTACAGGAATGCATGTGTGAAATATCAAGCATTTTAGATGAAGGAAATAGAAGTTATAACAATATTTCTCTGATGTTAAGTTTACGCGGACGCACGGACGGACGCACGGATGGACGGACAACCTGACTCCAGTATACCCCCCATAACTGGTTGCGGGGGGTATAAAAATCGGAGAAGAAGAAACACTGACTATCCAATCAGCAGCAACCACTGTCTATTACCTCGTGCATTTCGGCCAGTCGGCCTGTGTAGAACAACAGTCGCTCTGTAAGAGTCGTCTTCCCAGAGTCAATGTGAGCGGAAATACCAATGTTTCTGATACGGAGGACATCTTGAACTGATTCCTGCAAGCAACAGACAAATATTAGACGAATGAGTGAACAAGCAACAAGGGCATCGTTATCGTTAAGCTAATCCCCTCGCTAGCAGCCTTGACAATAATTCTTTTTTTTTAATTTTTTAACAAGGTGAACATACATCCTCAGTGACCTTGACCTCTGGCGGTCGGACGTGGGTCATATGCTAAACAAAGCACCATCCATAGACACACATTGTGGCCAAATATTATCAAAATCGGTGAAGCGGTTCACAAGTTATTTAAAACTGAAAGGTGTTACTAACGTACGCATGTACATGAACCAACACTTTATCCCATCTTGCCTATTGGCGAGGGGATAATTAACCCTTAGAATGAGGGAAACGAAAATTGTCGCCTGATGTTGTTTCATATTTTGAAGAAATAAACAACAAACAAAATTTAATTCAACATTGCCAGTTAAACTCGAAATGTGGCTTTCTGACACACAAATGCCCCGCTGGCAGACAAATAAACGAAGGCATATTTGAAAACACAAAAGGCCGGTAGATGGTAAAATTTTTCACAGCATCAGGGAATAAACTACCATGCCTCTAGGGGCCGAATATAGGCCCCTTCCCCAACCATAGCGGCTCTTTTTCCCAATCTGCAAAATAAATTCCCAGTCGTCTAACAAAATGCACCCGCATAACGACTGATTGTGTCTTTTAGTGGGTGATTTAGAATGAAAATGTGAACATAAATAATCCATGATATCTATTCCCAAGCAACTAAATGTGCACTGGATTGACTCGGACTGTTGTCTCTGAACAGCACTGTTTTTTTTTGTAATTTTGGGAATGCAGCAAATGCCCATCCAAATAGTGATTGTTGTTCTATGTTTTTTGCAGGGATTCCGCTGGGGAAAATAAACAAAGCGCCACTTCAAAAAAAAATTGATAATTTTTTATCGCCAATTGCGAAAGTGGCGATCGTCAGCGCAATCCCTGAATTGGAACACTTTCCCCCGAACACGAATACAATTGGAAAGAGGGATTAAAAGCAACCTGATTTGACATCCAGAAAATCAATGCCACTTAATTCAATTTTAACCATTTTAATTTCAAGCGATAACATTTGTATTTGCGAAATTTAACCCACACACTGTGAACAGTCCCTATTCCAGGGATTCCGCTGGCGATCGCCACTTTCGCAATTGGCGATAAAAATAAACCATTGGCGATAAAACAAATTGTTTATTTTTATCGTAAATTTTTATTATTTTTTTTGAAGTGGCAATTTTTTTATTTTCCTCAGCGGAATCCCTGCTATTCGCCAGCACAGCCTGATCAATCAGGCACTGGTCAACACTGTGTTTTGGACATTAATTGTAACCGCGTATGAATTGTGATTTGGTCGTATTGACAGGATATCAAATGTTTCACGGCACCGTGTTTCTCGGCACATAGGCACTATGTTGATGGGATAAAATAATATGGGCCGCGCCATACGAAAACCAGGCTTAATGACAACGTCATGAAAAGCGGTAAACGACGTCGGAAAAACGACGTTTGCAGCATCGCTGCAAAAGTTCACATTTTGCCCTCCCATTTACATTTACTGGTGTCAATTAACATTAAGCACAGACCTAGAATAATTCTAGGTCTATGCATTAAGTGTGAACAGAAAACGGAAAATTATAACTTACTGAAACTTTCACTAATATGAGACGCGATGCATTGCACCTTAGTACACATATTATGACGTCATGACTTGACGGCACTTACTTGTGACGTCACTGAACGGGAATACATGTTTGACGTTATGGCCATGGTGTCGTGACAAAATATTATAGCAATGATACTTGCACGAGTTCCTCGCAGCACCAATGACTTATAAATGATTCAGGCGCTGTGCATTGTCGCCTAACTGTCGTTCTTTGACATTGTCACTCTTTTTCGTCGGTTATCCTTATGAATTCAAAATGGTGAACGCATAATTTAACTGGCTACATATCAGCGAAGTCCTCGCTTACACTGCACCTTGAATCCTTAATAATCTTAAATATGAACAACCTAGTGTATGCCAACGATATTACCATCTAGTATCTTGGTAAATTGAGACACTTTTGAACAATTAAATCCAGTACTTAGCAAATGATATGCCATTTAATGCCACTCATTTTATCATAAACGGAGGTAGACACTCAACTATAGTGTAGGCACCTGCAGTCTGGTTTTTGTCAGGATGATTATCCAGATATAATAATATCGGATTCGGTAGCTCCGCACCAACAAGGATGTACACTATCAACTAAATATTGGCTGAGAATAGAATACGAGAGCGAATGTCAATTCAACACGTTTAATAAAGTCTTAACTAGCATGTAACAACAATTAGTAACAACAAGTATTTTGTACAGACTGAATATCGGATTATGCGACGCAGAATATGTCATTTCCACATTGTGGCAGAAATGAACACCTGTCAAACAGAGAACAATAATGGGAATCTCAACCTCCAAGTAACCTCTGCAACTAATCAACATGTGTCGGTAAGCTTGGTTAAATATTCAACATGTTCTCATGTTATAGTACATTACAGTTTGCAGTGTTTAAAGATGGGTGTGGTAACCATGGGCGGATTCAGGGGGGGGGGGGAGGGTGTGGGGGGGTGGGGGTGGGGGCGGACTCGGCGCCCCCCCCCTAAAATTTGCCGAGTAAAGATTTTGTACAAGTTACAAGGCACGTTTTTTGCTCCAAAATGCGCCAGAACGCAGGAAATGCGATGTAGATTTCAAAAGAAATCCGGGGGATGCAGCATCCCCCCGGACCCCCCTAGCTCTATCCCGAGCTCCGATAATATAGTCAAGTATTGCAAAATAGTTACGCCCCCCTAACCCGAAATCCTGGATCCGATGGTCATACATTTGCTTTTCGCACGATTTGTAGTATCAAATCATCAACTTATCACTTGACTTCATAATAATGTATGTCTGAATCAGGCGATGGTAATGCGAGCCTCAAGAAAGACACCTGGCAACAATTATAAGGTATCACGCTACCAAATCTGCCCGACGTCGTGTTTTGTCACAAAAGTTAATGTTATAATTAAGCCGCCTACTGCAGATGTACACGTGCACTGTCTACAAACAAATACTCCATTTGCAGCAATTCCTTATTTGAAAAGTATTCATACGGAATTACGTTACTTGGGCCGCAATCCAAAACATGACGTTACATTAATAGCAACTGCAATAAACATTATTTTCATACTTTGTCTTGGCCGAATTGGGAAACACTTGGACAGGCTACGAGATATCCAAATTTGGTTTACATGCGATAGAAGATGACAAATCTATAGGACTTGTCCGGGGTCCGGGTATTTTATAAACACCCCTTGTATACGCCGTTGATAAAAACGTCGTAATTTCAACGTCATTGATCTAAAACGTCATATAAGTTTTTACCACGCGTCATAAAAATACTTCTAAAATGAAAAATAATTGGGATACATTGATCATTTTGGCGGCATATCGCTTTTAAAAGATGTACAATTCAGAATACGCGAAAAAGTAAAAACTGAAAATCTTGTCATTAAGCCCGGTTTTCGCATGGCGCGGCTCATATATATATAGAGAAGGTCGGAATACATACCCCCATCACCCGGGTGCTGTAGCAGCAAGTCTGAAGACAGCATCTCTGAAAATATCAAAATACATTGCTGTATTGTGCTTGTAAAACATGATGGGCATATGCTATTTAACATACAGCACCATTTACATCATACACAGGGGTCTACAGTGTCTCAGGAACCCCTTTTGTAGTAGGAATCCATGAACTTTCAAAAAAAAATCCCATAAAGTTTAATACAGCGTTCCAGATAAGTTTTGTAACTAAAGAGTATTATACAACCATATTTCAAATTCAATGCGTATTTTACTTTTACAAATGTATCTCCTAGGTGGGAGAGTATGTTCCCTAGGATTCCTATCTTGGCTATCCTAGTGGGTAGAAGAGGAGAATCCCGAGCACCGTGGTATTCGCGAACAAGCGTTTTGACCTTTCCGAACACCTCGAACAAGTATTTTGGGTATTTCGAACAATTTGGGAATTCCATGTTGGACAAATGTTCCCTATGTAGATAGAAGCGTTTGCAAGCATGCCAAAAACCTATTTGTCTCCGAAAAATATTCTAGAAATTATTTCCACCCGTGGGAAGACTACAGCCGACGAAATCAAAAAGAAGTATGGGATCGGTAGTGCTAGACTCCGAAAAATCTGGGACGATGTCGATGCGGAACGTAGTACAAAACCCGAAGAAACCCCAGAAGAACAAGAAACCCCTACCCCCGTAGAACACAGGGTGACCGCGCCTGGTCCCACCGAGTTCCCCACGGATCTACTAGAAGATGCACGCTCGTTCGAAGAATCGACGCACCTGTCCGACATGGAGAGACGTTTGGAGAACCGGTTGGACGCGCTGGAACGCAGTCTGTTGGACGCGATTTCCGGCGATGCCCGCACGTCGATTCCGAGTGTGCAAAGAACGACGAGATGGAGGTGCACGACATCTGGAGAACCGTAGAGAATGCGAAGTGGTGGCTGGGGGTCTCTGTGGCGGCGTACGCGGTCTGTAGACCACTGTTCCCATTCGTGTCTCTAGAGGCTTGTAGACTCTGGAAGAACAAACCAGATCCCGACGCCCAGTTCGTGCACTCCACAAAATCGAATGAAAAAAAGAAAACTCCTAGCGAGTCCATACACCCTGGCGACCCTTTCTACATGGAGTAGCCGTTTTTGGGAAAAAGGTAGCCGAAACCTTGGTAGCCTCGACCAAATCTCCGCTTTCTATACTGTAGTTCGTTGTAGTTCGATGTAGTTCGATGTAGTTCGATGTATTTAGGTTTTTTTGAAATCCGTTCCCGATTTTTCGTGGGTGTTGGGAGTGTCGTGTGGTTGCCGAAACGGTGGTAGCTGAAACTTTTTTTTCCGCCCTAGTAATTTTTCAAAACACGAAGGGGGGAGTAGGCATAATTTTAATTTTTCAAAACACGAAGGGGGGAGTAGGCATAATTTTAATTTTTCAAAACACAAATGGGTGGTATCATTTCTGGTCGCCTCTTGGAGACAAATATTTCTACACTTTTCCCAAAAGTCCAAATGTGGACAATTGGGTGGTATCATTTTTGTTTGCCTCTTGGGAGACACATTTTTTCTTCGACTTTCCCAAAAGTCCGAATGTGTACAATTGGGTGGTCTAGATTTTGTTTGCCTCTTGGGAGACAAATTTTTTCTACACTTTTCCCAAAAGTCCAAATGTGGACAATTGGGTGGTATCATTTCTGTTTGCCTCTTGGGAGGCGAATTTTTTCTACACTTCTTTTCCCAAATGTGTCCAAATACACAAATGGGTGGTATCATTTCTGTTTGCCTCTTGGGAGGCGAATTTTTCCTACACTTTTCCCAAATGTGTCCAAATACACAAATGGGTGGTATCATTTCTGTTTGCCTCTTGGGAGGCGAATTTTTTCTACACTTTTCCCAAATGTGTCCAAATACACAAATGGGTGGTATCATTTCTGTTCGCCTCTTGGGAGAAAATAGCCGACCTCTCTCTACATATCTGTCCAATCGGTCTCATCGTCGTCGCTGTCGATGTTCGCTCCATCCCGCAGTCTAGCCACCTCCTCCTCCAACTCTGCCACCCTCCTCTCCAGTACCAGGATCCTCTTCCTGGTCGCAGCCTTCTTCTTGCTACCCTCCGTGGTTGTTTTGGAAAAACAATCTTCTGGCCCCTCGGGACACCTGTTCGAGCGATGTTGCCAGAGAGTCTTGTAGGTGGCAAACTTCCCTCCACATTCGGGACACTCTCTCGTGGGAGGTCTGCACGGTTCTTGCGACCCATGTGTCTTCGAAAATTTGCGGGCTTGTCGAAACCCTTGCCGCATGTTTCGCATTCCTTGTATGGCATTTTGGATCAATTTGGCAAAATTGTTTGTCTATTTCAATGGGAAACATATCTTCAATTGGGCGTTCGATTGTGGATGTGGAAAACAGAAATTGTTTTTGGATGGCAGATCCATTTTGGAAAATCGGGTGTGGATCGATTCTGGAATCGGGGCGCATCCCATGTGAAAAACAGGTTTGGTATTCCAGAAATTGTTGGCTTGTATTTGGGGTGGTAGTACGATTGTGGATGTTTTCGTCCAAAATGTGGATGGGCCATTTCTGTTTGCCTCTTGGGAGACAAATTTTTCTTCTACTTTCCCAAAAAGGGATGTGTGTGCAATTCGTATCCACAATTGGGTGGTGGTAGTACGATTGTGGATTTTGTGTCCCAAATGTGGATACGAATTGGGAGGTGGTAGTACGATTGTGGATTTTGTGTCCCAAATGTGGATACGATTGGGAGGTGGTAGTACAATTGTGGATTTTTCGTCCCAAATGTGGATACAATTAGGAGGTGGTAGTACAATTGTGGATTTTTCGTCCCAAATGTGGATACAATTAGGAGGTGGTAGTACGATTGTGGATTTTGTGTCCCAAATGTGGATACAACTTTCCCAAAAAAAAATCCAACAAACCAAAGTACTCCCCAGCACACTCGAAAAACAGGCTTTTTCCCCCTTTTTTTTCTCTTTTTCGAAATATCGGAGTCAGAATAATATCACCTGCGCTGGTGGTTTTGTTGCCTGTATTGCGGCACCCAACGCCAACATTTGTTTTTTGTTGGGGACTACTTTTCATATTTGGCCAAAAACACGTTTTTCGATACTGTTGGGAGCTGTAACCAGGGTTAATAACGCTTCCCAACCTTGGTGGTATCATTTTGACTCCCTATATACTACTTCTGGCAACATAATGTAAAAACCGATGAACTTTCAAGAAAATCTCATTCAATATACATCATGTAATGGAAAAAATCTGGATGTCCATGCTGTGGAATCCCTGGCCAAAATGTTAGTGCTAAACCCGGTTATAATGTGCCAAGAGCACAAGTGACAGATGAGTACAGATGAGTATCATTCTTGCCCAGGGCCAGTGTTGCGTCCAGGTCACACTTTCTGCAGGACATAATGTTCTGCTGAATACTTTTGAAGGCGACATTGAATAAATATTGTCGGAGTACAATAAGCACTCGCCAATTCGAGTGGAATTTTACACCCCTGCGAACTCAAAATCGGTGTCAGTCACTCAGTGTGTGCATGGTCAAAAAGACAAAACAGGTTCACAAATGATAATTTTAATGTTCTTCCCAGAGTAAAAATGTGGTCTTATGTGCCAGTTGTTATTAGAAACAAGAGAAAGAGATTTGCCGGTGCCAGGAGGTCGCATATCGTACTACAGAGTAAAATGTACACATGACAGGGGGATCGAGTACTGGTCAGTTCGAGTACTGTTCCAAGTAGTGTACCGGTTATCACTAACCTTGTGATAGATGTTGAAACCGCGTGTTATGGAATATTTAACATAATTTAACAATTTCATCCTTCAATGCAGTCCAGTGTGTTTTCATCTGTGAAGACGATCTGTGAAGTTCAAAGTAAAATTTGACGAGGTCAACTGAAACCACGGTGAGAGAGACAGAGGGCGAACTTGATTTGCTAACTATTGTTGTTGTTGTTGGTGGTATGACTAAAATAAGAAAAGGGCCCTTTTCTAAGAAAAGGACAGAAAAGGACTTCCTGCCTAAGAAAAGGGCCTATAAAAACCACATTAACGGTTCAAATGAGTGTAAAACAATGTTTATATATGTATGACGATATTTTATTGAGGTACCCATAAAATAAAACCCATATCATGAAGAATAAAGATGTTGTGCTATTTGAAATAATCTCGACTCAAAACGTGTATTGAACTATACAAAATGGCGGACAGAAAAGGACATTGTGTTTAAGAAAAGGGCCTATAAAAACCACACTAACGGTTCAAATGAGTGTAAAACAATGTTTATATATGTGTATATAATGAAGAATAAAGATGTTGTGTCATTTGAAGCAATCTCTACTCAAATCGTGTAGTGAAATATTTAAAATGGCGGACAGAAAAGGACTTCGTGCCTAAGAAAAGGGCCTATAAAAACAACATTAAAGCTACAAATTATTGTAAAACGATGTTTATGTATGTATAATGTTATTATATATATATGTACCCATAAAATAAAACACATAACTTTAACGTTAAAATTAAAATCCTTGGGATACCATCGATGTTGTTAGTCCTTTATCCATATATATGTATTAGTTAACTGATGGGTGAGGAAGTCAACATGCCAACCATGTTGGTTTTCATGTGCATGCGCTACTTGTTGTTTTGACTGGCTATGTTGGACACTGGTAAACAAAAGGGAACTTATAACTTTTGGAAGTCAAATTAACTTGCTTGGTATACTTATGTGTCATGTTACTGGGAAAATGGGGCGTATGGTATTTGTGACCATTGTTGATCCTGATCAAATAGCACGATCCTGTAGTCTAATAACGCTTGTTAGAAGTCCTGTTTACATGTATTATAAAAAATACGCACAGTTTTATTGTTGGTATAAAGTGCCTATCAGTTGATAGCTATTTTGATAAAAAATATAAAATTGTGTTTCTCTTAAATTTGCAATACGGCAAACATATTCTACTGATTTGTAATTTCAGCAAAGACTTTGTCTCATTTGACACAATTGCAACTTGCAATACTTAATATAATTTCATCTTTATACGCTGATCTGGAACTACATTTTTTCCAGTCACCGCCACATATTATTAAATTGCCCGCATATAAATCTACAGTGAAACCTCTTTAGACCGGAAACCTTGGGAGGTCCCCAATGTGTCCGGCTTAGAGAGGTTTCACTCAAATCATGTAATATTTGATCATGCTGAGTCATAGTTATGTGCTATGCGATCATGAACATAGATTATCATCTGAGATAAAGTCGAGATTACTTCAAATGGCACAACTTCTTTATTCTACAAGATATGGGTTTTATTTTATGGGTACCTGAGTAAAATATCGTTATACATATATAAACATTGTTTTACACTCATTTGAACCTTTAATGTGGTTTTTATAGGCCCTTTTCTTAGACACGAGGTCCTTTTCTGTCCGCCATTTTATATAGTTCAATACACGTTTTGAGTCGAGATTACTTCAAATGGCACAATATCTTTATTCTTCATGATATGGGTTTTATTTTATGGGTATACCTCAATAAAATATCGTTATGCATATATAAACATTGTTTTACACTCATTTGAACCGTTAGTGTGGTTTTCATAGGCCCTTTTCTTAGACACGAGGTCGTTTTCTATCCGCCATTGTATATAGTTCAATACACGTTTTGAGTCGAGAATTACTTCAAATGGCACAACATCTTTATTCTTCATGCTATGGGTTTTATTTTATGGGTACCTGAGTAAAATATCGCTATGCATATATAAACATTGTTTTTACACTCATTTGAACCGTTAATGTGGTTTTTATAGGCCCTTTTCTTAGGCACGAAGTCCTTTTCTGTCCTTTTCTTAGAAAAGGGCCCTTTTCTTATTTTAGTCATACCCGTTGTTGGTACCCTGTTCCGGGTCAATTCATACCCATACCATTTCGTACCAATACCATTTCGTATCCGGTTTGGTCATTTCGTACCCATAGGTGCTCGTTTTTCAGTCATTTCGTACCTAAATGGTACGAATTGTCAATTGACCACGATGTTTTGTCATTTCGTTCCCATATTTGTTTTCTTATTTTATATACACTGATATATAAGCTGACAATTGTCCATATTGTAATGAATGGTGTAACATAAATGAATGTTGATGTTAATTAGCCATAAATTGTCAAATAACTGAGAACAAGTATGCAAGTATATATATCGGTGTATTCAAGATGATTGCTTTCTGTGTTAATAATTCAATGATATCACATAAGCAGATCTCTCACAGTATCTGATAATTATAGTTTTGCTACTAGCCGAGGTACAACATGACCAATCACAATGAGGGGATAGTGTGAGGTAAGTGCAATATAAGAACAACACAATTTCTTAACTTTAATACGTTGTCACATGTAAATACATATATGTATAAGGGTCACCACGGTGAACAGAATAATAAGATCCATTGAATATAACTGATTTTGCGCATGGAATATGGCTACCAGGATGAACTAGAGAAAGGGGGCAGTGGCTCTGCGATACTATTGATGCTTGTTAGAAGCCGGGTGTTTCATTGATGGCATGGCGAACAGACTCAGTGCAGTTCCTGATCAGTCTGTGCGCATGCACATACTGATCTGGATCTACACTGGTCGCAAACCTCATACGTTTCATGTATCCAGTCACAGCCACATTGCAGAAACGACAGAGGCAGTTAATTGTGTGATTCGGACTCATTGTGTCACTAGTATACTTGGCACTAAGCTTGTAGCGATGCAATGCAATTGCATCGACTATATGGCTCAATTTACCAAATTAGCAGAGCTACTGAACTGAATATCGAGCAAGTGAAAGAATGTTCTTATTTGGGTTGGGGTAGATTCTATGTGTAAGCCGTCGGCAAAGACGTATGGCCAGTTGCGTCTCGATGTCCACATCAATGCCTCGGCTTCAACATGCCACTCACATCGAATGCCATCAGTGGACATATATTACGTTAGCCTTTTTCGTGATCTGTGGGGTGTTCCGCTGAAGGAAGTTTTATGTAAACTGCTGTTAGTATGACTGGGAACCGGATGGATTGCCCCACAAACGATCTAAATGCATGACCACCCTGTACACATAATATACTATCTCTGTGCAAATGTAGTGTTGTGATACCATTAATATTAGGTGCTATTGCATAAAATCTTAGGTGATGTGAGGTATCTATTGCCAAAATTCACAAACGAAACCACAGGTGGAAGACTTTGATTTCCATACACTATACATTACAGTCTTTTAGAAAAGGCTGTAAGGTATAGTGTATGGGAATGGGTTGGTGGGGTAACGTTTTCAAAATGAGCCAAGTATTGGGTCCTAGGTCCGAGTCTTCCACATGTGCCGGGAACTGCCAACATATCGAGGTTAGATATCTTTAGACATGTATGGTCCATAAACTATAGTATGCCCAGTCGGAAGTACTTGTATGTGCTTCTCAGATATAAATGTCTAGCGTTCATAGTTATAAACCACATGATGGGCTCAGGGGCGTCGGACTAATACTGGTGACAAAACTATGTTTTTTATTGAAATATTCGGAATTCATATATACCAAATAATAATGTCAGGAATGTTATTATATTTTCTGCAATGTTTATATTTCTCATAAAAGTATATGTTGTTACCAATGTGAGTCGGTTGTACTGAGTGGTAACAATTAACATACACTTTAGGTGGGTAGCGAGTGCACCAAGTAGATTCGCCGGACCAATCTTATGATGCTTCCGGCACCGCTGGGGTGGCATGAATATGATTTGGACTAGATAATTGGGACATACGAGGTTTAATTTGTAGCCCGTATAGCTCTTGGTCGGCTAGCCCCCTCACTTATTATATAGTCGACAAAGGCTGACTGGAGGGATCACAAAGGCTATATGTACTTATTATATAGAAGAAAAAGGCTGACTGGAGGAACCACAAAGGCTATAATTTACTTATTATATAGTCGACAAAGGCTGACTGTAGGGATCACAAAGGCTGTATGTACTTATTATATAGGCGACAAAGGCTAACTGGAGGGATCACAAAGGCTATATGTACTTATTATATAGTCGACAAAGGCTAACTGGAGGGATCTTAAAGGCTATATGTACTTATTATATAGACGACAAAGGTTGACTGGAGGAACCACAAAAGCTATATGTACTTATTATATAGTCGACAGAGGCTGACTGTAGGGATCATAAAGGCTATAATATTAAATGTATGTCCTTATTATATAGGCGACAAAGGCTGACTGGAGGAATCACAAAGTATATATGTACTATTATACAGTCGACAAACGCTGACTGGGGGAACCACAAAGGCTATATTTACTTATTATATAGTCGACAAAGGCTGACTGGAGGGATTACAAAGGCTATATGTACTTATTATATAGGCGACAAAGGCTAACTGGAGGGATCACAAAGGCTTCTATTACCCTTTGTCGACTATTTTCTATGTCGATGCAACCTTTGTGGTGCCATCTGTCAGCCTTTGTTGACTAATTTATATGTGAATGTAGCCTTTGTGGTACCATCTGTCAGCCTATGTCGACTATTTTCTATGTGAGTGTAGCCTTTGTGGTACCATCTATTAGCCTTTGTCGACTATATTATACATGTATGTGAGTTTAGCCTTTGTGGTACCATCTATTACCCTTTTTCGACTATTTTCTATATCGATGCAGACGTTGTGGTGCCATCTGTCAGCCTTTGTCAACTATTTTATATGTAGCCTTTGTGGTGCCATCTGTCAGCCTGTGTCAACTATTTTATATGTGTATGTAGCCTTCGTGGTGCCATCTGCCAGCCTTTGTTGACTATTTTCTATGTGAGTGTAGCCTTTGTGGTACCATTTATTAGCCTTTGTAGACTATTTTCTATATCGATGCAGCCTTTGTGGCACCATCTGTCAGCATTTGTGGACCATTGTATATGTGAGTGTAGCCTTGTGGTACCATCTATTAGCCTTTGTCGACTATATTCTATGTGAGTTTAGCCTTTGTGGTACCATCTATTACCCTTTTTCGACTATTTTCTATATCGATGCAGACTTTGTGGTGCCATCTGTCAGCCTTTGTTGACTATTTTATATGTGTATGTAGCCTTTGTGGTGTTATCTGTCAGCCTTTGTTGACTATTTTCTATGTGAATGTAGCCTTTGTGGTGCCATCTGTCAGCCTTTGTTGACTAATTTATATGTGAATGTAGCCTTTGTGGTACCATCTGTCAGCCTATGTCGACTATTTTCTATGTGAGTGTAGCCTTTGTGGTACCATCTATTAGCCTTTGTCGACTATATTCTATGTCAGTTTAGCCTTTGTGGTACCATCTATTACCATTTTTCGACTATTTTCTATATCGATGCAAACTTTGTGGTGCCATCTGTCAGCCTTTGTCAACTATTTTATATGTGTATGTAGCCTTTGTGGTGCCATCTGTCAGCCTGTGTCAACTATTTTATATGTGTATGTAGCCTTTGTGGTGCCATCTGTCAGCCTTTGTTGACTATTTTCTATGTGAGTGTAGCCTTTGTGGTACCATCTATTACCCTTTGTAGACTATTTCCTATATCGATGCAGCCTTTGTGGTACCATCTGTCAGCATTTGTGGACCATTTCATATGTGAGTGTAGCCTTGTGGTACCATCTATTAGCCTTTGTCGACTATATTCTATGTGAGTTTAGCCTTTGTGGTACCATCTATTACCTTTTTTCGACTATTTTCTATATCGATGCAGACTTTGTGGTGCCATCTGTCAGCCTTTGTTGACTATTTTATATGTGTATGTAGCCTTTGTGGTGTTATCTGTCAGCCTTTGTTGACTATTTTCTATTTGAATGTAGCCTTTGTGGTGCCATCCGTCAGCCTTTGTCAACTATTTTATATGTGTATGTAGCCTTTGTGGTGCCATCTGTCAGCCTTTGTCGACTATTTTCTATGTGAGTTTAGCCTTTGTGGTACCATCTATTACCCTTGTTCGACTATTTTCTATATCGATGCAGACTTTGTGGTGCCATCTGTCAGCCTTTGTTGAATATTTTATATGTGTATGTAGCCTTTGTGGTGTTATCTGTCAGCCTTTGTTGACTATTTTCTATGTGAATGTAGCCTTTGTGGTACATGTACCATCTATTACCCTTTGTCGACTATTTTCCATGTCGATGCAGCCTTTGTGGTGCCATCTGTCAGCCTTTGTCAACTATTTTCTATGTGAATGTAGCCTTTGTGGTACCATCTGTCAGCCTTTGTTGACTATTTTCTATGTGAGTGTAGCCTTTGTGGTACCATCTATTACCCTTTGTCGACTATTTTCTATGTCGATGCAGCCTTTGTGGTACCATCTGTCAGCCTTTGTGGACCATTTTCTATGTGAGTTTAGCCTTGTGGTACCATACATTAACCTTTGTCGACTATATTCTATGTGAGTGTAGCCTTTGAGGTACCATCTGGCAGCCTTTGTGGACCATTTTCTATGTGAGTGTAGCCTTGTGGTACCATCTATTAGCCTTTGTCGACTATATTCTATGTGAGTGTAGCCTTTGTGGTACCATCTGTCAGCCTTTGTGAACCATTTTCTATGTGAGTCAGTCTTTGTGGACCATTTTATATGTGAGTGTAGCCTTGTGATACCATCCTAGCATTTGTCGACTATATTCTATGTCGATATAGCATGTGCTACCATCTGTTAACCTTTGTCGACTATTCTGTGTGTGACTGTAGCCTTTATGGTGCCGTCTGTCAGCCTTCCTCGAAACTTTATTTATGTCGATAGAGCCTTTGTGGTACCATCTTTCAGCCTTTGTCAATTATTTTCTATGTCGATGTAGCCTTTGTGGTGCAATCTGTAAGCCTTTGTCGACTATTTAATTGGTCAATATAGCCTTTGTGGTGCCGTCTGTCAGCCTTTGTCGACTATTTTCTATGTCGATATAGCCTTTGTACTACCATCTGTCAGTATTTGAGATTACGTAAATTACTGCGCTACATACTATGGGTTAATTGACGGGAACATGTCAGCTAGCGTAAATGTCATTTACAACTAGTTACACGTTTATTCAGCCGTGTAAATAAAAGATTTTGCTTCCGCAATCTGTAGAAATATTCGTTGCAGAGCCGTACATAGCGCTCATAAACATATTTTTATCACCGTGTGGATACCCATTTTCAAGGTAGATAACTGATGTCTCAAAATTCGGCATTCGTCCTGTGTTCACGTAATGTATTGATACATAAAGCGTGTTTAAATGAATGTCATTGATTGATCATTGACTTATATAACTAAACATCAATTAAACATGGTCATACAAACATTGTACGACCAGTATTTACAGAACTGGTACAGTGATGTTCGCAATTCGTCAAAGCTTTCCACATATATCTCATTTAAAACCACATTTTCCATTGAACAATATATATCTGCAGTCGAAAACGATACATTTAGAATCGAGCTAACCAGATTTCGAAACTTGAGATCGAGGAAGGTCGATACAGGCACGTGGATAGGCAAAAACGCTTGTGCAAGCTCTGTAATATGAACGTCGTAGCAAATGAATACCATTTCCTATTAATATGCCCGTACTACACGTACTCGCTTAAGACATGCATATTTACCAAGGTACTATTGCAGATGGGCAACCAACACTAAATTCATATATTTGATGAGAACCAAAAATGAAACCCGATTAAAACAACTTGCAAAATACATCTATTTGGCCACTGCAATGAGAAAATTGTACTTATGAGATAATGGATAGATAGCCAGTGATGGCTCAGATCCGCCGACGCATTAGCATGAACGAATCAGGACCATTACTATTTTCAGAATGGTGTCCATTTGGGCAGAACTCGACTCACAGGTTATCTTGTTACGTGTATTTACTTATATAGTTACACTGTATGACTTGTATTTCCCTTGCTCTTATCGCTCCGCCAATGTCAATGACAATGTATTCTGGCGAGAAGCAAATTGTGCTTAAATGCTAATAAAGTATGTATGTATGTATTACTAATAATGCAATAAGTATAATTGATGTTTATAAATAGCTGCACCTGCTAAACGATATGTTAATAGGTGTTAATCACGTTTTGTCCAATTCCGCGAGGCCCGATCGGCACAGGTGCACGTTTAGATAATTTAACAAAACAAGTATATTTGTGGTAGATTATTGCATTAAAATGATTAAAATGATCATAACACATAATAATTCAGTCAATTCAATGACAATGTATCGTATAAATATCCGCTAACGGACGTACAAGCAACTTCGAACTTCTAACAGCCTTCGTAGCCTTTGTGAGCCTTTGTGGTGTTTAGGGTGACCGCACCCGGGTTTAGGGTGACCGAACCCACCCATAAATTATTTTATCGTCCCATACGAACTCGCCCAAAGTTCAGTGTTATTGTTTGTTTTTGTTCCGTTATTGTTATGTAGTGCAGATATACTTTGCAAAACAGCGTTGACTTACACTATAACGATAACATAATGTCACGTTATTTAAGATGAAACAACACTGTTTTGTTTTGATGAATTGCTGCGTCCATGTGGAAAACGGGGTGGGGGTCACACGAAACACCCAAATACACTATAATACACCAAACTACAGTCTAAATACAGATAAATATACTACAAATACACCATAGTTAGTGTCAGATAGTAGTGTAAATCATATAATTGACAAAATAGTTAAATTGGCCATATGTTCGATTAATGAAAAGTGTGTCATTGTCAGATTCTGTAAAAATCATGATTAATGTACGTCTGCAACCACCTTTAACGCAACGTGGATTTGGAAATGATAAACAGACAGACGTGTTCCATTAATGAGTGTGGATACTGGTAAAACTGTACACATGTATCATACGACCCTCTAACTTCGAGAGCAGCAAATAGTCGAGGTCATTTTTATTTTCTCGTTCCATAGCGAGATTAGATTTAGAATATGGATTTTCATACAGTCCTATTTTTTTGGTTAAATTTACACTTTTAAGTTCATCCACATCAATCCATGGCTTCCATTTATCAGCAGATATATGAAATCTGGTCTCTTTTTTGTTACTCCAATTGTGGATGAGTGCCACATGCAGAATGGATTGAACTTTCTTACTCCAAAAATAGACATTACCACTTTAAATATTATATTTGGAAAATATTTGACTATCTATGACTCACAACAACAAAAGGACATGGCGATTTTTACGAGTGCATTTCCCATTATAAAGTTGTAAAGTTTCTGTTAGATGCATCAATACAGCAGGCATGCACATTTCTCAACATAAATGTGGAAACTGGTCCGGAGATACACTGGTTACAAACTATTTACCCACACACCTACCCCACCCACCACATTTCGCCATTGCAATTCAGTTATTTTTTTAGACACATATGTTTCAATGTTCTGCCTTGCTGTTCAAGATAATAATGTGTATGCAATAAACTTTTGAACTATATATGCTTTGCAATTCATGCAATGTCCGTCCGTCCGTTTATTTATTTGAAAATTTGTGTAAGAATTTCTCAAATCACCTATAATTTCTTGTTTGCCTTGAGCTAATATCATCATATTGCACAAATGCATTACTTAGTAACGACATATCCTCGCTATATTACAACTAGCTGTGTATAACAGTGCAGATCTCGCGAGCCGTCTCAACAGGATCTGCACTTTTATCTTCATACTGTGATAGATTGTTACAATTACTAAAAATATATTTTGTTTCACCGATGTTAGGCCATAAACATAAAAAAAGTACTTTGGTTCTCAGACACTGGGTTTGCGGAATGTGACGCGGGGATGGGGGTTAACTATCTTTTGGTTTGTTTAAGATGTTCTATTCGCATTTTCTTCAAGTTTCCATCTTTTATCAGACATTATTGGATTTAATATGTGTTTTGCATGGTATTGTTTTTTCTTGATCATGTGGAGAATTTACAGTACGGTTTTATTTATGCATGAAGATAAAATGCTCGAGGCGCACGGAATTTTATGACGCTGCGATATCTGAGAACCAACGTACTTTTGTATGGTCTTTTGATATTTCACACTTACATGTAGTGACATATACCTATATTCGACAGGACGATTCACATTCATAAACGCAAAATGGCCCGGATCAGCTCATGACAGCCATGTATTTACGAACTCGAGCCTATGGGACCACCTTGAAAGAAACCACAGATCATTAGAAGATGGCATATTGTTGGGAGATCGCGCGTACGTATTCATCCACAAAACGGAGCCGCTTGAACATGTGACTGGAGAAATGGGGTTTATGGGTTTTGCGACGAGTGCAGATCCCGTCATGCTTCTAACTAGCAAATAGGTTCGCTACCAGGCTACAGTAGTGTGCTATTTGATCAGGAGCTACCCTTGTCACACATGCCATAAACCAAATTTCTCCATTCACAACCACATATATATATTGACGCAGCCGTCACACCTAATAATTATGATTGAACATGTTTCGAGCAATGTACAGGGTAATTGTAATATGAATACAGAATTGACGGTTTGGTATTACTATTTGTGACGTTGACTAGATAAATGGGGCTTATTGGTTTTGTAACCAGTGGGTCATCAGATCAGCATGTACATCCCCACAGTCTAATCAGATATGCACCGTTCAATATTCCACCAATTACAAATATATACAAATCAAATCACAAATACCATAATCTCCATTTCTCCAGTTACAACCACATAATGTGATTACAGGTACGCATGCAAACCATACATGACAGGCCCGTACGCAGAGGGGGGTACGCACCCCCTTTAACCCCTTCAACACCACAGGCCTGTATAGTGGTATTGGCAAAAAATGTAGATCCAGATGAGCCGGCTCGTGACGAGCCGTCTCATCAGGATCTGCACTTTTTGAAAGTAATTTTCATAATTTTGAGAACAAAAACACCTCATGTTCATAAATGGACTGGTCTGGAAATCATTTTGTGATGATTGGAATGGGTTGCAAAATTAACATATCAAAATCCATTCCAGTTATTTAGAGGTGAAATCGTTAATCTGCCGAGGTCTGTCCGTGAATGTGCAAAAAACAATGTTTAGCCCTTCGCGCCGTCGATAACGCACCCGCCCCCCCCAAATTAATTCCTGCGTACGGGCCTGCATGATGACACCAAATCGTGATCCTGGACAAGATCGAGGTCGCCAATGTTACCAGACATGTCACATGTGTACACGGTCGACAATAGAGAGAACGTTTGGCAGATGGAGAAGGCGCTTCCACGTACTGCACACAGAGGTATGTGTGTTAATGTTTTCGTATACTAAAATCAAAGTACTGAACGTATGGAAATATGCTATCTCCACAAAAACTGATCGGTGTGTGGGGTAAGTCAACTTTGTAAAATACACTGATGTAACTTGCAGGGTCGGTACTGGAATATATAAAAGAATCTTCCACCCGTGCTAGTAGGGTACTGTCCCGTGAGACCTGAAGATAACAGCAGCTGTATGTCTTGATCTGTATTTTCCAGAATTTAACGGATAAACTCAGTACAAAACTGTGAAAACTGTAGAGAATAATATATGTAGAGTTGTATATACAAAGCAAGACAGACCAAACGCCCTTTGATAAGTTGACAGGCTATTTTCTTCGTCGTACTCGCCATTTGGTATTTTTCATCCAATAATATTTAAACCTTCCATAAATTCATAATGCAAATACAATACATTTGATCTGTTTAAAGTTTGCGAAGAGTGTTCGGACTTTAAACATACACATGTATCGTACACCCCAGTAAACGCAACATATCCTGTTTAATTAAACATATCCTGTCTATAATAGATGAGATCATCCATTTCAGATAAGAATGACACCGACCAAAGCGTGCCTCATTATAATGGCATGTGCGGTTCTGCACAATATTGCTATAGTGCTAAAATATACATTCAATGACGAAGACGACGTTGATCAGCAACCGGAGACGCCTGTATACAATGGGCCAGAGACTGGCAAAGGTATCCGGGACCACTTTGCCTCTCAGTATTTTAATGCACGCCATTATATACCAAAAATGTTGTAACAATATAGTGAAGGTTTATTAAATATGGCTAGCTATCAAATTCAGTATGGATATTACATTATTTTTCTAGCACCTTAATGGGAATATCATATGATCTAGTTCCAGGCGGCCGTTTAAGTATACTTTGTACGATAAAAATGTTCGTTAGAAAATTTCTATGAATTAAAAATACATGCTCATGGAGTTGTCTGAGGCTACTGTATTTGTCCTGATAATTCCTGATCAACTAGCACACTGTAGCCTGATAACGATCTATATTCCTTGTTAGCAGCATGGCTGGTGTTTCATTGATGGAATAGCGACCAGTGCAGATCCTGATCAGACTGTGCGGATGCACAGGCTGATCTGGATCTACACTGGTCGCAAAACCAATAAGCCCGATTTCTTCAGTCACCACCACATATATGTATCAGGTAACATGCCAAATACACACCGGCTGATAACAATGTCTTAACATACGTGTTACAACAAATTGAAAACTAATGTTTCGCTGGTTGACTGACATCGCATGATGTTGCCAAAAGAGATCAGTGCAACGTAAACAAGACGACGTTCATTCCAGTACATGCACCAATATTTACAGTACAATACAGTAGATTACAACAGCTAAGCATTTTGGAAGATCGGACGTCAGTGCAAACGTTATTCTAATTTAATTTGTGCACTTACGAACGTCTTATTCGTACACATTTTAGTGAACTTACCACATGTTCATTCACTGTGAGTTAGATGCATGTTTTCATGAACGGGTTTACTACTACCCGTCTTAAAAATACATCGTTAATGAAACCAGGCTGGTTGAATTTCTTGAACGCGGTTTGCTACGCTCGCTCATTTGTTTAGCGTAAGTACACACTCAGTCGTGCAATATTTCACGACAATCACCTCCAAGTGGTTACATAAACGATATTTATTTAATCATCACAGTAGTGACAATGTAAGTGTTTATTTAGCTTCTTCCAGTAGTTTGCACATGGTATCTGCAGTTGTATAGTGCAAAACATGCACAAAGTTGTAAACTGTATAATTAATGGTGACACGGTATGTATTTTGCACCTGCTATTTAGGCCAATAGCCCGAAAATCGCCCAGTCAGTGCATCACCTGGCCTGCTTCTAACAAACACTATTTGTCCTTACCATGCCACAGGGTTTGCTATGGAATGAAATTATGGATGATGATAAATATGTATATGAAGTTTCAAGTCAATAAGAATAAATTGCCCTTTATTGAACATAATAGAGTTGAGCAGTTCCTCGCATGTCTGAGAATTCTGCTGGATTTGAAGCCGCAGTTTCTCTTTCTCCAGCTCCTGTTTCTCAATATCGTTCTTAAACCATCTGCACTGTGCGTCTTGTAGATCGTCTAATGACGCTTTCTGCTTCCGTTTCCTGCAACAAGTAAACCTGTTAAATGCACTGGGTCTCCGATATGCGCAGATATATGGTGTACGAACGGGGTCAAAACTAAATGTACATGTGCAGCTATAAAACATATACAGCTGCCCCTGTAAATATACAGCTGCACCTGTAAAAATACAGATGCACCTGTAAAAAATACAGCTGCACCTGTAAATATACAGCTGCACCTGTAAAAATACAGCTGCACCTGTAAAAAATACAGCTGCACATGTATTTTTTATAGCTGCAGCTGTAAATGTATAGGTGCACCTGTAAACAATACTGCTGCACCTGTAGTTTTATAGCTGTACCTATAAAATGTACAGCTGCACCTGTAAAAATACAGCTGCACCTGTAATTATACATCTGATTGGAGCGGAATTTTGACCCAGGCAAATCAATATACAGGTGCACCTGCATATACAGCTACACCTGTATGTTTACAGGTGCACCTGTAATTTTACAGGTGCAGCTATACTTTTTACAGGTGCAGCTGTAATTATACATCTGATTGGAGCGGAATTTTGACCCAGGCAAATCAATATACAGGTGCACCTGCATATACAGCTACACCTGTATGTTTACAGGTGCACCTGTAATTTTACAGGTGCAGCTATACTTTTTACAGGTGCAGCTGTAATTATACATCTGATTGGAGCAGAATTTTGACCCAGGCAAATCAATAAACAGGTACACCTGCATATACAGCATATATATTTACAGGTGCAACTGTATTTTTTACAGGTGCACCTTTATATTTTTATAGCTGCACCTGTAAATTTAGTTTTGACCCCGTTCGTACACCATAGATATAGGGCGGAATCCAATTGTATCTTACGTAGCATATGCGATATATATGGGATTTAGTACTAAACTCATTGACCCGGCCTTAAATGTGACCTTGGCTGTTGATAGGCCGTTAAACCCCAACAAACAAACAAACATAAAAAACAAGGCTCTGCCAAGTTTCTTTTGAAATCTGTGAACAATTTTAATAAATATATTAAATCAACGCAAATGTTTGATTTATTGCATAATCACAGTATCATATGTGACTGGAGAAATGGGGCTTATGGGTTTGCGACCATTGCAGTTCCAGATCAACCTGTGCGTCCGCACATTCTGATCAGGGTCTGCACTGCTCGCCATTCCTTCAATAAGACACCCATCATGCTACTAACAAGCAAAACACATCGTTACCAGACTACACGAGTGTGTTATTTGATGTAACAGTTCAGTTAGGCTAACAGTCCGTTAAGCTATCTGATGTTTTGAGCAACCGGGCCCTGCATGTTATGTATACTTCGCTATATGGTTATTGAGAGAAACTATGCAATATGAGACTAATTAAAAATAGTATCATGAACTAACCTAATAAAGTGTGTATTAATTTAGCAAATACTTATTAGGTTAATACAACGAAGTAGACAGTAAAGTAAGAACGTTTCAATTACTCCTTCATAACGCCAAGGTGCATGATCACGTGGTTAGAACAACAACAACAATGGCTAAAAGTGTTGAAAGCGCGTCCACTGCAAAGTAAGTATTATTTGATATTTTCCTTAAGGTATTAGGTCATAGATAGATACATTTGACTTCAATGATAATTGCTTCATAAGAGTGATGTGATATATGAATATAACATATGTGAATATTGTTTGTTACTGTATACTATATGGAGAATTGAGTCGCCATCTACGTCATCTTTGTATGTACAAGCCATCGTACAGTTTCACCACTTCGTGTGTTTTACAAATACAGCAAATAATATGACAGTAAACCAAATAAAAGGTGATGCAATACATAATAGACAGATATGACAACGGCAAGCTATACATATTATGCCAGCAAACTATACAAATACGAGATATCTGAGCATTTCTCCCACCAATCTTCAAAATAAATTTCGATGTGTAAACGTTTCAATCTGATGCACATTATATGTTAGTGTACACGTTACCCATGGGTAAAGCCATATCTACTCGCATAGTAGGTGAGTAGACACCAGGGACAATACACTCGGGTAACTGCTTACACGTCATTGGTTTTGATAGCTAATAACAGAGTACAGTAGTGGGTATATACATGTGTTGTGTGGTTGTGTGCGATATTCTGTGTATGAGGTTATTTATAATGGTGGTACATGTTGTTAACAATACAGGCACAAACCTGTCCAGAAACAAGAGGGCCATGATGGCCCTAATTCGCTGACCAGACTCCATGAACACCAGAGGAGAATGTGAAATTGAGTTCATATGTGTTTTAAAACAATTGTGCTATTTTTAGGTCGCGGTCATCTTGGATTAAGCGATGACTCTCATTTTACCAAATCTGAAAATGCTTCACCCAAGGATCTTAACTTACTATGCATTTTGGCCAGCATCGGCCACGTGGTTCCTGAGAAAAAGACGTTCAAAATCTCGAATAAATGGACCTTTTGGCGGCCATCATGGATGACATAATCATCCGATTCCGACAAATATTGCACCAGAGCAATCGCCTCATCGATGCCTTCAATTTGATATATGACATGAGCATATTCAGTCAAAAATAAAATTTGACCCCACCGGCTACGCCCATTTTTGACAAAGGGGTCACCATTTCAACACCTTTGAAAGAACATTTTACATCGATCATTCCTACCATGTTTCGTCGAAATCCGGCTGGCGGTTCATGAGAAGAAGATTTTTTAAGAATTTGTGCTATTTTTAGACGGCGGCCATCTTGGATTAGCGACGACCTCTGTTTTAACAAATCTGAAAAGACTTCACCCATGGATCATAACTGTGAAATTTGGCCACCATGGGCCAAGCGGTTCGTGTGAAGAAGAATTTTGAAATCTCTAATAAAAGAATTACCTTTTGACCTTTCGGCGGCCATCTTGGATGACAAAACCATTCAATTTCGAAAAAAAATGTACCAGAGCAATCGCCTCTTTGATACCTTCGATTTGATATAGACATGACCATATTCGGTCAAAAACAAAATTTGACCCAAATTTAACCCCACGGGCCACGCCCATTTTTGACACCGGGGTCACCATTCTAACAACTAGAGCATTGTACATCGATCATTCCTACCAAGTGTTGTCGAAATCCGGCTGGCGGTTCAGGAAAATAAACTTTTTTAAGAATTTGTGCTATTTTTAGACGGCGGCCATCTTGGATTAGCGACGACCTCCGTTTTAACAAATCTGAAAAGACTTCACCCATGGACCATAACTGTGAAGTTTGGCCACCATGGGCCAAGCGGTTCGTGTGAAGAAGAATTTTGAAATCTCTAATAAAAGAACGACCTTTTGACCTTTCGGCGGCCATCTTGGATGACATGACCATCCAATTTTGACAAAAAATGTACCAGAGCGATCGTTTCTTTGATACCTTCGATTTGATACAGACATGACCATATTCGGTCAAAAATAAAATTTGACCCCAATTTGACCCCACACACCCATTTTTGACTCCGGGGTCACCATTTTAACAATTTTGAAAGAGCATTGTAGATCGATCATTACTACCAAGTTTCATCGAAATCCGGCTAGCGATTCATGAGAAGAAGATTTTTTATGAATTTATGCTATTTTTAGACGGCGGCCATCTTGGATAAGCGACGACCTCCAATTTAACAAATCTGAAAAGGCTTCACCCATGGACCATAACTTTCAAGTTTGGCTACCATGGGCCAAGCGGTTCATGTGAAGAAGACTTTTGAAATCTCTAATAAAAGAACGATCTTTTGACCTTTCGGCGGCCATCTTTGATGACATAACCATCCGATTTCGACAAAAAATGCACCAGAGTGATCGCCTCGTTGATACCTTCGACTTGGTATATAACATGACCATATTCGGTCAAAAATAAAATTTGACCCCAATTTGACCCACGGGCCACGCCCATTTTTGACCCCGGGGTCACCATTTTAACAACTTTGAAAGAGCATTGTAGATCGATCATTCCTACCAAGTTTTGTCGAAATTTGCTTGGCGGTTCTTGAGAAGAAGATTTTTTGAAGAATTCGTGCTATTTTTAGACGGCGGCAATCTTGGATTACGTAATGACATCATTTTAACAATTTTGTAATCCCCCTACCTAAGGACCATGACCATGAAGTTTGGTGACTATAGGCCAAATGGTTAACGAGGAGAAGACGTTTGAAAATGTTCACGGACGACGACGACGGACGACGAACACATTGCGGTAACAATCGCTCATATGAGCTTCGCTCAGGTGAGCTAAAAACTGATATATTTTACAGTTTGGTGTACTATAATCGATAGGAGTATATATGGTATGTGTTGTTTGGTTGGCCAGGTAAAAGTGATACACTGTGCGATTTTCTGTGTATGAGGTTATTTATAATGGTGGTACATGTTGTTAACAATACAGGCACACATCTGTCCAGAAAACTGACATATTTTACAGTTTGGTGAACTATAATTGATAGGTGTCCGTTCTCCTGGATTTTCTTCCTGTGATTAGCTACATTATAGCATATGTTTTACTTCACATTTTGAGTTCCTTGTCAAACGGCAGAGCAGGTGAAACTAGCTGATGGTTGGAACACACAAAGATGGCAGACTTTGCCACTCCTTCACCGTGTAGGATACAGTAACGAGGCAGTATTCACATATATGTTATACATATATCACATTTACGAAGCAATTATCTTTGAATCAAACGATGATAAGGTATAGAACGGATCCTTAATATGCAACGGATTTTGATGAAATATGGCGCAGCAAACACGTCTTCATGAGCTGCATTTGGTGGTCTCGGGACTTCGGCACATACTTATGTGGTTTTTGCGAAGAATAGATTTCCGTGTTCCGATTCTTCACAAAAGCGACAGAAGTTTGAGCCAAAGTACCCAGACCTGCAAATGCAGCTTAACAATACGCATTTGATGCTGGTACCTAGTAGTGCTCATTAGACATGTTCATTGCATATATGCCGATTATCTAATGTCTGCAGTCGATGATACAATGTTAAAAACAAAGTAGTTTTCACCATTCCCCACCCACAAATTTTACAATGGGAATTTTGCATATAATGCATTTCATTTATGTTGTGCAGTATCACTTACTTATAAATGGTTTACATACATATGCAACTACTTAGGTACTACTAATAGCTATCCGTACACACTTCAGATACAGTGTGTCCGAATGTTCGTCCGTCTGTCCGTCCGCTTCGCATTTACTTAGTGAAGGTAACAACTACGTTACGAGTCCCATTATGATATTCTCTCGCAGTGTATATTAATTGTATCCATGATAATTATACACAATAGTGTTGGCAAGCTATGTTCCATGCCCATATTCTGCTTACATAATGTCTATAGCAGATGATGCAGTGGTAAAACAAGTAGTTATAACCATTCCCACCCACTGAATTTACAATGGCCATTTTATATGCAATGCTCTTTCTTATTTTATACGCTGCCAGATACTTATGAAAGGTTCATATGAATGTGTAGCTACTAAAACGAGTACTATTAGTTATCCACACACATATCAGATACATAATGTATGTGTGTTCGTCTCTCTATATGTCTATTTCATATGTATGCAGCCATGACACTTTTCATGATTACTATGTTGTCATAAGAATAAAATTAGGTAGTGGAGCGGATGAAACCGGTATAATACATATCCCGATTCCACATAAAGTACAGAGTATAACCCATTCCCAGTCATCAGTAGGAACATTACTCAAATGCGTAGTTGGCGCATGTACTCGTAAAATCATGTATATAATAAAAGTTCATACCTTGCTGATATGCTGACAACCAGAGATGAAAAGCAAATATCTGCATCTCGGTAAGGCAGAGAACTGAAATACACTATGTGCCATACGACAATGTGTGTGTTCCAATGTGTATGGCCGTCATCCATTACCAGTATAAGTGTACACCCGTACATATATGGCCATTGCCTAATGCATATAGATAGATATCATGGATATTGCTACATTAGTGCACAATCTCATTAGAGAGTCACCCATTACAATATTGTATTTCGAAAGTACGGCAATGAAAGTTAATATTTAACCAGGAGTTCTTAATAATAAAATTATATAATATGTAAGGTTGATATACCATTCCATAATGTTCATATAAACAAAGACATTTAAGATACGTGATCTTTCTAAAAGCATACATGTGCTGTGCAAATATATGCACTATATTTATTTATACAGCTGTTATGTACATGTACGCATGCATGAAATAGTCTTTTGAACATTCAGTGTTCTTAATTGTTTCACACGTGTTACTCTACACATGTAGTGTCCAATTACGAAAAACAAAACTTATATGGGTATGTAATCAACTTGTAATAGTTTAGATTGGCATATACACGTATAGCATTCGGATAACAGCATCATTACATATTTCAAATATACGAGAACATCGCTGAAATGTATTTTTTGCATTCATACTGTGCCAAAATTAATATTTGACAAATGTGTCTAAAAGTATCAATGACTTCTGTAAAGATGTATCATTTAAGCTAATGTATATAATTACAGGGTGGTTCGAAATATATGTCCCCACTTTAAATAGACATAACTAGTGTTCTAAGCAAGATAATCATTCAAACTAAAGTTTATTACAAAGTAATATATTGTACCATTTTACTCATTAGTTAGTCTAACTAACGACGTCGCTACTTTTATGGTATGACGTCACAATATCAAAGTATGATATTATTACTGGTATTTCAAAGAATTCATGAAAATTGGTCGAAACTGTTACGAATATTGAAACGCGATCGATAGCATCGGAAAATGATAATGACATGTTACGGCAGACTATTTGAAACATTAACAAATGTTATATTCTGACTGAATGATGAATCATTAAACCGATAAACATATATTCTACAGTGAATTGGGTGTGTTGTTACATGCAGGTAGTACTTGGTTGATTGTGTCATATTTATTTGAAAAATGTATATTACCGGTATGTATACTTTATGTATATTAATGTATGTTATGTAAACAAAGAACATTCATCATTTAGATATGTAATTGCAGTTATTATCTATTATGAAGGCCATGTTACACAAAAGTTGACCATATGATGAGATAAGTATATAATGTATGTGGTATTTTTTCATTAGAACCAAACTATATGTACAGCTGTAGACGGTCTTAGAATCCGTAATATCGATATCCCTGAAACTTGTATTCTTTGAACACGTATGGAATGAATCTTTTCCAGATATGAACTAGCTTAGTACCTACATGAGCATATCTTGAGAAAGGAAAGATTTTATTCCATTAGCAAAAAAAGAAACAATTGAGGAGATGCACTTGTTCACAAATCAAGTCAGCATTTGGATGCAAGTTTTGTGTGAAAGTCAGATTTTTCAAAGACCGGCTATTTTTACGTTATGTAATAAAATGGGTATATTTTATGAAAACCATGTATAAAGCAGTTAATCTCCGTTTTCTGTCGCGCCTGCTTTAGCAGAGGCGCGACTATAGTCGGCGCTTTTTCCGTCGTCGTCGTCGTCGTCGTCCGCGTCGTCGTCCGGTTTTTTTGTAAGGCAAATGCGTTAAAGTTATTGTTTTTTCACAATATCTCTTTAACCCCTAGCCACACTTTCATAATATTTCACATCAATGTATGTCTATGGATGATGCTTCATTACCCACACCCCAACATCCAAATTCTGAAGGTCAAGGTGGTCATTTATTTACTTGTAATGTTCACCGGTTTTGTAACAGAAATGCGTTAAAGTTATTGTTTTTTTCGTAATATCTCTTTAACCCCTTGCCATACTTTGATAATATTTCACATCAATTTTTGTCTAGGGATGATGCTTCATTACGCACACTCCCACATCCAAATTCTCAAGGTCAAGGTCATTTATTTACTTTTAATGTTCACCGGTTTTGTAACAGAAATGCGTTAAAGTTATTGTTTTTTCACAATATCTCTTTAACCCCTTACCACACTTTGATAATATTTCACATCAATGTTTGTCTAGGGATGATGCTTCATTACGCACACCTCAACATCCAAATTCTCAAGGTCAATGTCATTTATTTACTTGTAATGTTCACCGGTTTTGTAACAGAAATGCGTTAAAAGTTATTGTTTTTTCACAATATCTCTTAACCCCTTGCCACACTTTGATAATATTTCACATCAATGTTTGTCTAGGGATGATGCTTCATTACGCTAACCCCCACATCAAAATTCTCAAGGTCAAGGTCATTTATTTACTTTTAATGTTCACCGGTTTTGTAACAGAAATGCGTTAAAGTTATTGTTTTTCACAATATCTCTTTAACCCCTTGCCACACTTTGATAATATTTCACATTAATGTTTGTCTAGGGATGATGCGCAATGAACATCCAAATTCTGAAGATCAAGGTCATTTATTGACTTGTAATGTTCACCGGTTTTGTAACAGAAATGCGTTAAAGTTATTGTTTTTTTTCACAATATATCTTTAACCCCGTGCCAGACTTTGATAATATTTCACATCAATGTTTGTCTATGGATGATGCTTCATTACGCACACCCCTACATCCAAATTCTCAAAGTCAAGGTCATTCATTTACTTGTAATGTTCACGGTCAATGCCTCGGCAGGCGCGACACCGTTTCCGTGGCGGAATTCTTGTCTTGAATATTACTTACTGCAAAAATGGTGAATAATTATATTTTATTCTGATATATAAATCACAATGATTGTTATTATCTACTTGTAACAGATAGGTCCCAAAGTGGGGACATATATTTTGAACAATCCTGTATATACTTGAAGGTCATCAATGTGTCTACAATGCATAAAGTTTGGTATGTGTATATTAGTACGCATGTAATCTGACAAAGCTATTCTGGGGTATTCAACAATCAATATAGTCTAGTTTTAAAACCACGCACATCCGATTTGCATACATATAACTACACCATGCAACATGAGACGACGTTTAATTGTACCGTTATTGAAACGATGACCCAGATGGAATCTAATACATCAATAGGAAAATACTAGTGCACAAAGAAAGTGCCCATTCTTCACTAAATCTCATAATTTATCAATTTACAGCTGTCAAATTATATATATCACACGCTCATGTGTGACTATTTGTTGGCACACACACTCATAGGACTATATATATGCGTTTAAATCCAATAAATAATAAATGTATCCCCACAACCTATTATGCAATGTATAAAAATTATCTAACAATATCATATATCGTCTATATAGACACGTTAAGCTTAGATTTACTATGCAGTTGAACTAATGTCTACATGACATTCAAACTATTTAGGCGGGCGGTCAGAATCAGGCTTGTGGACGGTGCTTTGTGCCACATTGTGCCACAGGTTGTGTATTTTTCTGGCTCTTTGGTCTCCTCGGAATATATATTTCTCTTATTTGACAACAGCCAATGCCATTATATTAATGACCTAAACACACTATAATCATAAACTAATTTGCACATTTGTTTCCTGAATGCAGAATTATATTTACCTGTTTAGCATATGTATACTACAAACACTTTGTAGCTAATACACATTTATTTGTAACATACATCCCTATGTGGCATTGAATCCACGTAGCAGGTCGTCGTCTGTCAAATTTAGTACACTGCTGATGGACACATTCCATTGCTAAAGCAACCAGAGACATGTATTCAAGTATAATCTATGGGTTAGCACATTTTGATGAGCACAAGACAAGATGCGGAACCTCCTCTGTGTAAGGTTATAGAGAATAGTAGGTTAGTGCCGTGAATGGGAAAAAATATCCGGCAAGGCTCAAGAATTTCTTTATTTCTCATCAGAAGTATATGTTGTGACCACTCATTTGAACCGTCTCGCTGAGACGGTTCAAATGAGTGGTCACAACATATATTTTGGTTCAGAAATAAGGAAAATAGATAGAGAATAGTAGGTTAGTGCACGTGAATGGGGAAAAAATATCTGGCAAGGCTCAGGAAACGGGATGGGCGAGGCTCTGCCGAGCACATCCCGTTTCCGTGCCGCGCCAGATATTTTTTCCCATTCACGGCACTAACCTACTATTCTATTTATCCCTTCAACACCTACAAATGGCTGTAAAATGCAAAAATTGTATTGACTGGATATCAAAAATGTTTCACGGCACCGTGTTTCACGGCACATACGCACTGTGTTGACGGGATAAATCATCAACTACTTTAGCAAATTGCATCTGTATTAATAGTGTATATATAAATCCGCCAGTAGCACATTCTAATTGCAAAAGCGGTCATGTTCATGATCATCTTGAAACTAACAGTCATTGTGACATTGTATTTGATTAGGTTTTGGGTATATTAGTTTCAATAATGTTTAATTAGAAAAATAGATACAGCACATGTACTGTACATGTACTGTTTAATGTAGAAATGAATACACCAGTGACTGCATGGATTATATCATTACCATGTATTGTATTTATTTTTCAAATGTCTGCAACTCATGAACAATAGTTCTTTACAATTATTGGCGCATGTGAAGACATATGTGGGATTCGTACTGTTGGAGAAGCCATGCTTATATACCCATGTCATCCATTATTCAATGTACCATCCTACATACTGCATTGACGTTCATCATCATACTTGTTTAATTCGGAGAAGTGTCTTCTAACCAACCACATTAAATAGACGGCTCAATAATAACATTGTTTCCATTGTCAACAATCAATACATTTTGGAAACACTTTGAAACATTTCTTCAATACTAAAAATGATTGAAATCCATCCATATCTGTCTTTGAAAATAAACACAACAGCGCATCCTATGCATAGCAATGTTATTGTTGTTTAATTACTGAAAACTACAGCTTCATCGTCAATATCATTGAATAGCTGGTTATTGTGGAGGCCATTTTTAAAATCTAATTATAGAATTGTATAACTGGATTATAAAGTGATTCGATTTGTATATCAAACTGGTATGGATACATGAAATACTACATGAAATGCCGTTTAAACCAGCTCCATATAGTAAAGAGTAGAACAAAAACGCGATCATTTTGGCGGCAATTTTTACTTTCTTGATAATTATGGAAGGATATTGCATCAATATCTCCTGTAATATATATGTAATGTCTCTAATCGTTCATAACAGCACGCGATTCGCAAAATAAGTTGCAAAACAGCCTATTTCGGCAGCCATTTTTAAATATTTTGCCATTTGCTGATTTAATTAATGCATGATGTATTCGCAATCAGTTTACATTCAAACTGTGACTGAATTATCATGATTATAGCAATTTAACCAGTTAATATTGATCAGAATGAAAGTTAACTGTCCTTATTAAAATAAAACAATAATGATTGGCGGCCATCTTGGAAAATGGCCGCCATTTCTTCATCCAGCGGCTATTTTAGCACATACAACCTGTCAGAAGTGCATATGGTGCACCTACCGGTAAAATTCCACCAATGCACTCGACATGTTTTACTGGTCTCTCCGACTTTGTTGGACTGGGATTTAATGGATCAACTTAGGTCGTAAGGTTTTATAAACAAACAATATTTATAAATGTACATGAATACACGCAGCTACATGTACGATTATGGTGACAGACAAGAATATGTGATCTCATCGATAACAGTTTGTTGCCTCGGAACAGTCGCCCACGCCCCAGACATTTCAGTCACTCATGTCAATTGTGGCGCCCTCTTAAACACGGGTTTTGAAATAACCAGCTTCAATGCTGAGTAGAACGTATTTCAGGTATGTATAAGCCAAAATACATGTGTGTAACACATCTTCACAATTCGAAGGATCATTCCCTTGGTCTTCTTACATATGTCGAAGGGAACGTCAAGTTATGAATAACCAGCTTCAATGTTGGGTCAAAATTATCTCCGGTCTGTATCAGACAATACACACATATGTAACCCAGCTGCACAATTCGTAGGATTATTCCCTGGTCTTCTTACAAATATCTAATTTCAAGGGAAAGTCAAGATAGTCCATGGTTTACTCGGCCTAGACAGTTAGGGATGTCGGAGTTTTCCCCGATTTACGGTTTGCCTTGTGACCCAATGTTAAATTTGGCCGTTTTGAAAGTCGATTTTGGATCAATATTGGACGATTTAGTTAATAAAAGACATACACACACATTGTGTAATGTATATTTTATGACTTACAATGTCTTGTTTTGAAATATGTAACATGTGGGTGACTTTCAATCCATAAATTCTAATCACTTGCGCGTTCACTTTTTTTTGTGGACGCTCCATTTTGAAAAATCACGTGATAGGTGGTCTGGCTTATTTTCGATAACGCGATAATTTCCTAATGGATATTTAATTTGGGCATGTCAACGGAAAGAAAAAAGCATCCTCTACACGATTCTGTTTTCTGCTGCTGAGATTTCTGAGAGTAAAATCGTGTTTTTGGTGCTAGAAAGGGGTAACTATTTGAACAGTGATTTTTATAGGAACCTCTGGATTCGACATCCTAGGACATCGACAGTTTCTTTAACAATCATTAATGTGCCCAACAAACACTTTATTGAACCGCTTAGCTTGTGCGCAGTTGATGGCATTTTTGTTTTAGTAACCTCATATCAAACCGGCAGTTCGGAACACGAGCCGTGTCATGCGTTTTCGCGACCATTTTATTTTCACTTCCACATCGAAAAAGGCAGCGTTACAGTAGAGCTGGCCGTTTTTGGTGTAAAATTAAAGTGAAAAATTGTTGTTTAATGATGCCTCTGTGTGTTTGTGGGTCCTTGTAGATTCACTTTGAATATATGTTCAACAATTCAAAAAAGATAAAAAAAAGAAAAGAATTCAACTCCAAATCACAATGTTATTATCAATCAAATTGAGCTGCATCATTATTATTGAGTATCGTGTATTTAGCGATTTTTTTTTTTGGAGACACTTAACTTTCCATCCTACCTACCCAAGTGCTCTCCGCCACCTCACCACAGCCCCACCTCTTTCTGTGGGCATTTCTTTTTATTAATTGAAAACCGTCTGGAGGCCAATTAATTATGCAATATAACTATTTGATCTATTTTGTATTCAAGAAAAATGTCTGCTTTTTCTACAGCGGTGGCGGGTGGGGGGATTTCTATTATATATTTGTACAGCGCCGGCGGTGGCGGGTGGGGCAGCTTCCTATTCTTCCTTTCTCCAACAGGCACAAATAGATGTAGCCTGTAGGTAGAAGTTTACAGCTAAACTATTGACCCCTCCCCCCAGTTTGCATTAAGAGGTTCGCCGGTCAATTCTGTCATAACTTCTATATCACTTTAAGGATTAGTTAGATAGGATTAGATTAATGAAATATTTAAACACAGCATACTTCTGAACAACTACCACACATCCATGCTACCCTTAATATGACTTTCACCTTTTGGCCTTCACAACAATTTTTTCACACGTTAAGAAGTTCGCCAGAGTTGTTCATTTCTTCGTGGGTAACCGGTGGGAGCATGCGATGGGTAATTTAACGATCCGGATTGTTCCTTACCGGAATCCCGACCAGAGACCTAGTTTGGCCCTTGTGTACGTCTTTGGTTTTCTTGTATGTGAGAGTTGTACCCCTTATCTGAGTAATATGATTATTAAATCGTAAATCGTAATTGAACCCGTTGGCCCGACCTTATATGACCATGTATAGCTGCTTGATTAGCCGTTAAACACCAACAAACTGTCATAACTTCTATATCATTTGAACATAAATTGTTCAACACAGCATACCTGTGGAAAAATGCCACACATCCATGCTGTCATTTGTATGACCTTGACCGTCACAACTTTTTCACACATTAAGAAATTTGCCTGAGTTTCTCATTTATGTCATCACTTCTATTTCCCTTGATGGATTAAATTAATATTTTAATACATCGTACATGTGGACAAATGCCATACATCCATGCTGGCCTTGACCTGTTGACCTTGACAACTACGCTTGTGAATACGTATCACTTGGTTAATTAACTTTGACACAGTTTCTCCAAACTGCCACCGTGGGCATTTGTGTGCCGACAAGCCACATTTTCTTGTTGCCTCTGCAGCCACATGTCAGATCTAATTACTTTAGTGTTGATCATACTACTTTTGTGGTTGGGCTAATTGACTGGTGTGGAATGGACATAGCACCATGATAGGCTATTCAGGCATGGGAGTGGAACACTATCCCAAATCCTGAAAATTTATTTGAGCAGCGGATTGCGCTGCGATTTGGTAAGGGGGGTATATTTAGCATGAAATAGATCATATTTTCCCCTGAACAAATATGGTATAATTAGGAAAAATTGGCAACATGATCCATTTCAATTTAAAATAATACTTGCAACAAGAAGTCAGTACATGTATAACAGGGATTCAGCTGGGGAAAATAAAAGAATCGGCACTTAAAAATAAAATTCCCATGCCTGGATATTCTAATTTCATGGCTGAATATTGATTTTTCTGTAAATATTCAGTTCTGGTTTTGGAAATTTCTCATTATGGACACATTAAATACGGGATAGACCCGTTGGCCAAGCCTTAAATGACCTTAGCTGTTGATATGCCGTTAAACACAAATTATCAATCAATCCGTGTATGAGAGCCACTGTTGACTAATTGTTGGTTAATTAAATGAGAGCGCACTATATTAGTTAATCCCACCGCCGACCTTGTATTTTTGATAGATACAAAGTTTTTGTACTTCGGTCCATTCATTAGTTCGGCCATTAATATTCAGTTTGTGAATAACTAGTAATATTTAAATAAAAAAATGTTATAAACACACCAAACAACTATATTAATTAACACATTATAATCTTGACATGAACATCTTTGTGCACAAAATAATTGAGCTACTTACTATCAGGTGGTGCATGTATATTATCTGGTTTAAGATCTCTGCACAAAAAACGTTGCCTTTTTCCCGCCAAATTTGAAAAATTGAATAACTCATAAGGCTACAACAAAATTGGCAATATTCCTTTTAGAAAATGTGTTATTTCTCGAAATAAAAACACTCCATACTGCACACTTTTTCGGAAAAAATATCCGCTAAATTAAGAAACGAATTATTATTGTTAATTTTTTTTTGATTTCTCTTCAAAATCGGCAGAAAATGGTAAGAAGATTTCCGAAGTTCTCCAATTTGAAAATTGAATAACTTCTTCACTAATCATGCTAATCAAGATATCTTGATGAAATAACTTGCATTGCACAACTACATTTGGTTAATTTGATACCAACAATCCATACAAATCTCAATTTTTGAAAAATCTCCGACATCCCTAAGACAGTGTCAGCCAGAAATATTCATCTTCTCATCAAATATTATCAAAACTATGACTGCGAAACATCCATATCAACAGCAAAACTCAGGACCCAGGCCCGTAGCGGTGTGTAAAATAATGCCACGGCAGCCTTTTTAGCGGGAAACATTCCACTTAAGACCCTCAAAATCGCATTTCCTACATTCTAAAGTCACCGTCGGAGCATGGATTATGCTTACATTTATACATAATTTCTGTTATACAATTTTGGCCACCGTTTACAAATGTCGTAACATGCTTATTGCGTTCTTATTGCATGTTCAACGCATGAAGCTGACGAAAAAAACAAAACAGGCCAAAATAATGCCACGGCAGCGCCGTGCTGCCGTGGTGGCCGCTACGGCCCTGGGACCTGATAGCATGTATGGCACAACATTCTGCATTCGTTCATTAGTGGGTCCTAATTCATGTTTGTCTTTCTGGAAATGTTTTTACAGCTCGCACATGGTAAAAAGCAAATGGCGTCTTTTTTTGGCAAGGGAAGAAACCCTCATTTGCCTGTTCCTTTCCAGCCGCTGGTTTTCTGCCTCCCTGGCAGTCACCAAAGGGTGAAGAGCAACAGACAAAATGATCTTGACACGCCCCACCTCAAGTTGAATCATAACAAAATTCAGCAAGCCACAAAAAGTTGATTTTGTCACAAAATTGAAATGCAATATAATTGCAGTATTCCTACTTGGAAATATATGTGGCACACCCAAAATTACAGGTGTAATTACAAGATATCTACGTAGAAACATATATGTGGCCAACTGACATTATGGATGTAGCTATGAAATTTCCTACTTGGAAATATATGTATCTGTGGCATACTGAAATCACACGACAGCGCAAACGCGATTGACTATCTACATTTGGCTCAGATAGTCAGCTCCTACGTTATCTTTACCCTTGATGGCTTCTAGCATGAAACGGTAGGTCTGCAGGTATAGTGCCCACCGCATGAGCCTGCCGTTCTCAAGGCGACACTTCTGCAGATATGAGAGTGGCATATGGTCGGTTTGTAATACAAACTTCTTACCATACAGGTAGTTCTGGAACCGCTTGACCCCAAATACCAGGGCTAGACACTCCCGCTCTATAACAGAGTAATTGTGTTCCCGTGACAGAAGCTTTTTGCTCGCGTATGCTATTGGGAACTTACCATCGGGAAATGTCTGCATCAGAATGGCACCAACTCCGCCCTCGGATGCATCAGTCTGAAGATTGAACTCATTCTCTGGGCGAGGTATCTGTAATATCAGTTCGCACGTCAGCATTTCCTTCAAAGTTTGAAATGCTCCATCCTCTTGTTCGCCCCAACTTACCACGTTCGGTAGCCCTTTCTTTGTCAAGTCAGTCAATGGCAAAGCTACCTCTGCAAAACCTGGTATAAACTTTCGGTAATACCCAGCTAAGCCCAAAAATGATCGTACCTAACGCTTGGTCTCAGGTCTGGGTGCAGTCCTGATTTTTTCCACTTTGTCTTTCTCCATTCTTACCTTACCTTTTCCAATTGTGCGCCCAACAAACCCAATAGTCTTGTAACCGATAAGACACTTAGTCGGCCTCACAGTTAAGTTCGCCTCTTGAATCCTCTGGAAATGTTTGCGTAGCTCCAGTAAATGTTCTTCCCATGTTTCGGTATGTCCTAATAAATCATCCACATAATGATCTGTGTGGTTCATTCCGTCCAGCATCTTTCTCATCATCCTATTGAACGTTGCTGCCGAGTTTACTAAATCGAATGGCATTTTCCGAAACTGGTAGCTTCCGCTCTCTGTGGTAAATGCTGTTATGGGCCTGCTGCTCACTGCAACTGGTATCTGCCAGTACCCTTCACTGAGATCAATCTTAGTATAGAACCTATCCTTCTCCAATTTGATAACTGTATCATCTATGTTTCCAATCGGTTCGGTATCAAACGTTGCTATCCTATTGATCTGGCGAAAATCTATGCAAAACATATTCGTACCGTCCCTTTTCTTCACTAAGACCACTGGATAATTGTAGGGGGGGTGGGGGGGGTGCGTGTTCTATGACTCCTGCGTCTAACATTGCCTTAACCTCTGTTTGGATGGCATCTCGTTTCGCATAAGGAATCGGGTACTGCTTCACTCTCACTGGCCCTTTGTTAGTTAGCCGTATATCATGTTGCTCAAGCTCAGTAGTTCCTGGTTCCTCTGTAAAGATATCAGCGAACTCCTGTATTAGCTGTCTTGCCTGCTTCTTCTGTTTCCAACTCAATTCATCACTGATTTTTACATCTTTGTATGTTTCTGATCATTCACTATGTACGTATCACAAATTTAATAGCAGTTGTTCATCATCCAGGACTCCTTCCTCTTATGTCGCTTCATCTTCAATGATTGCTGCTCCTGCTTGTTCTACCTCTGTATCTGTTTCTTCGTTGTTGTCACCCTTGCCACTGTCTTCCCTTTCGAAATATCTCTTAAGTAAGCTTATGTGGTATATCTTAACCTTGTTTCTCACTTTGACCTTGTAGTCCATACTGTTAACAACTTCTACTATCTCATACGGCCCTTTCCAGTGTAACAAAAGCTTGTTCTCGTTTGTGAGGAGTAACAACAGTACTTTCTGTCCCACCTGAAATTTTCTCTCCCTGGTGCCTTTGTCATAGTGGTGTTTGTACACCTCTTGAGATGACTGCAAATTCTCTGTAGCTAACTTACATGTCTGTTCCAATCTATTTCTCAGGTCCAACACATACTTATATGTGTTGACTGTCTCTGGAGCTTCACTCCGCGTCATGAGTTCTTTAAGTATCTGCATAGGACCACGTACAGTCCTACCATACAGTAACTCAAAGGGTGCGAAACCCGTACTGGCCTGTGGTACTTCTGTATATGGGAAAAGTACAGCTGGTAGGTACCTATCCCAGTCTTTGGGCCTTTCTTCACACATCTTCTTCAGCATGCTTTTCAGTACTCCATTCATCCTCTCGCATAGTCCATTACATTTTGGATTATACGGCGCAGTGAAGAGCTGCTTTAATGATACCAATCGGCATACCTCTGCCATCAAGTCAGATACAAACTGTTCTCTGAAGTGGGAAATATCGGTTCAATCAGATCCACTGCTACTCGTTGGAATGGTTCATCAATGAGTGGCATCACTCCTAATTGCACCTTACTAACTCTACCCTTGGGTATGGTTCTCTGTCATATATCGCAGGACCTACAAAAGCGTGTCACATCCCCTACTATTCCTATCCAATGAAAGCTTGACGATATACGATCCACTGTCTGATGTATGCCCATGTGTCCTCCCACTATGGCCTCATGCGCTAGTTTCATAACTCGCTCCCTATATATGGTTGGCACGACCACTTGCTTAATTTCATCGCGTGATGTTGTATAAGTCCAATACAATACTCCATCATGCACAATGTACTTATATTGTTGGTTTCCTCTAGTACTCATTATCTTCCCCTTTTCTGCCCTCTCCCACAAGTTAGTGAGTGATGTATCTTCACTTTGTGCCTCTTTAACTTTTTAATAGTGATGGTATCTGTTGGTGGTTCAGGTACCCTTAAACGTTCGGTAGGCGCTTTTGACTTATGTGCCTGTGCTCTTGTAGTAGCAGCTGAGGCTTCCACTTTTGGCTTATCTGATTTCCACCTCTCATCCGGTGTATTCCTCACTCCTTCGATGTTTTCCACTATCAAATCATAGATAGGTTGTCTCACACACATAACATCAATTTCTCCAGTGTAAAATGGTGTGTCAACCTCTATCTTGGCCATCAGGAATCTCCGGATTGTTCCATCAATCAGGACACATAAGTGCTCCTTGTCCAATAATTGTCCTGGTTGTACCAGGCTCTCTTTTACTGCGACACTACTGCACACCGTGTCCCTCAGGACTTGCACCATCTGGTTTCCAACCAGACCTTCGCGTATGGGCATATTATGATCCCTGCGTACTTCCATGTGTCCATCGCATGCGCCGCTTATAATTGGCACTGTATTGCCATTGTCCAATTTCAGCTTTCCATCCTCAATACAGTCAAATACTGCTGGCCGCTCCGGTGCAATCTCCCGACATGCCGCTGCCTTCTTCACCCCTCTCTGATCATTATCTACTCTCTTATTCCTATATCTTTCGTTCACTGTCCTCCCACGCTCCTGACTTCCCCATTTTTCGCCGTATCCTGTCCTGAACTTTCCAGGTTGATTGCCTTTACTACCATCCCATGTCGTATTACCTTGATCATACAGGCCTGCGACCTGTCGTGTCTGCTTAGGTGGTTGTTGCCTAAGCCAACAGTCCCCTATAATATGACCTCTTTTGTTGCAATAGTAACACACAGCTTCCCTCACATTCGCTCTATGTGGTGCTTGCTGCTTCACGCTATCGGCCTGCCTGTTCACACCAGTATACTGACCACTACTGGTTCTAGTCTGATGTATTTTGTTGATGGTTCCCCCATGAGCCTCCAAATACTGTTCACCAAGTGTGACTAGCTCAGTTATATCACTAGGTGCTCTCTCACGTAAAAACAGTGCCATATCAGTGGAACACTTAGCGAGTATCTGTTATCTAACCATCAAACTCTCCAAACCCCCATATGACTTTTCACTACGGGTCATGTCAACCATCCTGTGAAGTACCGCCTGATCCGTGAAGTATACTGAAACAATATTTCCCCTTCCTCAGGTTCAGTCGCGAAACTTGATTCTAAATCCTTCCTCAGTAAGCTGGTATCGCTTGAGTAAAGCTTTCTTCAGTTCACCATAGTCATTTGACTCCTCAGCTGGCATGATAGTATATACCTGAAGCCCTTTGCCTGTCAGTAATGGACTAAGACTAACTGCCCATGTATCCTCTTGCCATCTCTGTGTACTGGAAAATCTTTCAAACCGCTCAATAAAAGCGTCCATATCATCCCTGGTCTCATCAAACTTTGGTAGCTTCGGTCTGGGAACACCATTTCCAGACTCTGAATGTCCGCGCCCTCTCCTTGCTTCCTCTATCTGTAGCTGCAGTACTTGTCGTTCGTGTTCAGCCAAAAGTCTTTCTTCTTCCCCCCTTGCTGCTCTCTCTTCCCTATCTAAATATTCAGCTTCTTTCTTATCCATATATGCACGAAGGTCATCACCTTTTAGACCCAATCTCTCTCCCGCCGAGATGAGCTTTTCTAGATCCATTTCTGCTTCTTGGCGCTTAGACTATGTATACCTCTATTTTGGATATTGGCTCCCTGACTATACTTCTTATGTATGCCTGTGCTCCAGAAGCTTAGGCCTTGGTAAGTCCGAAGACAAGTTTTACCTGTCCTCCTGCAACTTGGTCCTTGGTATGTGCGAATACTATACTCTCTGAAAACAATTACCTGACTATTCGCAATATACCCACTAAGTTCTCGAAATAAATGTGTGTTAATATTTACCTTGTATTTCAGGAAATCCAAATACAGTCTCATCTGGACCAAATGCCGTAAACGCATATGTATAGTGTGAGCTTGCTATTAACGTTGGCCTGTTCCTGTTAACAGCCACCACCGTCAGCGCCACCCTCTTTTACATATAGGTTTACCCTTACCAACTAACGCTTCATGATACTGCTAAAAATCGCGAAAAATACTCGCGCCACTCATAAACTTCAGTATGCCAGAAAATACGGGTTACCCGCCACTCGACTGGTCAGATAATTATAGACTGTAAATGCCACAATAAACTCAGTATGGGAAAAAATGTAGAATGTGCAAAGCAATCAATAACAGTTTAATATTTCTGCCATTAATAATGTTAATTTTCTGTCTAGCTTGAAATCTTGTCGGATTCAACTCGAGGAGGGGTGTTTCAATACCGCTTGTATTCAGTATGGCTAATATATCACACAATCACCTTTGTTTACTTCAAGAAAGGCCAACATGTGTACACATACAAATTTTCAACTGAGAATATCATGAATATGAAAAGCACAATGAATATTCAAGAACATTCCTGTATTCTACATGAGCTGCCTGTATCATGTGAAATTTTGCCCAACTCAACCTCCCGTAATGTCTCAGTCGTTCAAATGCCGTGTCTGAGATCCCGGACGAGCCCCCATATGTCAGACATGTTTCAACATGTTTTACTGGTCTCTCCGACTTTGTTGGACTGGGATTTAATGGATAAACTTAGGTCGTAAGGTTTATATAAACAAACACTATTTATAAACGTACATGAATACACGCGATTTACAGTCAAAACGCCCCCAAGTCAAAACGCCCCCGAATTGGTCAAAACACCCCCATATATTAGTCAAAACACCCCCAATTTGGTCAAAACGCAAAAATCTTCAAATGTTTATTGTCAAATATTGAACTTATTCTGGTGGTTTGTATGGGTGTTTTACTATACTATACTATTTTCATTTCAGGTACGCGTTGTGTACGAAGAATGTCTGTACGGGAAGAATTATGGCGACGATATTGTTGTATAATTTCTGAATTATTTCTTCATGTGTAAATTTGTGTTAACGTATGTGTATTTTTGAGTGTTCAATGTTAATTATTGCATAATACATCAGTTGATTTTGTTATTGTATTTCTATTAGCCTGATAAAAGGATGATTAAATGATGTCATTATTTATTGGCGTGTGTGTGTGTTTGTGCGTGTTTTGTGTTATTATCCCATTGATAGGCACCTGTTTTCACACTTATTTAACCACTTTTATCCCGTTAATCACGTAATTGATAATCCTACATTACACCCAACAATAACGATCTAACATGCATTACTAGTAAAGTACAAGCGTACACCGGTATTATTATGTATTACATTATAAATATATTTGAAACAAAAACAAATTATAACGAAATAAAAAGTACATGATGAACCAATTATGTTTTGTTTTCATTCACCAAAGTCAAAACGCCCCCAAGTCAAAACGCCCCCAATTTGATTAAACCACAATCAAACAGGTCATGTTTATTGAAATAACGGACTTGTTTATCATGTTAAAAAGGCTCATACATGCCCACTGAATTACTGTACAAATACAAACGACAAAATAAAAAAATCGTATTTAAAAAAAATAAAATTATGGGGGTGTTTTTTTTTTGGTGGGGGGTTTGACTTGGGGGCGTTTTGACCTGCTTCCAATACACGCAGCTACATGTATGATTATGGTGACAGACAAGAATATGTGATCTCATGATAACAGTTTGTTGCCTCGGAACAGTCGCCCACGCCACAGATATTTCAGTCACTCATGTCAATTGTGGCGCCCTCTTAAACACGGGTTTTGAAATAACCAGATTCAATGTTGAGTAGAAAGTATCTCAGGTATGTATCAGCCACTATACATGTGTGTAACACATCTTCACAATTCGAAGGATCATTCCCTTAGTATTCTTACATATGAATAACCAGCTTCAATGTTGGGTCAAAAGTATCTCAGGTCTGTATCAGACAATATACACATATGTAACCCAGCTGCACAATTCGTAGGATTATTCCCTGGTCTTCTTACAAATGTCTAATTTCAAGGGAAAGTCAAGACGGTCCATCATGTCCATGGTTTACAGTGTCAGCCAGAAATATTAATCTTCTCATCAAATATTATCAAAACTATGAGTGCGATACTCAACAGCGATACTCAGGACCAGATAGCATGTATGGCACAAAACTCTGCATTCGTTCATTAGTGGGTCCTAATTCATGTTTGCCTTTCTGGAAATGTTTTTACAGCTCACATATGCTAAAAAGCAAATGGCGTCTTTTTTGGCAAGGGAAGTAACCCTCATTTGCCTGTTCCTTTCCAGACGCTGGTTTTCTGCCTCCCTGGCAGTCACCAAAGGGTGAGGAGTAACAGACAAACTTATCTCGACACAACCAGGATTGATAGACAATAGGCTACTGAATCCGAAAATCATACTCACCAAAAATCCCCAGGGGAGAGGGGGGGGGGGAGGGTGGGTGGGAGGAGGTTATTGCTGGCTCAAAGTCTATAGCCAACGTGAAGATATTCAATACGTTTCAGTGAGCAAAAACCACTGACTATTTTCGTATCTAGTTAAATATCTCAACAGAAAAAAAATAGTTTTAATCCCTGCAAGAAAATTGGTAAACATATGCCATATAATATGTTCATGTTCTGTGTCAACACTTCATATTACCAAACGGGAGCACATTCGAACACTTTCATTACATTTAACGAGTCACTGACGCTTGTAATGACGTTTCAAACATTATGACGTCAACGTAAAAACATCATTGCTTTGTCACGCCGTTTACGGACGTCAATGATGATGCGGCATGCCAATCAAATTCTGTCCTGGTATTATTACACATGTGTCATATAACATTTATAAAATGGGTTACAATACGGAATAACAATTGTTTCGTGTGCTAATTAGAGTTATCTACTCAGAACTAGCATGTGACTTACCCACTGGATTCATGCACTGATGCCCACACCCGTTATAACAACAGAGTGTGTCAGCTGCGCAGTCATTGTCGTCAGTACATCCTTCCATACAGGTGCCAAATGTACCACGCATATCCGGACACTGCCCTGTAAAAATACATTGTTCCAAATATGTGTCCAAATACTACCCGCGGATATAACCGAATACATCCCTGTCAGCATACATTGTCCCACACTTGCGTCCACGGTACCCGCGGATATATCCGGACACCTCTGTCTGTCACAAATTGGTGCAGTATACCTTGGAAATTATGCTGTACAGTATACATGTATCAGTGCATGAACAGGTCTGATGTTTTACAGGTGAATTGTAGATTGGAACTCGACATAATGGGTTATTGTTGGTTGGAGGGATTAGGCTATTGTGACAACTACCTCACTGGGCATATACTTGGTGGTCAATGGACATTGATATCTTGGTGTAGAAAGACCTATGTTAAATACTTTGGCTGGAAATTAATATTCCCCCCACCCACTGTCGAGTTTGTGTATTGTTATCTAGTTTTCGCATTTTAGTCGAATGGAATTTGATGGTCTGGTAGTTAGTGGGGTTAACTATGCACACGGTTGAACTGGTAGTTAGTGGGGTTATCTATTTTGTTGTAGGTGGCGTTCGGTGACGATCCGATCCCCGAAGTTGTCTTTGACGACTTCGTTCCCATTTACTTTTCCGTATGGCGTAATGTGGGCTTAGAGGGTCATACCTGATGTGACGAGATATGCGAGACACGATAATGGACCCCATGTTGTGCAAGTTAGAGACGCGAGCCTATCCTCTTATGGGGGAGAGATAGGCGTGAATTATCTGACATATCGGAATAAAATTACTAGTAGTGCACGAGTGACGCAAATGCCATTTGATGTAACATATTCAAGGACGGTTATAATTGTACATATATGCATGTGATATGGGTGATATGAAGATATTACAGTGAAGTAAATGTGATAGTTATGGCATACTACCCTGGGTGGATGTGACAACTCAATGGACACATATGTGACATTTTAGTGCACGTTTTGACATTTTAGTGGTATATTATCGTTCAGAGAGATCTGTGTGACACCTTAGGGGTATATTATCTCTGAGAAGTGTCTCTGTGGTATCTTAGTGGTATATAACCGTTTGGAGACATCTGTGTGATACCTTAGTGGTATATCGTCTGGAACGAGTATCTTTGTGACATCTTAGTGGTATATGGCTGCTCAGAGACACCTATGTATATCGGGTGGCCCAAAGAAAACTTATACCCACTTGAAATGTTAATAACTATAAAACTAGTTATAGCATTAACACTTTATTTTGCGCATCTCATCTTATGCCTATTTAAGGCATTGTCTCAAAATTTCAGCCAAGTTGGGTAAAAAATCTCGAAATGGCAACAAAATGAAAAATTCAGGTGCAAAAAACGATATCGGTGTTTTATTTTGTAATTTGTTTTTTTCTCAAAAATATGATTTCTTTAGTCTGCTAACAATATGCTCCCCACTCATGGATATCGACACTATCATGACTATAGTGAGATCATATCATTCCTGTTTAATTGCTACTGGTCTAATGCGATCTGACCGTGTCACCGTGTATAATTTATTACAATATTCCCTTGCGGATAGCCAATCCCAAGTTAATTATCTCCCCTGGCTTTCATTTATGCCATTTGTTTTCTGCAAGAAGTTTTGCCAAGTTAATCAGTCAGGGGTGTAACTGATTTCAATTATGTTCGGGATAACGTGATAGAGATATGTTTGCAGGTCATGCATAATTATCTCCCTTTGCGAATAACGTGTGTCAGTTATGTTGGCTGAATGGAATTTACGCTAAAAACCATAGGCACTTTATGGGATGAACGAAACCGATGTGTTAATGACTCCTATCGCAGGATGTATAGTATACGAGAAGGTGGGACACTCACCATGTTTTTGTTCTTGTTGTTGTTTTTTCAACCAACGGAAGTAACGTAAATTATGCTACCTTTGACTGGTTTCGTGATTTATCTTGCTGTTTCAACCACCACTGATTTTGTTTTTGTGCCAGATCGACACTGCCTGTGTTGACATACAACATGGAAAGTCACATTAACATGAACACATCATCACATGGCAAGAAATAGCCCATATTAATGTCATTTACAATATTTAATTCATGATTACCTATTTAGATAAGTGACAAAACAAATCACGAAACCAGTCCGTACTTCCGTTGGTTGAAAAATGGTTCCCAGCCTACATGCGGATTAGTAACTTACAATTAGCGAGCCGGTCCAAGGTAAATGAAGTTACTTCCGTTGACTGAGATGATGAATGCTGTCATTTCTTCTAGATTCATACTAATCCTCAGTGTAACTGGATTATCACATCGGCTTTTCGTTCATCCCATAAAGCTCCTATGCTAAAAACAGGTTTACAAGTTAGATTCTACTCATTATTCGCATTGGTTCGTGCTATAGACCAGTGTGTATATTCCATTAGTATGTACTGTAACTATGTATTGACATTCACTGGCACGAGTGGCACGGAAATTGCCAAGATTATGCACATTCCGCGCACTTTTTTGTATAATAAAGGGTATCTTTATTTAGAGGTGGGGGGGGGGGGGGGGGGGGGGGGGGGGGGGTGGGGGAGGGTGGGGAGGGAGGAGGTTATTGCTGGCTCAAAGTCTATAGCCAACGTGAAGATATTCAATACGTTTCAGTGAGCAAAAACCACTGACTATTTTCGTATCTAGTTAAATATCTCCACAGAAAAAAGATAGTTTTAATCCCTGCAAGAAAATTTTGAAAAATTGGTAAACATATGCCATATAATATGTTCATGTTCTGTGTCAACACTTCATATTACCAAACGGGAGCACATTCGAACATTTTCATTACTTTTAACGAGTCACTGACGCTTGTAATGACGTTTCAAACATTATGACGTCAACGTAAAAACATCATTGCTTTGTCGCGCCGTTTACGTACGTCAATGATGATGCGGCATGCCAATCAAATTCTGTCCTGGTATTATTACACGTGTGTCATATAACATTTATAAAATGGGTTACAACACGGAATAACAATTGTTTCGTGTGCTAATTAGAGTTATCTACTCATGAAAACTAGCATGTGATCTTTACCCACTGGGGGGGATTCATGCCAACTGATGCCCACACCAGTTAGGACAACAGAGTGTGTCAGCTGCGCAGTCATTGTCGTCAGTACATCCTTCCATACAGGTGCCAAATGTACCACGCATATCCGGACACTGCCCTGTAAAAATACATTGTTCCAAACATGTGTCCAAATACTACCCGCGGATATAACCGAATACATCCCTGTCAGCATACATTGTTCCACACTTGCGTCCACGGTACCCGCGGATATATCCGGACACCTCTGTCTGTCACAATTTGGTGCAGTATACCTTGGAAATTATGCTGTACAGTATACATGTATCAGTGTATGAACAGCTCTGATGTTTTACAGGTGAATTGTAGATTGGAACTCGACATAATGGGTCATTGTTGGTTGGAGGGATTAGGCTATTTTGACAACTACCTCACAGGGCATATACTTGGTGGTCAATGGACATTGATATCTTGGTGTAGAAAGACCTATGTTAAATACTTTGGCTGGAAATTAATATTCCCCTCACCCACTGTCGAGTTTGTGTATTGTTATCTAGTTTTCGCATTTTAGTCGAATGGAATTTGATGGTCTGGTAGTTAGTGGGGTTAACTATGCACACGGTTGAACTGGTAGTTAGTGGGGTTATCTATTTTGTTGTAGGTGGCGTTCGGTGACGATCCGATCCCCGAAGTTGTCTTTGACGACTTCGTTCCCATTTACTTTTCCGTATGGCGTAATGTGGGCTTAGAGGGTCATACCTGATGTGACGAGATATGCGAGACACGATAATGGACCCCATGTTGTGCAAGTTAGAGACGCGAGCCTATCCTCTTATGGGGGAGAGATAGGCGTGAATTATCTGACATATCGGAATAAAATAAAATTACTAGTAGTGCATGAGTGACGCAAATGTCATTTGATGTAACATATTCAAGGACGGTTATAATTGTACATATATGAGTATGCATGTGATATGGGTGATATGAAGATATTACAGTGAAGTAAATGTGATAGTTATGGCATACTACCCTGGGTGGATGTGACAACTCAATGGACACATATGTGACATTTTAGTGCACGTTTTGACATTTTAGTGGTATATTATCGTTCAGAGAGATCTGTGTGACACCTTAGGGGTATATTATCTCTGAGAAGTGTCTCTGTGGTATCTTAGTGGTATATAACCGTTTGGAGACATCTGCGTGATACCTTAGTGGTATATCGTCTCGAACGAGTATCTTTGTGACATCTTAGTGGTATATGGCTGCTCAGAGACACCTATGTATATCGGGTGGCCCAAAAAAAACGTATACCCACTTGAAATGTTAATAACTATAAAACTAGTTATAGCATTAACACTTTATTTTGCACATCTCATCTTATGCCTATTTTAGGCATTTTCTCAAAATTTCAGCCAAGTTGGGTAAAAAATCTCGAAATGGCAACAAAATGAAAAATTCAGGTGCAAAAAAACGATATCGGTGTTTGGTAATTTGTTTTTCTCAAAATATGATTTCTTTAGTCTGCTAACAATATGCTCCCCACTCATGGATATCGACACTATCATGACTATAGTGAGATCATATCATTCCTGTTTAATTGCTACTGGTCTAATGCGATCTGACCGTGTCACCGTGTATAATTTATTACGATATTCCCTTGCGGATAGCCAATCCCAAGTTAATTATCTCCCCTGGCTTTCATTTATGCCATTTGTTTTCTGCAAGAAGTTTTGCCAAGTTAATCAGTCAGGGGTGTAACTGATTTCAATTATGTTCGGGATAACGTGATAGAGATATGTTTGCAGGTCATGCATAATTATCTCCCTTTGCGAATAACGTGTGTCAGTTATGTTGGCTGAATGGAATTTTACGCTAAAAACCATAGGCACTTTATGGGATGAACGAAACCGATGTGTTAATGACTCCTATCGCAGGATGTATAGTATACGAGAAGGTGGGACACTCACCATGTTTTTGTTCTTGTTGTTGTTTTTTCAACCAACGGAAGTGACGTAAATTAGGCTACCTTTGACTGGTTTCGTGATTTATCTTGCTGTTCACCAGCTGATTTTGTTTTTGTGCCAGATCGACACTGCCTGTGTTGACATACAACATGGAAAGTCACATTAACATGAACACATCATCACATGGCAAGAAATAGCCCATATTAATGTCATTTACATATTTAATTCATGATTACCTATTCAGATAAGTGACAAAACAAATCACGAAACCAGTCCGTACTTCCGTTGGTTGAAAAATGGTTCCCAGCCTACATGCGGATTAGTAACTTACAATTAGCGAGCCGGTCAAAGGTAAATGAAGTTACTTCCGTTGACTGAGATGATGAATGCTGTCATTCCTTCTAGATTCATACTAATCCTCAGTGTAACTGGATTATCACATCGGCTTTTCGTTCATCCCATAAAGCTCCTATGCTAAAAACAGGTTTACAAGTTAGATTCTACTCATCATTCGCATTGGTTCGTGCTATAGACCAGTGTGTATATTCCATTAGTATGTACTGTAACTATGTATTGACATTCACTGGCACGAGTGGCACGGAAATTGCCAAGTTTATGCACATTTCGCGCACTTTTTTGTATAATAAAGGGTATCTTTACAGGTGGTTTGTGAAGCTCTGAAATTTTTCCCGAGTGATTGTATAGTTTTCTAGTAGATACCAACACCTTGCAAATACGTGTAAACAGGTTTCTTCGTTGCGCATCGTAGATTAGCGTTGCGCAAAGCCTTCAAAGTTTACAGGTAATTCCCGGGATAACGTGTTTCAGTTATTATTTTTGGCGCCAAGTTTTATCTACGTTTGCTGCAAGACAACTCTGTAGGGCTTGTCCCGATAAGACGGTTAGTCATTGCTTGCCTGCTCTTTGATCGTGGGTTGTGAATATGGTGTTTCGAAGTCTGATTATGGTCATATGCTGATAAGATACGCCCCGTCGTTTTGCCACCAGTCTACATGTCTACACAGCATATAATAGATATATAACTATAAGTGTGTGTAGCGTAGTCTGTTGGCGTTATACAATGACGCCGGTGTAAGCAGCATTAGACAATCATCATGATCATGACAATGCTATAAGATAAGTGTATTCGTATTTTTCGTACTCCTATTCACGTAATAGACATGTAATATCCGCGGCACTTGAGCACCTGTATGCACCGTAAAGTACACATAATAGGCGTGATTGATAATTGATAAAAGTCGTACATTTCGTGGAAATACATGTATTTTGTTTACATCAACTAATTTTAATAATAACCAAAATGGGCATTTTGTATGCAACTATCAATTAGCGACCTGTCTATCTCCTGATTAGCCATCACGCACCTACATACTGACCTATTGACAGGGAAATATACTGCTTGATGGAGGCAGGGTCAATGCATGGTTCGTGTTTCACTGATTAATAAACATGGTAGGTTCTGATCAGACTGCGCATATACGTCATGTGTATAGTCGCATGGGCAGCTTTCAAAACAGTTTCCGCGCAGTGTGATCAGGATCTACACAGCCGTCTGATTGATCTAACACGCAAGAGAATCAAAATCTGCAAACTGTTCCAACTGCAGTATTGTCCAAGTTCTATCCGTATACCCAGTATGTGACCGATCTGATAAAACCGGGCTGGCTAATTGGCTGATCGAATTGCGAACATTCAAGCTGGTGATGTGTATAGATAGAGTGGCCGGTGGCACTGTCTGGTCTCGGTCTACACATGAATAACCCCATTTTGTCGGATCGTACATATATCGTGGTAGACACCATGCTATGGTCACGGTGATAAAGCTAGACTAAGTTTGACATTTTAATCGTTCCCCAGGGTTACGAAGGCTGGAGGCGGGATAGGACAACTCTCGTATTTTACAGACTCCCTACACCAGTATAGTCTCGCTTTCCATGTTCAGTAGTGATACATGTATATATACAAGTTGTTGTAGTAGTATCTTATGTGGCTCTACTGGCAAAATGGATCTTACAATAAACATATTTTCAATAAATAAGTCGTGTAAATCATGCGCATTCGACATATTTCTACGCTAGATCACTGGTCAATAACATGCATTATGTTCCACCTTGTTATACATCGATAGTATCCGTATTCGTGCGTGTTTGTTAATTGAAGCGTTCATAACACGAGATTGAAGGTATCTGATGTTTAACTCGCAGATTATGCTTTAACTATTCGGAAATTGAATACACAGTCGTGTATTTCGTTTCGCATAATCATAGAGACCCTGTTTATGAACCTAAGTTTACCACGTCTTCACACGCAAAATTTCATTTTTAGTGATAATTCAACTCGGTGTTTCCTAGCTGGTTACGTGCAATACAATAGGATTACATTTGACATACATACCAAATTAATTCACCAGGGTCATGTGGCATGTATCTCAAATGCAAATTGCAAATGAATGGCGTAGATCCCGATGAGCCGGCTCATCGGGATCTACAGTTTGGACAAAGGTACGTCTGCCATCCGCAATCCAAAATTATACAATCAGCATTATGATTCGTCTAGAGCTGTCGTTTCGCAATGTTTCCGTCTTGCGAAAATATGCGAATCGTCTCCTAAAGATATGAGAATCGTCTCACATTTTCGCCATCTCGCCATCCGCTTTTGGAAATATAGTTTGGTGTAACCCGAATTATAAAGCGCAGGTAGCGCAGGGCGACTTACCCTGTGTTACAGACAGAAAATTCGGGTTAGTTTTGCTCATGCGTGTTGATGCAGATAGCGAAGCAAAAAAGCGCGATCTTCCACCTGTGGGCGAGGCTGCGAAAAATCAAGATTGAATATGATAGAATCGCGCGTGTTCGTTTCGCGATCATACTTCGTAATCTCGCGATCAACCTATGCTCGAGATCGCGAGATTGTAAAATGTCCCTAACAGGACACGTACAAATAGTCTTAGGAGACGATTCTCATGTGTTGCTGAAACATGCTTTTATTAAGAAGTAGAACAAATGTGGACAAACACCAATACATCTTGACAAAAAACAATAACATAGTTTGACAAAAACATGATAATAGTCGTCTTAGGAGAATATCCTTATGTGCTACCAATACATGTCTATTGTGTGGGGGAGGGAACATATTTCGATATATCTTATTGGTTACTGCATCGCATCGCCGGTTTTTGCCTTACCTTTTTTCGGGGTTTCTGCACAATCCTACTTTTAAATTTCGATGTCATAAAGTTATGGAATAATTATGTGCGAAAGATAATTCCAGAGCCAAATCTTACTAAATAAAGTTCTATTTTATTCCATGCGTGATAGTGTCACGAAATGGATTCATATGTGTGAGTATTTGATCGTAAATGTGTGTCTCTGTTGACATCGCGTCGGCGTGTATCAAAGGTCAGATCGGCACGACCTTTGTAACCTTTGATGTCTGGCCCTCCACTCGTCACAATCACCCCTCCCCCCCCCTACCCCGCACGGTGGCAGAATGGAGAAACTCATGCAAACTGCTTAACCGGACGCACGGATGGACACACAGTCCAAACAATATAGTACCTCCCGACTCTAACATGAGGCACCGGGAGGGCGGGGGCGTAAAACAAAACGATTCTGTATTCATTTTTGTATTAAAATATATCAATTGCTGTCACAAAGTTTTCCGGCCGCCCCATTGCGTCAGTAATCTGGTAATAAAACCTACGTCATTTTATCTAAAAAAAAATTGTCCCGCCCCTTTAGCACTTTCAAATATATTTTAATTCCCATATAATTTTATTTTCACAATAAAATCATTATTTCATTGATATACTATCTCGGTATCATCAACAGACCTTGCTATACGTTTTATTGTGATAATGTGAAAAAATATTGTTTGATTTTAAAGGTACATGCCCACTCAGTAGGCACAAAATGCTCTTTATATCAGACATCACATGAGACATTTTCTGGCAAAATAAACATTCATTCAACATTACCCCACGTATGGATTGACATTATTATACATTTTATATCAAAGGCGATAACCGTGTTTCCTTAAAATGTTAACGGACACTACTATTTATTCTCTGTATTTATTTTTTCATATGCAATATCATACTTTATAATCTGTCGCAAATATAATTATGTTCGGGTAACGAATTTAATTAGTATAAATATTTAAAAAATATCATGCCTCATTTGCATAGGAAAATAACCTGATACCACCGCGCGTCACTATCAGTAAAATACATATTACTTTACGATTATATCTGTATATAGGGAATTCTTATTTTTTAGAACTGGTGGAATAGTTATACACTTATTTAATTCCTATAAAGAACAGTTTATGCCTACTGAGTGGCATGTTACCTTTAATCTACATGCCAAGTACTAGTATTTATTAAATTACCCGCCAATTACCATTGTCCTTCTGTATTTATGTCCAGCTAGAGTAATGAGTATTTTACTGTGCAAACTGATCGGGGCTTACTAGTCGCTGCATCAAGTGTATGACCTAGTGTGACCTCTTGTAATCCAACCTCGGGCATATGTGTATTGCATGGAATATCATGCCGCTCTAATGATCATGATGATTGTGATGCTTGTATTTTAACACTGTCACGCCTACCTAAGTAACTTGAATCGACTCAGAATTTGTGAATAAAGATCAAACTATCCACCATGTCAACAGTGCATATATGATGACGATACATATGGTGGTTATTATATTTGACATCGAGATATCGAGATGTTGACATAATTTATCCGTCGCAAGTATGTCGACTTAAATATCACTACATGTCGAGATAATGTGAAACTATGTGGACATGTTGAGACTCATTACGTTTTAATATATAGATCATTCGTTTCGCTTTGTCAGTTACCCTACGCCATCGGCCGTATTGTGAACAGTGTAGGCCATGTTCATAAATACTGTCCTTGTTTAGGGTAATGTTACCCGACATGCAAAGTCATCGAGCCAGTGCCGTCGTTAAATCAAAGTATTGTAGCGTAATGCTTTTACCCTCCGTAACTCAGCCCTTGTTGGACTGAATTGGTCGGCTGATGGTCCCCTTTTGTCGGGATTGAACTGTTTCGCTGCTACCAGACCTTTCGGTCAACTAGAAAACGAGTGACGTCAGTTGCTGATTTCTCCACCTCAATGTGGTAATAATTGTCTGTCGCAACGTCAGATGAAAGAATGTTACACTTCTTTGTAGTACCAATTGGAAACTCAAATTGTAGAGAAGGCGTTCGTTCAGGAGTACATATTTTTAATGTGGTTAATAAAGTAAATATACAAATCCAAGTCACGCATGAAGTAGTTCAGAAACACAAGCTCCTACTTCCACATCCCCCCCCCCCGTCAGGGAGTTGGCTTGACGGCCTTCCCTGACAAACACCCCATTCAAAATAAGTAACATTTGCAATTTGCTTAAAAGTTATTAATTCCGTCCTTGAATTTAGATCACAGTAATTCCGAAACTAAAGTAGGTTATTTAATTTATCCAAAGGAGCCAAAACAGAATGCTCTTAAAACCCAAAACTGGCACTCTCCCTTGCATCGGGAAATCTCAGCCTTTATACATCTCGGTGATTCAGGTACCTTTAATGGTGACCTTGAGTAAGGTCTACCTTTAAGTGGTTACCTTTTATTTTAAGGTTAACCTTTAATTGAATTAAAGGTTATGGTGAATCAGACAAGAAAGTGTCTTGTCAAATATTCCCTCCCAAGATAATAGATGGTAATGCACTATATGTGTGTCTACAACAATATTCATATTAGCATGGCAATTATAGTACACAAGACAGGTCACAAGAGATTGACTGGCTACATAATATAATAGTGTCCTTCTACATATTTTTGTAATGCCGCTGGCTAGAATCAGTCAGTCAGTTCATGCCTTAATGAGATTAAGCATTAACACTATAATGTTTTCAGATTTATAAGTGAGACCCATGCCCAATTGAACAATGTTGTAGTAAAATACAAGAAATATGGTGTACGATTGTTATTTTAACCCATTTTATACAGAGAACATACCCTTCCACCAGCCCATAACGGTATGTTATTCTCGTCTCACCACGGGAATACTACATCTTATGTGACCACACTTGAATCTTCTCATAGAGCCGGTTCAATGTGTGATCATAGTTTGTTAGTGGAGAAAAAAGACGAACACACAGTTTACCCCCTTTTACCACGAGGTATTCACTGTCTCAATCGTCTAATGGAGACGGGTCAAATGAGTGGTCGTTAGATATACCTATTATGCCACACAGCTAGGAGCTATTATGTCTGGTAACTGCTCATTTACCAACAAGACTGGGCAATGTTTATCAACTTCGCTTTTCTCAAATCATATCAACTGGAGGAGTACTGTTGCTAAATATAGATGACTTACAAAAAGGTCTACCTTACGCTTGGCAGTGAGCCAGCCTATGTCTGCACAAGGTTCTACAGTGATGTAGTCGGTATTGTGATAAGGCTCATAATTGGTTTGACCCGGTTTAAGGTCTACCTTTAGCTTGGCAGTGTGCCAAGATTAGGGTCACTATGAAAAGGTCAATAGGGTTCACATGCAGTTGTAATAGCTACCCCATGCATCTGAGAGAAGACCGGCTTTACAGCCCATCACACAAACACTGTTAATTGACCAGTGGTTAATTTAGGGTAACAATATATTTCCCATTGCAGCAAATAATTAATTAAGACGTGTATATAACTGGGAAAAGTTTGCCACAGTATTTGCATTTAGGGGAATATTGTGGAGGGGAAATAATACACAATAGTCCTCTCAACAAAGGGCGGTATTTAATTTATTTATACCGAATAATATTAATTATGAACATGATTAACGTCGGTATTTCAGAATCCCCTCTAATATTGTCCGCTGCGTTGTGAATTGCGCGCTGCGTTGTGAAGCGGACGACTCTGTAGACTATTTTGTATCACGTGATATGAAATTGACCAATGCAACGCCTAGGAATTGCAATTAGGTATAATAATATACTATATAAATGTCACAATCTACCAGATTAAAGGTACATGCCCACTCAGTAGGCACAAAATGTTCTTTATATCAGAGACCTCATCTGAGACAAAATAAACATACATTTACCATTACCATGATTAACCCACGTATTGATTGGCATTAGCATGCATTTTATATCACACGTAACTTTCCACACTGATGTCAGTTATTGTTTGATGTGCAATTATCATACTTTATAATCTCTCTAAAATATTATGTGCTCAGGTAACGCGTTTAATTAGTATAAATAATTAAAAAATACCATGCCTCATTTGTATGTAAAAATAGCCTGATACAACAACGTGCGTCACTATCAGTAAACTAAATATAAATAATTAATTATCTGTATAGCGGGGATACGGACAAAATCCCCCCCCCCCGGGACATAATAATTCCCCCCCCTCCCCCCCCCATGATTTTTGAACACAGGAGGACAAACTCCCCCCACCCCCGTCTAAAATGCAAGTAGGACCATAAACCCCCCCGTCCAAAAATCACAGTAGGACATAATCCCCCCCCCCATCAAAATTAAAAAAAACAATATGGTTTGGGACCGACATCAGTATCAAATGTGCAAAACGATACATACATATTCTTGTTTGCGTTTATTGTGCAACTGAAACTACTTCATTAGATGTGCTTGTTTGATTGTGGCAACTGAAAATACTTCATTAAATGTGCTTGATGTTTGATGTTTATTGTGCAAATTAAAAGTATTGATATGATTTAACTTGATTTTGGACACGGATTTTGTCCTACCTTGAATTATGATGGGGGTTGGGGGGGGGGGGGGAGGGGGGGGGGGGAGATTATGTTTTCATACTGTGATTTTTAGACGGGGGGATTTTGTACTCAGTGTCACAAATCATGGGGGGAGGGGGGGGGGGTTATGTCCCGGGGTGATTTTGTCCTAACGAATTTTGTCCTGGAACGGTGCCAAACATGCCATCAGTTCAGTAATATCATCATGATCATAACGTCCCGTGGAATTACCAGGGAGATGTCAGTTTTCAAACCGCCAGTTGTGTCATCATCTGGGGCAGTAGTAAGAGAGAGAGAGAGAGAGAGAGAGAGAGAGAGAGAGAGAGAGAGAGAAAACCAAGTGTTGAATCGTGATACATGCACCTGACCACGGTGTGACCAGGCTTGATCCACGCCATGCGGCTTTGATATGGGAGTACACTGTTCATAATGTTGATCCTGAATCAGTACGTGCGTGTTCATTTACGGATCTGAGCTTCACTGGCCTTACGTACAGATATCATCCCCTTTTTTTCTGCGGAGTCGAAATAAATTTATTATCTGGTAAATAATCCCTCATCGTCGATATAGTCAATAACCTGTGTCACGTACACGTGAGTTACTGTGCCTTGCAGACCGTTACGCCGGTCATAGTCTCGATATTATATCCCCTCCCGTACATCAGTATGTGACCTGAGACAATGAACGATTATTATGATGAAATTTAACCATTTCACCCTACATAACTTACATGGATTCGTCCATGATGAATTTAGATGATTCATATATTGAACAGGTTGTGGCTGGGCTCCAACATCATAAACAAAAAAACATTATGATGTAATATAGGGATACCTATTTTTGTTCGTCCATTCTTTAAGATGGAATATTTTTCGGGCGGGCAAAATAAACATTTCATTTACCATTAACGACGTGTTTAATTGACATTATCTACTGTTGATACGCAACTTGAATTGCCACTTTGATATCATGAGCAATAACGTGATTCCTTAAAATGTTAAACGAAAAACACATATTTTTATTCTCTCTATTTATGTGTGTACATGTACAATGGTGGTTTCGACATACGTTAAACGGATGATTCAAATATATTTATATATTTATCTTATATGTAATGATGATTCAAATAAGTGGCGGAGTTTTATATAGAAAAATAAAGTTAGTCAGATCAATGGATGTCCCGGTCTAAATTATGTTCCGCTCATTTATAAATGCACGCACGTATGGTACGGCTGTACTCAATACACACATTACATAGTGGATAATCCATCGATATTTCTTTTATGCGTACCGACAATAGCGCATGCCAGAGACGTTCCGCTGTATTATTTGATGTCGATAGCAATATCAGTGAAATACGGCGATGTGATAAATAGAGAATAGTAAGTTAGTGCCGTGAATGGGAAAATATCTGGCAAGGCTTAGGAAAACGGGATGGGCAAGGCTCTGCCGAGCACATCCCGTTTCCGTTTGCCGCGTCAGATATTTTTCCCATTCACGGCACTAACCTACTATTCCTATTTTATCCCGTCAAACACCCTACAAAATGGCTTTAAAATGCAAAAAAAAAGTAACCACAATTACCGCAATATATTCATACGCGGGTGATTAGGTCGTATTGAACAGGATATCTAAAAAATGTTTCACGGCACCGTGTTTCACGGCACATATGCACTGTGTTGATAAACATGATAAATACGACAAACTTCCATATCGCTGATTTGTACCTGTCATACTTTTGGCTGTAAATAATTGTATTGTAAAACATGATTGCGGACTTTTTATGTCGAGTTATATAACGGAAAACTCGCGCGTTTGTTTTGTGTGTGCTTCTGTCCCATCAGGAAAATTGGGTTTGTTTTGTTTACCCGTTTTGGCGGGTTATCAATGGCTGTGGCCACCAAATTGAGTTTATTTCGCACGTGTGTAATTTTAATAAACTCGCGGGTTTGTATATTTATGTAGATTACGCTGGATGCACACTTTAAAACCGTCGTAGATTCAGAAGACAGTAACAAATTTATGTTCAGGAGTCACAGAGCTTGCTGAGAAGGTGAATCAGCTTGTTGGTGTTCATTAATTTTAGGTGCACCAAATCTCTTCGCAACCTCTACCTTCTACTCGGCTCTTATTCATCGATGAATAATTACAAACATAATGAATATTGCACACTAAAATTGACCAACCTCACATACACGACACTTTTATTGACAACCGTAAAAAAAAAGGCAAACACATTTGCATTCTTCAATAATATATTGCGCAGACGTCAACTATTTCGCACCAAAAAAAAAAACAAAACGGTCAATTTTATTGAGGGGTATTATGGAATATTACATGTACCCAGTGGGTTTACTGTGATTCTAGAGGATTTATTTCCCTTGAAGGAAGTTCGCGAGAAGTAATTGACTTCACGTTTTGACGTTCATTTCCGGCGAAGAAACAATTCATAAACGCTAAACGTCAAAAGTCAATTGTGACAACGTTATAAGCCGGTCTAAGAGCAAATTTCACATTTTTTCGAGGAGCATGTAATATACAATTTATTCCGCTACCATTTTTGAAATACCGGATTTTTTTTCCCCTAGGCCTGCTCCGCACTCGTTTCTTTATCGGATGTCTCGGGAAATAAATCCCGTATTTCAAAATGGTATAGTGGAATAAATTATATTTACTCCGCGAGGAAGCAATATCTCCCGAGGCGTAGCCAAAGGGGATATTGATTTTTGAGGGGAGGTAATCCACAACATTTTCCCTCAAACCAAGAGCGGTATTTATTTTATTAATTTATGCCGAAAACAAATATGATAAAATCGTCATCGGCCAGGAAAAAATGTAATTTTATTTATGCAAAAAAAATAAATTCGAACCACCGATGTTTTCAGTAAACTTATTATACTGCTTTGCGTTCAGTAATTCAATAAGTTTTGCAACATTTCGCATTTTTTAGTTTAAGCAGAAAGCAACTATAATTTAAAAACTTATGCACCCGGTGCGATTAGAAACCGCGACCACACGACGACAACGTCGTGTACGCAAATATCGTCGGATTACACTGCGCCAACGACGTTTCGGGAATGTTCGGCTAACGCGAGGTTAATATTGTAATCCTATCTCAACACAGTGCCTATGTTTCGTGAAACACGGTGCCGTGAGACCACATATTTGATATCTGTCAGTAGACATAATCGCGGTCACAAAAATGTGTAGTGTTGACCAATGGCAGTGCTGGTTGATCAGACTGGTGAAAAAAATGGTATTGTTCACCATGTTCACAGTGTGCCGGTTAAATTTCGCAAATAAAAACGTTATCGCCGGAAAATAGAATTGTTAAAATTAAATTTTCCGGATGTCAATCAATTTCCATTAAGACCCTCAATATCTAATCGTTTGCTCTGTACCCCATTTATGTGCGTCATTCAGACATGACTGACGTCATAATTATAAGTACATCAATAAGTCTACGCCATTTAAAATAAAAAATGGCTGCTCCCAGTGATTCCAGTCAGGTATAAACGAATAAAATTGTTGTTTGTCGTGTTGATTATTATTCGCAAATCGCAGATCGCTATACCTTGCAGAACATGCTCCGAATGTAAAATGATGGGTCCGGTGAATTTTTGAGAGTATATTTCGTTGAAAAGAAACTGTAATTTCACATTGTCGGTGACAAATATAAACCATTCTTTATCGAACTATGTTCTGAGCGCCAAAAATGTGTGTTTGATGCAATTCGGTTCTAATTTATCTCCTTTGAAGGCTAAATGAATTAAGTTGATTTAAATGCTGTTTTACAATTTTTACGGGATAATTAAGAAATATGGTCGAGACGCTAGGTTTTTTTGGGTTAGTAGTCGATTTCGGGGTATTACATATTTTGTAATTTTATAGTACATGTGTACAGCCGCTATGTGCGGTTACGTCAGGTCCGATTAAAATAGCATGTCTTTTACTACGTTTATATTAAGTCCATTTAACCAACAATGTTCTGAGTCCGCCATAATCTGCTCTTTAATATTGTTAAGATCATAAACATGATAAACAATAGAAAGGTTTCGAGTTTTACCTTCACTGTGTCTCATTCATTTGCGAGATGATCAACAGCCAATGAAAACTCGGGACGAAAATTCGCAAAAGATTTATTACACTTTTCGGAAACATACCTCGAAAACTCCCAACCATAAAATAGAGGATCTCAAACGAATTCCATTTGATATGGTGATTTATTGAAACGAGTCACGCACGAGCATTTTATACACCGAGCCTCTGGCGAAAAAACAAAACTTACTATCCTTCTCTCTGTGCCTGGGAGAGAATGAAGCCGAAACAATCAACGGCTGAATCTAATCCGCAGTAACTGTTGCTCCCTCAATACACGACCTCAATACACAGCATCTGTGTGTCAGGTGTGTGTGTGTGTGTCCGATTCACAGGTGAAGTGACGGACCATGGTTTGTATAAATACATTATATACAAAACGAGGATGCCGCGGCCCGCATGTCGAGCCGCCGAGGCATTTTATGGTCTCAGAGTGTATTTATTTATTTGATGTTTGATGCCCACTAAAACATACAAAGTTTTAAGCAAATCTGACTTACGGTTACAGAGATAGTAGATATGTGAAAACTTTAACGCAAATTTGATGACAGAAACTTTAACGCAAACATTTTGACCTTGACCTTGAACTTTTGGCTACTACCAACAAAATTTTTAAATCTAAAACAAGATTTATATGCAAGAACTTTTTCATCAAAAGGGTACCCTCCACATTTTCTTGTATTTCAAGAAATTCCATGAAACATTGATTTGATAGGTAAAATAAATGTTTCTATGTATTATTTACAATGGGGGCTGAAAATAGAAATTTTTTTATTTTTTTATTTTTTTTATTTTTTTGGAAATTTGTTGACCGATATTCCCCAGATATATAGTAGGGCAGGTTTCAGATTTAAATTGTTCGTTTATTTCACATCGCCCCCCCCCCCCACATCCTCGACACCACTTAATGTTGAATATGCGTGGCAGAATTTTACAGTTGTTTTTTCCATAGTGTTTTCAGTCGTCGTTTTTTCCACCGTAGTAAGTTTTGTTGATTATTTTTTATACAAATGAGCATATTGCAAATGATTTGTTATACTATTATATGGACGACTTATAAATTGACATTTAAAACTAAAAATAACCATAATGACCGGCAGTTTTAGATAATACATCACACAAATCAGTATGATGTAATCATAATGCTCATATTTCTTTTAAACTTTGTTTATATAATTTACTTTAAAACAAACGTGAGAAACATTTGTAGTCGGCGTAGATGGAGGGACGTCTGCATGTTTCATAATTTGGGTTGAAACCTAATGCTAAAGAAAACAAACTTTATCCTCTGGCGACCACCATCAGATATTGTCCATAGGTGCACACAACGGGTGCGGCCGTTTAACCCCCATCTTTGTTTTAATGTAAGCACCTGGGAAGAGAGATTTTTTCAATCGGTTATCTGGCGTGTTTGATGCAATATAAAACTGTCAAAGCTGTATCAATAAAGTATTAATAAAGAAAATAAACATGCAGAAATTGGTTTTACCGTATCAAGGTGTTTATCTACCCCCATAGAAATTTGCGTGACATAATATGCTATCTACAAGGACTTTACCACAGGTGGAAGACAGGGACCCCACCAAACAATAGACACCGGAAACGGGTGGGTGGAGTAACGTTTTTCAAATGAGCGATTTATTGGGTCCTAGGTCCCAGTCTTCCACCTGTGGACTTTACATGACGTATGCAATATCATTTACCGGCGACGTGTGCCGTTGTGTAAAACGAATTGTCATTGTTTTTTTCCTATATTATTTATAAAAATTAAATATAAATGTTTTGAAATATGGCTAAGTTATATATATAATAATATACATAAATATGTGCATTGTGTTTAAAACAAAGAGAAATTTGTCTGTGTGAGTACAATTGTAGCACGAAAAAACGTCCCGACTTTCGTGCGGTCCACTGTCCGCCGCAAATATTGATAACGACGACGTAACGTACTATTATCAAAAACAACGTCGATGCGACAAAGTGACGTCAGATATGTATCTCTGTTGGTCTAGAAAGATGGTTTATCAGTTGAATACTACATTGGTTTATATCATATTGTTCGAGAGAGATAAATTTTTCTAAGTATCACGGTTGAAAACTCAATTTCGCATGTTTGATCCATAAAGGAGGTTTTCGCTTGGCGCGTCACACATTTATGTTCACAGTTTTGATGAGTCAGGCGGTTATCATGGTGTGTAATACATTTCCCTCGTTTTAGATACATGCACGAGTTTACCAAATACGAAATTGTATTCACTAAAAATGCAATCTGACACATAAATGAAATTAAACAGAAACAGATCCGCGTATAAGGCAAGGGAGACGCTATGTAACATATACTGTAAACGTTTACGACTTTACATGTACGTTTTTGAACTTTTACACTTTTTGCACATTTTCGCACGACGCGGCTCATATAATGTTTGAAGAGGTAAGCCGATGTTCACACTGGTAGTCTACGTTTGAGGGTGTATTTGTGGGCATATTTGTGGGGCATTTTAATAAAATATACAAGTATCCAAAAGGGCCCTACAACTAAAAATAAAAGATCAGGGTATACACTGTTACATAAAATAGGTTATACAAATTCTTTGATAACGTAAGGAGAGATATACTGATGTTTTTGAGGGTGTATTTGTGGCATATTTATATATATTGAACTATATTTTTGCATGTATTTTCCCACATGATTTTGGTGATTCAATGTGCAAAAATAAAATCGATATGGCCAATTTAACAGATTTATTTGACTACGTATGTCAATTATATGATTGTGTTTTGTGTCATAATATGCTTTTACACTAATTATCTGACACTCTAGAGTGTATTTGTGGTATATTTATATATTTAAATATATTTGGGGTGCATTTGAGTGTATTTGGGTGTTTCGTGTAACCGTTCCCCTGACCCGCTCGCTTTGCTCGTTCGACGGTATGGCCGCACCACTTTTCAATACCCTCATACGACGCTGCATCACAATTAACTGTCGTCAATTAGATTCGGAACTAAATTCTCCAATAATTACAATGTATTGTTCTGACGGTACATGTATTTAACCGATCAATTAGTTGGCGATGGTAGCAAATTTACAAGGCACATGTCGGCTAATTATAGATTTAAAATCGATAGTGGTGCGTTTGGTTTGTTCATTACATGTACGTATATCATAGTTTTATTCTGTTCAATGTTTGATAGTATACATACTAACACGTGTAGATACATTTAGTGTACCTTATCAGCAAATACAGTTTACAGAAAGCACGTTCAATGAGTCAATGAACAAAAAACGCATTTCTACTGTAGGCTGCGGTGTTGCATGTAAAACGTCGGCGTTCAAATAAGTCATATTACTCAATGACGTTACTATTTTTTCCTTGCGTGATTCACATGTGCTACTAAACAAAAGTGGAGATAAAACGAAAAGCTATGAAACATATTTGCATTTTCTTTTCAGGTAATGTTTTTGAAAGGTGTCCGCAACAAAAGTGTAAAAAAATGCAAATCGAAAATTTTGTCATTAAGGCGGTTTTTCACAGAGCGCGGCCCAAATATAATATGAGCCGCGCATGCGAAAACCGGGCTTAATGACAACATTTTCAGTTTTTACTTTTTTCGCGTATTCTGAATTGTACATCTTTTAAATTTTAAAGCCATATGCCGCCAAAATTATCAATGTATCCCAATTATTTTTCATTTCTTTTAGAAGGTATTTTTATGACGCGTTGTGGGTAAAAATTATATGACGTTTTTAGATCAATGAGTTCAAATTACGACGTTTTTATCAACGGCGTTATTTTACAAGGGGTGTGTTGATAGTTACCCGGACAAGTCCCTATTGATTATGTCATCTTTTTATCGCATGTTCAACCAAATTTGGATATCTTGTAGCCTTTCCAAGTGTTTCCCATTAGGCCAAGACAAAGTATGAAAATAATGTTTATTGCAGTTGCTATTAATGTAAACGTCATGTTTTGAATTGCGGCCCAAAGTAACGTAATTCCGTATGAAATAATTTATCAAATAAGGAATTGCTGCAAATGGAGTATTTGTTTTGTAGACAGTGCACGTGTACATCTGCAGTAGGCGGCTTATAACATTAACTTTGTGACAAAATACGACGTCTGGCAGATTTGGTAGCGTGATACCTTATAATTGTTTGCCAGGTTGTCTTTCTTGAGGATCGCATTACCATAGCCTGATTCAGGTATACATTATTATGCAGTCAAGTGATTAAGCTGATGATTTGATACTACAAATCGTGCGAAAATCAAGTGTATGACCATCAAATTTCTTTTTTGAAATCTACATCGCATTTCCTGCGTTCTGGTCGTATTTTGGAGCAAAAAACGTGCCAGGTAACTTGCAAAAAAGATATTTAACTCGTTTTTGCAATTTTGGGGCGCGCGCGCCGGGGTCCGCCTCCCCCCTGAATACCCCGCCCCCCCCCCATGGTTACCCCCACCCATCTTTAAAAAACACTGAAAACTGTAATGTACTATAAACATGAGAACATTATGTTGAATATTTAACCAAGCTTACCGACACATGTTGATTAGTTGCAGAGGTTACTTGGAGGTTGAGATTCCCATTATTGTTTCTCTGTTTGACATGTGTTCATTTCTGCCACAATGTAGGAAATGACATATTCTGCACCGAATAATCCGATATTCAGTCTGTAAAAAATACTTTAAAATTGTTGTTACATGGTAGTTAAGACTTTATTAAACTTGTTGAATTGACATTCGCTCTCGTATTCTATTCTCAGCCAATATTTAGTTGATATTGTACATCCTTGTTGGTGCGGAGCTACCAATCCGATATCTGGATAATCATCCTGACAAAACCATGACTGCAGGTCCTTACTTACATAGTTGATGTGTCTACCTCCGTTTATGATAAAATGAGTGGGGGCATTAAATGGCATATCATTCGCTAAGTTACTGGATTGAATAAGTTCAAAAGTGTCTCATTTACCAAGATAATAGAGGGTAATATTGTTGGCATACACTAGGTTGTTCATATTTAAGATTATTTAGGATTCAAGGTGCAGTGTAAGCGAGGACTTCGCTGATATGTAGCCAGTTAAATTATGCGTTCACCATTTTGAATTCATAAGGATAACCGACAAAAATGAGTGACAATGTCAAAGAAACGACAGTTAGGCGACAATGCACAGCGCCTGAAGCATTTCATGATGCTGCGAGGAACTCGTGTTAGTATCATTGCTATATTTTTTTGTCACGACACCATGGCCATAACGTCAAACATGTATTCACGTTCAGTGACGTCACAAGTACGTGCCGTCAAGTCATGACGTCATAATATGTGTTACTAAGGTGCAAGGCATCGTGTCTCATATTAGTGAAAGTTTTCAGTAAGTTATAATTTTCCGTTTTATGTTACACTAAATGTAAATTGACACCAGTCAACGTAAAATGGGAGGGAAAAAATGTGAACTTTTACAGCGACGCTGCAAAACGTGTTTTTCCTACGTCGTTTACGTTTTCATGACGTTGTCATTAAGCCCGGTTTTCGTATGGCGCGGCCCATATATGGGCCGCGCTGTGAAAAACCAGCCTTAATGACAACGTCAAGAAAGCCCTGAAAATGACGTCGCAAAGTTACGCTTTACACCAACGTCTCGTCGGATTTTGACACTTGAAATCGTTGCGTCATTGCAATAAGTTGTCCTATTTATAGCCGTACGCTTTACTATATATCGTATAGTTGTTTTCATAGTGGTTCAGAAAGTTGTCTGTTTTTTTTCGGTTTCCTTCAAGGAAACACGTAGTGATTTTGTCGATTATTTTTTATACAAATGGGCATATTGCAAATGATTTTTATAAGTATAAGTTAGATAATGTGTTCGAGTCAAATAATGGTTAGTTAACAGCGCATGGGGGAAATTTTAGGGGGCCGGAAATCGTTCGAGCCCGCTAGGCGAGAGTATTTCGGCCGCCTTAAATTCCCCCACGCGCTGTTAACTAACCATAAATTCAACGGAGACGACATTATCTAACTAATTTATTGCACGGATACGTCGAAAGCCTGAGATAAAATTATATATTTTTGTCGAATTTGTATGTTATGTTTAATACAAATATATAATTACACAATTTAATTCCAGCCATTCCTCTTGGGTACCCCACTTTTATTTACATTTCCGCAGACATGTCCTCAATACCCTGTGGTCACGTGACCAGTTAAAAGTGACAAAAATAAAGCAGGCGTCTGTTATCTGGTTCACAATCTTACCGAAGCTGGATTACTACGTTTGCATGCAATCAGTGTATAACCAACAGTAGTATATAGGGAGTCAAAATGATACCACTATTCTATTCGGCTCATATTTAAGGGTGGGAATTGGCTCGAACACCTTCCATACCCGGTAAAAAACGGTGGTATCATTTCTCCACCCTATATACTACTCCAACCGCCCCCCGAAAAACTCCAAAATTGGTTAACGAGGAAATTGTCACCCGGCAGCAAAATCGTGACAATTGGTGTCATAAATACATAATTTGAAAAGAGGTCCAATTGAACAGATAAAACTATAGTAATAAAAAGGATTTGTTTCCGTCTCGTTGTCATATTGATGTCATAAATACCTCATATTAATTTTTCAACACGGCATTTTCCTCCTCCACTATAGCTAATTTATTCCGCAGATCAGCAACTAATTCTACCAGCTCTAGTCTACCGCGTTCACCTTTATAGGAGTGTAAAAAATCTTCTAGCAACCTAGTTTTCGGCAACCATTCTATCTCTACAAAAGTGGAAACCACGAAAGAAGAACTAGAAAACATCGCAAGAGTTCTGTGGATCCGCCAAATTTCTACTCGTTTTTGTGCACAATCTGGTTCCAAAACTGCTTGCAGCATGGAAAAGTAGTCCAATTGAACCTATGAAAATGTAGCTGTATACAACCACGGCAACAAAAATTTAAAAAATGTCTATTCGAGCAACTTTTCCAAACAATGGGAATTACGAGCGAAGAAACAGGTTTCTTTTTTTAGGGCAAACTTGCTTCTAGAGAACACGTACGAGAACAATCTAGTCTCGGACATAGCAAAAGTAGACTACTTGTTCGGTCACGAGGGGCAAACACGACTCCAACCTCTAGATGGCCTGCCTGCTTTCGTCGACGATCTGTACGTTTTTGGCTATTTGTCTAGAGAAGAGTGCGTAGCAGTAGGAAACAAAGTCTCTTGCAGTCCACAGGGCAGCGTAGTTGCTTATAGGAGTGTAAAAATCTTCTAGCAACCTAGTTTTCGGCAACCATTCTATCTCTACAAAAGTGGAAACCACGAAAGAAGAACTAGAAAACATCGCAAGAGTTCTGTGGATCCGCCAAATTTCTACTCGTTTTTGTGCACAATTTGGTTCCAAAAATGCTTCCAAAACTGCCCTCGGAGGCAGCGAAGAGCCTGCTGTATATTTCCAGACTACAACCCCTTGGAAAAGAGGAGCGGTCCAAAAGTCTGGGCCCTCCCAGGTTGTTTCTAGGTGTGGTGCTGGTACGCCTGGGCGTGGTGCTGGCATGCGTAGTCGTGGTGCTGGTATGCCTAGTCGTGGTGCTGGTATGCCTAGTCGTGGTGCTGGTATGCCTAGGCTACCCCTGGGAATCGCGAGCAGGCATTTCGACCATTTCGAGCGGACTGGATTTCCTGGCGAGCAATCCGAACAATCTGGCGAGCAATCCGAGCAATCTGGTGCGCAATCCGAGCAATCCGAGCACCGCGAACAAGTATTTCGACAATTTCGAACATCTCGAGCATGTATTTTGATTCTTTTGTACGCGAAAATAGTGGAAATAAGTATGCTTTCTATTTCTACAAATTCTGTGTCTGGCACTGTAGCTAACCACTGGGCGCACTACAATGTTCTGATTTCTTCTTGCTTTTGGTTGTGCGGACATCCCCCATTCAACATCGAAGTGGGTTCTGCAGCTCGCACAGTAGTAGTACTTTCTACTTCTTGTTGTAGGGAAGTATCCGTATGTTGGAATCTCCTTCCTGTTGTAGGGTGTGCCATCCTCGTCTGTAGCTACTAGAAATAGTATTGTTCTATCTGCTCCCCCTGTATGTTGTATTGGGCGTATCTACTACAACTGTACAAACTGGTTCTAGATCTAGATCTCTCTGTGGCTTTGTCTTTCCCAATGTTTGTTGTCCTCTAGACAGAGCCTCTCTACATAACCCGTACTCCTCTGCAGCTGTTGCAAGATTTTGTATTCTTTCGAGCTCTTCTGGATTTGGTGTTTCCTCTACTTCTATCGGGTTCCACTGGATTGTACGTCCGTTTGCTTGGAACAACCTTGTCGGACAAATTCGTATGCGGAGAGCTACACGTTGGGGCAACCAGAATGTTGTCTTGGCGCCGCAAACTTGCTTCTCGAACATATCTTCGCAGCTATCTAGAATTTTGGAAAGCGCGTTGGTAGACCAAACGCACATCTGGCCACCTTCTGCACTCCACAAGACTACTCTAGTGCCACCGTATTGGTACATACTTGTTGGACCTCGTCGAAACACTACAATATCCCAGAGTACATTGCTGTTGGCAATCGAGGAGATCTTTTCTGTTGCATGGCCTCCTAGCATGGACCAAATAGTTTTTCGGAGGCGTTCTTTCTCTTCGGTGTATTCTATGTGTTCGGCGGCTGCTACAGCTAGTCTTTCTAGTTCGAGGAATCTTCTGGTGTACTCGGGTGTAGACTCTGCTGGTGTTTCTCTTTCTAGTGTTTCTCTTCTCCAAACTTCGGCTTGTTCGGCATCTCGAAATTGTAGCAATCTTTCCGCTCTATTTCGTGGAGACAGTGTGGAAACCTCTCTAGCGGCTGCTATCTCTGGAACTTCTACAAGATCGTACATAGATTTTTCTTACACCTACACTTTCGTGTTTTCTTGTCTCTCCATTTCCAGCAAACGTAGTCTGTGGATGGCAAGACCTCTGCAAGATCTACATCTGGACCTCTAGTGCGTATTTCGGTTGGCTTCTTGCTCGCACAGAGTATTGTTGCGGAATCGCTTGCTTTTGCGTAGCACTGTAGTGGAGCTATTTCTATTTCTTCGTCTTCTACAGACAGAATCTCGGATACAAATATCGGACATGCTCGGAAGCCAAAATCTGCTGCAGCCCATTCCATTGCTCGCTTCCATTTTTGCGGACATTCTAGTGTTGCGGGAGTCGGATGGATGCGTACTCCAGATATCCTACCTGTTCCTGTATGTGCGTACCATGCTACAAATATTTGTCCACATGGCTTGTCTCCTAGTACAAAACATATATCCAGACTCTTTGCTAGATTCTCCCACTGTCTGCATGGAGGCTGTACTACGAAGATATCTCCACCTAGGGAAACCGTGCCTCTTGCTTGTGCTAGAACGTCCTCTGCATTTTCTCTAGAGAGTGCAGAACTAGCGTACACAGAAACTTCTATTCTCCGTGCAACCCCTACGCTGCACATCTGGGTGTACAAAAGTGTTTCGTAGATGTTCGTTGGTGCAATCCGCGTAGTCTGCTAGATGGCCACCTACTGGATCTCGGATCTCTCCGGCTTCGAAATTGGAGACTACCTTGTTGTACAACTTTGTTCTAGTTGTTTTGCTGTCGTGTGTCTGTATCCAGCTACAAACGTGGTTCCCAACAGAACTAGTATTGTCTAGAATTGTGCCTCCTCTTTCTTCTATCCCTCCACAACTAGTACTACTACCCTGTAGAACAAATCCTTGGTCGTTTTCGAGATCTTCTACTAGCGCTTTTCTATCTAGGACCCCAGAAAAGTCTTGCGTGTAGTCTACACAGTAGATGTCCATGCCTACTGCTTGCAATCTAGCCTGCATTGTTGGCAATTGCTGTTCTAGAAGTTCTATCGGAATTTCGGACACTGCCATCTTTGCTACAAATTCCGCGTATGGGTACAGTCCATTGTGCTGCTGGGTCCAATTCTTTTGCGCTTTCTCCCCACTACATTCTTCTATTCTATCTATCGTGTTTCGTATGGTACTATTGCCGTATCACATTCTCGGACTGTGTGCAGTATTGTTGTTATGCAGTGGCTTTTGCCCAGACCTATTGTTTCTCTAGCTGCTATCGCTATCTTTCCCACGCAATTTTTTGCAGACCCTGTATCGCCGGTCGTGCAAGAGACTTTGTTTCCTACTGCTACGCACTCTTCTCTAGACAAATAGCCAAAAACGTACAGATCGTCGACGAAAGCAGGCAGGCCATCTAGAGGTTGGAGTCGTGTTTGCCCCTCGTGGCCGAATAAGTAGTCTACTTTTGCTATGTCCGAGACTAGATTGTTCTCGTACGTGTTCTCTAGAAGCAAGTGCCTAGAAACACTGTTCTTCGCTCGTATTCCCATTGTTTGGAAAGTTGCTCGAATAGACATTTTTGAAATTTTTGTTGCCGTGGTTGGGACTACTTGTCCATGCTGCAAGCAGTTTTGGAACCAGATTGTGCACAAAAACGAGTATAAATTTGGCGGATCCACAGAACTCTTGCGATGTTTTCTAGTTCTTCTTTCGTGGTTTCCACTTTTGTAGAGATAGAATGGTTGCCGAAAACTAGGTTGCTAGAAGATTTTTTACACTCCTATAAGGTATTTATGACATCAATATGACAACGAGACGGAAACAAATCCTTTTTATTACTATAGTTTTATCTGTTCAATTGGACCTCTTTTCAAATTATGTATTTATGACACCAATTGTCACGATTTTGCTGTCGGGTGACAATTTCCTCGTTAACCAATTTTGGAGTTTTTCGGGGGGGGGGCGGGGGGGGGGGGGGCGGTTGGAGTAGTATATAGGGTGGAGAAATGATACCACCGTTAGGTGGTATCATTTTGACTCCCTATATACTACTCCAACGCAGCATGCACACCTGCGCTGCTTTATCAGTGACTACGGTGTTCGTGGTTCTATAAAATTGTATCACTCCACGAGCTGTTAGTGTTATTGGCATTTTCATAGCACTAATTAATAGTATTTTTGTATTTTCGTAACACAGCGCCATGAAACTTCATATTCGGGGTATCGATCCGAATGTCGCCCAGTCACTTGTAGCCTGTCAGTCATGAATGGGTCATGTTACCAGGGCATGACTGGTTAACGGTTACGCACCGATATTGCTCTACTTAATTGATTGCTGATATTTGCGCATGCGCAGGTTATCCTGACATGTAGAATAGGCGTTAATCTCAAGCATATCACACACGCTAGACAGTGTATGTCCGTGAATTAACACACGGGGGAAGTGGGCCAGACAGGTCCAGACAGTGATCTCCGGCAGTTAGCACACTGCGGAGATCAAAGTATTTCGCCGTATCCGTGCAATAATATTATATGGACGACTTGTGCCCTGACATTTGAAACTAAATAACCATACGACCGGTATTGTTTAGATTAACACATCACAATATCAGTATTATGTAATCATATTGCGAATATTTCTTTTAAACTTTATTTATAATTATTTATACAACACTTACAAACAAACGCGGGAACAAGTGTAGTCGGCGTAGACGGAGGCGTCTGTATGTTTCTATTTTGGGTTGAAACCGGAATACTCAAAGAAAACAAACTTATCCTGTCTGGCGACCACCGTCAGATATACATGTACTTACAAACTGAGGATCGAACGCGGGGTGAATGTGCGCGCTCTTTACTAATTGTGCTAAACGGTCCTGTTTATGTTACGTGGAAGTGTGTCCGCAAACGTTACTTTTATTAACGAAAATGTAAACAGTTGGCCCATTAACTGGGACACCTATTCTGGATAAAAATGGTCACGAATAGAACCAGGCACAGGGCTTAATTCGTTTAATTTACTGTTTCGCCTGTCGAATGTTTCGAAAATAAATATAATACAATTTGGAAATTTTCAGAAAAATAAGCTACATGTAAATCATAGCTGTAATATTATGGTAGTGCCAAATATACACGGCTCCTGGCATATCGCATCATGGTGACACTGGGCCAAACATGTTTTTGTATTTAGTGTGTTGGTATTGTGTCACATGCATACTTACTGCGAACATAAGTGTAGCCACCTGGGGGCCGTTTCACTAAACTTTGTACGACTAAAATGTTCGTAAGTGCAACATTATGATAGTCTGTAAATTTCACATTAACACTATTTTCTTGTAAACAATTATTGGATTTACATTTATTGAGCATAGGCTGCATATGCAGCATATGCTCAATAAATGTAAATCCATATATTGTAATTGTATCCCCCGGACTACCGTCGGGGGATACTATGGATTTGACAGCGCGCCGCGTCCGCGTCCGCGTCCGCGTCCGCGTCCGCGTCCGCGTCCGCGTCCGCGTCCGCGTCCGCCGTACACACTTCTTGTCCGGAGCATAACTCGAACACCCTTTGGAATATTTTCATGAAACTTCACACATGCATAGACCACGACCCGAAGGTGGGTCGCGCCCAAGAATGACAACTCTTGCATAGCTAATTTTTGAGTTATCTCCCTTTTTTGTTTCTCGCACTGATTTCGTGTCCGGAGCATAACTCCACCACCCTTTCGAATATTTTCATGAAACTTCACACATGCATAGACCACGACCCGAAGGTGTGTCGCGCACAAGAATGACAACATCTTGCATAGCTAATTTTTGAGTTATCTCTCCCTTTTTTGTTTCTCGCACTATTGACCATAACTCGACCACCCTTTGGAATATTTTTATGAAACTTAACACATTCATTAGACCACGAACCGAAGGTGTGTCGTGCACAAGAATGACAACTCTTGCATAGCTAATTTTTGAGATTATCTCCCTTTTTTGTTTTCGCTCACTGATTTCCTGTCCGGAGCATAACTCGACCACCCTTTGGAATATTTTCATGAAACTTCACACATGCATAGACCACGACCCGGAGGTGTGTCGCGCACAAGAATGACAACTCTTGCGTAGCTAATTTTTCAGTTATTCTCCCTTTTTTGTTTTGCGCACTCTACAAACTGGACAATAATGCATGAAGACCTGTTTTCTCGTCTGCTCTGTATACCTTTTCTCGTGTGCTCTGTACACCTTACCTGTAGAGAGAACAATAGAAACTGGGAGAACCATGTGCTAAGCATGGGCTAGCATGTGCAGATGTCCACTGCTTGACCACTGCTTGACCACTGCTGACCAGGTAATTTATACAGGTAAATCACTACATTGGGTACTGTGTTGAAAATATTGTGGCAGTATGTGGACCTCTGCAGATATATGTAGATAAATATAGGACTATTAAAAAAAATCTGGTCTCCAATAGCAAGCATTATTATTTTTAAACTTTTTTTTGTCATTTTTTTTTTTTTTTTTTTCATTATTTTTTTTCCTTTTTTTTTCAAATTATTTTTCAATTTGACTGGAAAAAAAATCTGGGCTCCAGTAGCAAGCATTATTATTTTTAAACTTTTTTTTTCCATTTTTTTTTCATTTTTTTTTTTAATTTTTTTTTTCAAATTTAAATTATTTTTCAATTTTTGTCCAGTAGCAGAAGGTCGTAAGTGCTATATATACAGACTATTCACCTGTACATGTGCTAGCATGTGCAACTGACCACTGACCACTTACAGGTAATTTATACAGGTAAATGATTATATTACATTTCCGTAAACTGTGTTGAAAATATTGTGGCATTATGTGGACCTGTGCAGATATATGTAGATAAATATAGGACTATTAAAAAAAATTCTGGGCTCCAGTAGCAAGCATTATTATTTTTAATTTTTAAACTTTTTTTCCATTTTTTTTTTTCATTTTTTTTTCAAATTCTTTTCAATTTTTGTCTAGTAGCATAAGGTCGTAAGTGCTATATACAGACTATTATCATATAATAAAACAATTATTGACTAGTGAGCCATAGAATATAATCTGATATTCTATGGTTCACTAGTCAATAATTGTATAATATGTTTCGGGCCAGTGAAAATTGCTTTCGGGCCCAGGCTCGAGGTCAAGGCGGGGGGACAAGGCGAGGCATCTGATTCGGCGGAATTCTTGTTTCTTATCTACTCCCTTTGTTGTTTCGTGCTCTGATTTTGTATCCAAAGCATAACTCGAACACGCATATACGCATTGCTCTAATGGTCCTCTACCGCCCTGTGCCAAATCCACGTTCGTTCTGCCCCCGTCAAGCCCAGGGTCAAGGTCACATACTTAGTGCTTCAAAAAAAAAACATTAACGCTTGGTAAATATCTTATACTTTCTGTTTTCTTTCATGGATCATGGATCATCTTCATATTTCATATACGCATTGCTCTAATGGTCCTCTACCGCCCTGTGCCAAATCCACGTTCGTCCTGCCCCGCCAATCCCAGGGTCAAGGTCACATACTTGGTGCTTCAAAAAAAACTTTAACGCTCGGGTAAATATATTAATAATTTTTATTTCCATTCACGGATCAACTTCATATTTCATATACGCGTTGCTCTAATGGTCGTCTACCGCCCTGTGCCAAATCCACGTTCGTCCTGCCCCCGCCAAGCCCAGGGTCAAGGTCACATACTTAGTGCTTCAAAAACTTTAACGATCGGGTAAATATCTTATAATTTCTGTTTTCTTTCATGGATCATCTTCATATTTCACATACGATTGCTCTAATGGTCATCACCGCCCTGTGCCAAATCCACGTTCGTCCCGCCCCGCCTCCAATCCCAGGGTCAAGGTCACATACTTGGTGCTTCAAAAACTTTAATGCTCAGGTAAATATCTTATAATTTTTTCTTTCCATTCACAGGTTGAACTTCATATTTCATATATGCGTTGCTCTAATGGTCCATCTAACCGCCCTGTGCCAAATCCACGTTCGTGGCCCGCCCCCGCCAAGCCCAGGGTTAACATCATATACTTAGTGCTTCAAAAACTTTAACGCTCAGGTAAATATCTTATAATTTCTGTTTTCTTTCACGGATCAGCTTCATATTTCATATATGCATTGCTCTAATGGTCCTCTACCGCCCTGTGCCAAATCCACGTTTGTCCTGCCCCCGCCAAGAACCCAGGGTGAAGGTCACATACTTGGTGCTTCAAAAACTTTAACGCTCAGGTAAAAGAAAATTTTGACTTGCAATTTGGCCTCATTTATTATCAAAGCGATATGTGGGACATCCGTGTTCTATGAACACATTTTCTAGTTTATTAAACTTCACACATGCATAGAAGACGACCCAAAGGTGTGTCGCACGTAAGAATGACAACTCTTGCGTCGTTAATTTCTTAGTTATCTCCCTTTGTTGTTTCGTGCACTGATTTCGTGTCTGGAGCATAACTCGAACACCCTTTGGAATATTTTCATGAAACTTCACACATGCATAGACCACGACCCTAAAGGTGTGTCCCGCAAGAATGACAACTCTTGCATCACTAATTCTTTAGTTATCTCCCTTTGTTTTTCCGTCACTGGTTTTGTCTCCGGAGCATAACTTGAACACCCTTTTTTCAAACTACTTGTGTATCTGGGGAGGGGGATACACATGCGCTTGTCGACAAGCGTCCATTTCTAGTTTACAGACGATCTTAAATTTGCACTTACGAACATTTTAGTCGTAAGAAGTTTAGTGAAACGGGCCCCAGGGACGTAGCCTACTGATGTGTATATGTATCTGTTACCACTTACATGTACCTTAAACAAATATCACATTGAATCAGCCGTACGATTGCCGTTTGATAACAATGTAACTATTCTTTAAAATTACCACTTGTAAATATGGTTGTATGAATGTATAGCAATTTTAGTAGTATATTTTCAACCATTGCAGACACTGATCAGACTGCACAGATGCACAGGTCTCCAACATTTACACATTTAAGAAGTCCGACTTTGTCAGATCGTTGTTAATTTACTTACTACATGCACATTGTACTAAACAATGTACGTCTGCGTGCTTTGTTTTTTCAAAGGGCCGTTCTAGTCGGAGGTACATGTATCTAAATAATATAAAGCAAACAAACACACATTCCAGATTTGCAGATTAAACGCGTCTAAACAAATGTTGCAGGGTGTGGAGCCTCATTCCAACGAAATCTAGTTTGTGATTGGGTCAAATTTAGTGTATTATGGCGGTTACAGTCTTCCTCTTGGCATGCTCGGTGTATGTGATTGCATCACGGATTACATTCTCGAGGAAAACCTTGAGGACACCACGGGTCTCTTCGTAGATCACACCACCTCGGCGAGCCAAACGGCGGATGGCTGGCTTTGTGATAGCCTGGATGTTATCACGCGACACATTCCTGCTGTATGTTAGATCACGCAACACATTCATGTGGCGTTTAGCGTCCCCTTTCCGAGTCCTTTTCCTCCCTTACATCTCCTCATTTTCCCGACATTAATGTATATTGCAGTTTTATGAAGAAAAAACAATTAAAATGGTAAACCCATTATCAAAAATTCAAACCCACACAAATATAAAAATACACAGTAATGGATAATTTTGCTCTGAATGTTCTATTGACCACTTTCGATTTTAACAACTATGCATTCCATTTTCTAAATAAATACGTATGCTGTCGCGCGGATATCACTCATGAAAATAAAAATTGTATGAAGGAATCTGCATAGTACGTTTGATAAATGCGAACGTAAAATTTGCAGAAAACTTACAAAAAGAATCAGTACCGGCAGTAAATTCATAGACAGGGTCGAGACGGGTATCCCGCACAATATCTGTTTAAGAGGACACGCCTCACAATAGGCAGTGGCGGCGGTGGGCAGCCAAGTGAGTGGGGGTCAGCGTAGCATTTTCCCATATACCTGTTAGTACGGGGTACTACATGTACACTAGCCCGTCCGTCAGTCATATTGGCTACACAGGAAAACGTTTCTCCCGCTTTCTGATGTAAATATAATTCCGAGAGTCAGGAATGGACAGTCGATTTTTAATTTGTTTAAAAATCTCCGGGGGTGTCCGACTACCCTCTCTCTAGACCCCATCGGGCGCTGTTCAAAGTTGTTGATATGTGCAGCCATAGGCCTATCCAAATTCTATCCAAATTCTGGTCATTCATTTCTACAGAAATTTTTTTTTGGTTTTAATCACCGATACGATGTGCATATACTTTACAATTTCAAACACCAGGAATGCCGTTAGTTTTTTGGTGGTATGGTGACGTAATGTCTACATCAATAAACGACGTCACAATTAACTGTAGATGACGTCAATTATATTCTGGCCTAAATTATGAAATAAGTGCAATGTATCTTTCCGACGACACATTTATATGAATCTATTATGGCGATGGTGGCAAATTACGAAGCCACAGGTCGGCTAATTATAGATTTAAAATCGATAGTGGTGCGTTTGTTTTGTTCACTACATGTGCATATCATAGTTGTATTCTGTTCAATGTTTGCTAGTATACATACTAACACTTTTAGATATATTTAGTGTAACTTATCAGCAAAGTACTGTAGGCTACAAGAAGTGAGATAAAACAAAAACTATGAAACATAATTGCATTTTCTTTTCAGAATATTGTTTTTGAAAGGTGTCCGCGTCAGAAAATGTAAAAAAGTGAAAATCGAAAATGTTGTCATTAAGGCTGGTTTTCACAGAGCGCGGCCGATATATATATTAGAATTTCATGAAATTTTTAAATGGAAGGGTGACCTTTTTGTTATATATTTTTTAGATTTATTGCATTTAATATTCAAATGTTCGTCGGCAGAAACATGTGGAACAGACAGTAATCCGCTTCATCACAGTTTGCGCATATCTGAGACCTAATGACTTGAAGGACCCCACATACAGGTAATACACATCGATATCCATGAGATATAATCACGGTGTGTTAGCACCACTCATTTGAAATATTTCACTGAGATGGTTCAAATGAATGGTACCACCATACATTTATACTTCTATCTTGAAATAAACAGGATATAACAATATTTTTCATGAAAATGTATCCTAAATAAACTGCAATTGAATATACAGTAGAAACCTCTCCAAACCAGGACACCAAACAAATTTGTATTCTTAATTATGGTGGCTTCAGTTTAGAGTGTTATCTAGTATATAATCTGTGTTCTTGTCCTGAAATCACACCTCATTTCTTGGAGTGCTTATTTGTTTTACACCATATTTGCTCGGAATAGATGTACAACGTGAAACCACATGGGTTGTTACTAGATGTCAGATAGTTATAGCTGCTCAACTGACCAATGGTCAGATCATATGATCTAAAAGCCACTTTGTAATCAGATTATATACATCATGATTTGATTGGGATAAATGAAACAGTTATGAAACTGCAATCTTTCAGATCTCCGGAGAGAATCACGTTAGCCCTTTATTAACGTTATTAAAGGCACTCGGTCGCAGATGTGCATATACAGGGATACAACAGAATAGGAAAATAGTTTAATTGTAATGTCTGTCTGTTTATGTTTTGAAAGTTTTGTAAGAGTTTCTCAAATCACCTATATTTCTGTTTTCCTACAGCTAATATCTTCATATTGCACACATGCATTACTTAGTAACGAAACACCATTCCGCATGGCCAAATCACATTTGTTTTCATTCGGACTCTTGATATATATGCTTAACAGGTGCCATGATACATAAGACCAACTAATACATGCATGTATGATGTACATGAATCTTGATATGATATCATATGAGTAAACAACACATTCATTGCTAAAAGAAAAAGTATAGATTTCTTTCACTTTTGTATACAAATGAACATCCATATTGTCACATACTACATTCCTAAATTAGATTTACAATCGTGTCATATTTAGAGGTCCGACAAAAATACATACATGTACATGTATTATGACAATAATGTTCATTCATTTTTAGATAGTCTTATGACCACTACAAGAGTATGATTTAATTATAGGCACTCACTGATTTACCCGTTATTTAACCGTTATTACCAGCTGGGACATTTTATACATATACATTTCAAACTGACAGTTTACTTTTCTTCTGCAGTTTGTTTATTATGTTATCACATTAATATTGCATGCTATGCAGATTTAATTAATGCTTATTTCTGTATTATTTCATCTATAAACTATAACATTACCTAGCGGCGCTTTCAAATCGCTGTTCAGTTTATTTAAACACCATGACATCTAAGATAATAGAAACGTTTAATATGACTGATCACTAGCAGCAGACGCCGTTCAGCGGAAGTTGCTGGTTATATACTATAATTTCTACTACACTATTGCACAAAACATTTTAACATTTGAATTGCGCCGCTGCCTCTTTACTATGGATACGGTCATGAATACACGTATATAATGTGCACCGAGGTCAATGTCACTGGGGACTTGTGTTCTAATATCAAGCTGAATATATTACAGTTTTATGTAGATATTCAGCTCTCATTTGTTTTTTTTCCATAACCTACAGGTTAAATAGGGTTTCGAACCCGTTGCTTGGCTTATTATCACGACTATACACTACTGTGCTCTCTACACCGTATGCGGCTAAATATATTTCTGATGATAAACATTTTTTTTATAAATGATAAATGATGACTGATCATCTTTTTGTTTTAAACTGTACAAGTGTAGTATTAGAATGGGTAAACTTTGGAACATTTAGCCTTCGGCCTTCAATACAGCGGTAAACCCTATCAATTGCCGTAGCTAATGCCTCTTCCGGAATAGATTATCGGTGTATCATGTGTATCAAGTATCCGATTGTGAAATTAGCACCGTGCCACTTGCCGCTGCTTGCAAACTGACCATACGGTTTCCAGTAGACTGGTGTCAGTCCATGAATTTGTATAACATTATTCGTAAAACATTTAAACTTCAGCTAGTATCCTTCAAATATGCATTTTATATCTCCAGCCAGAATTCATGTTAAGCCAGCCGGCCACAGAGATTGGGATATTTCAGAAATGTGGTATATAGGAAGTTAAAGGTCATGGGGTAAATCTAAAACATTAAGGACTGATACCAATGTAGGTTTCCAGCTGTGCTCAGTAATTATTTGTTTCAAATGGACAAACGGCTAACGTTTCACTTCCATATGCAATAATACACTACGTGCCCCAAATTCGTGTAATGCGCCAATACCTGCTGTACAAGGGAACCTCCATAAACCGGATACATATGCAGTGATTTGTTTACCAGCGCATCGCGCAGCAAGTACACACAAAACATTCGGAATTATTATTATTATTTCCATAGGACGACATACTATTTTATCAGAAGGGACCCCAACCTTTAAAAGTGTCAGATTATAGACTACCTATGTATTAAATTACCAGTATGTTCGGCTTAGATATACTTAATTATAAGATACGCAGCCTGATCAGGGTCTACACTGGTCACAAAAGTACGTTGTAAATATAAAATGGATAACATGATGGCAGTAAACATTTCATTAAAACGAGAGTAGAAATCAAAAATGTACAAAACATATGTCGCTTCTGCGAACAAACAGCAAACCTATACTAACAAAAAAGACGTAGTACGCAATAATAGTTAGGCACTGCATGGGTCTCAGATTTCACAGAAAGCAACTCTAGTTATTTTTAAATATTATAAACACGTTTTTCAATCGATGGTTACTAATTTACTTTAGCTAATGTAATTACTCTAGCGTCTATAATGGAAACTTCTTTCTAAATGGTGTATAATAAATATGACCATTTCACAACAAAATATAGACATTTTACAATTTTCCTTACTGGTATACAGGCCTACACGTACACCACCGCCTGCGCTAATCTGGTCAATATTTGTAAATTCTTCTTATTTCAAAATACCTGATAGTGTTCTTGAAATCAAATAGCTTGATGGGTGTAAAGGCCGAGGCTCAAAATACTCAATAAATGCAGGGTGGTTAAAAAATATGTCCCCACATTAAATAGAGAAAACTAGTGTTCTAAGCAAGATAATCATTCAAACAAAAGTTTATTACAAAGTAATATATTGTAGCATTTTACTCATTATATATTCTTACTAATTACGTCACTACTTGCATGGTATGACGTTACAATATTAAATGTATGATATTACAGATATTTCAAAGAATTCATGGAAATTGGTCGGAAACGGTTACGAATGTTGAAACGCGATGGATAGCATCGGAAAATGATAATGCAATGTTACGGCTGACTGTTTAAACCATTAACCTTATACAACGGTAAGAGTATGGCCTTGGTCGTTCGCACTTGGGAAGACGTAAATAACATACAATAATCTCATTAAATTCAGCTCAGGTCAGTTATGCAAACAACCATGCTCCCCAGACAATATTAGGACACACAATTGTATAAATATCCAAGTTGCTGGCAGTCCTGCCGCACACCAGAGATAACAGCAGTATCATGGCACATGTAGCCGGGTTACACATCACAATAGCTCCCGACTCCTCTGTGCCCACTGCTTGTAATTCTCCGGAGTATTGCCTTCATATGACTATCAGTGGCGAAAATGGAATATAAAAGCCGTCCGTCCGTCTGTCCATCTTTAACCAGGTATATTTGTGCGAACAAGAGCTAATCGTGCAACATTTTTTTCTTGTGCAGACTATTTACAGGTGCACAAGTAAGTGTGTTTGCAAGCATACCGCAGTGTGTACGTCCGTCCGTCCGTCCGTTTGTCCGTCCGTCACGTTTTCCATTCGCCTATAACTTCTGTACTGTATGACCTATTGGCTTAATACTTCGTGTATATGTTCATTATCATCCATAATTTCATTCCCTGTCCTTTTCATGCCCAAGTTAAAGGTCAAATAACTAATAAATTTGCGTCCAGTCGATGCGTGCGCGTTTCTCCATTATCCTATAACTTGTTTGATACAATACCAATTGGATTGAAACTTCATGTGCATGTTTGTTATCATCCATATTTCCATTCGCCACCACACTCATGCTCTCCCCATGCCCAATGTCAAGGTGAAATAAAATAGAAATTCGCGTCCCGTAGATGCGTGTGCCTTTTTCTATTCTCAAGTAACGTGTTTACTGTCATCCATATTTCCATTCCCCACCACACCCTCTCACTCCACGTGTTCAAGGTCAATGTCAAATAAAATAGAAAATTGCGACCAGTAGATGGGTGCATGTTTCTCCATTCTCTTATAACTTCTTTATTGTACATCTATTTGGCTTCAAACATCATGTGTACGTTTATTATCATCCATATTTTCATTTCACAACCCAGCATGCACCCGCCCCCTGGGCATAGGTCAATGTCATATAAATCTGAAATTTCCACTTCAGTACATTCATTCTGCTACAAGCTCTTTACTATATTGAGTGATTCACTTGAAACTTCATATGCATCTTTGTCCTTATTCATATTATCTTTCAATAGATGCATGCGCATTCCCCTATTCTTCTATAACTGCTATATATTACCGTAGTAATGTGATTGTTTGTGATCCAGCCACCACGGCGATGGGATACGTGCCGTTGGTGTCGTTCTTGTCATTATATTTGTATTATGAACTAATGGCAAATAAATACTATTTGTAAGGCCCATTTTTGTCAAACAGCCGTCCACTTGCATGTACATGTATATGTACAAAGTACATGTATTCGTATGCGATATGTATATGTGCATTGGATTTGAACTGTAATCGAAAACACTTCAATGGCATTCGCGTGACAATTACCTACTTTTCGCAAACTATGGGTCATTTCCAATGGTTTGATATCTAACAGTATAGCCACTATGCAGCACAATAACCTGAGTCAGTGATCAGAAACGAATGACCTTCCATTAGCACGACCTTGCTCTTTTTGACTGTCGCAAGATCGCTGAAACACTTGGCCATCTATTTACATTGAAACGTTCGTAAGAATTTATCCATTTAACCCTTTCAACACCACAGGCCTGTATAGTGGTATTGGCAAAACGTGTAGATCCAGATGAGCCGTCTCATCAGGGTCTGCACTTTTTGCAAGTAATTTTCATATGTTTGACAACAAAAACACCTCCTTTTCATAAATGGACTATTCTGAAAATCATTTTTTGATAATTGGATTAGTTGCAAAATTAACATATCAAAAAACATTTCAGTTACTTAGGGGTGAAATACAAACATAATCTCCATAGTTTTTTCCTGGTAATTTCATGGTGCGTGTATTATATAATAAGTATGTAGTTATATAAACTTAACAGCATTATCCCATTACATTGCTGAATTATTTTTAGTTGTCTGCTGTTTATTTTTCTAATTTTCATATGTCTCCTCAAAAACATTATTTGGCAGTACTTGGGAATCATGTTCAATGTAATCTAGATTTGGCAGTAAGCTATGCTTACGGAATACCCCCGCATGGGCCCAGGTGCCCCTAAATGTGATTTGTAGTATGTGGGTCTGTGACCTTGACCCTGGGCTTAGCGGGGGCGACACGGTCATGGATTTATCATAGCATGATTTCTCCGATGTTAAGTTTTAGAGGAATGCATGTGTGAAATATTAAGAATTTTCGATGAAGGAAATAAAGGTTATAACAGATTTCACCGATGTTAAGTTTTGTGAAGAGACTAAGTATGTGACCTTGACCTTAGGATCAGCAGGAGTTGGACGGTCGTGGATTAGACCCTTAGAGGAATGCATGCGTGAAATATTAAGAATGTTCTATGAAGGAAATGGAAGTTAGAATATATTTCTCTGATGTTAAGTTTAGTGACGGACGGACGGACAGACAGACAACCTGAATCCAGCACCCCCCACCCCCACCTCCACATACACAGCTTGTTGCGGAGGTATAATGATTATAAAGTGCTGACACACCATGGCTTTACTGATAAAGAAGAAAATATATAGAACAACAGCAGACGACAATTTTCGTTTCCTGCATTTGAAGGGTTAAAGCAATGCAAATATATGGCTTTTTACTTTTATTCCTACTAATACTGAAATACTTGAAACAAAATTTTGTGAGATAGCCAGAAATGGCAAACACAAAAACCCTGCCACCTCTCTCCTAGAGTATGCAGATCTACTAGCGAAACAGGGATTGGTCTATACTGGCAGCATTAGAACACAGAAACGAGCAACAATACCCCCCCCCCCCCCCCCCCCCCCCCCCCACCCACACCCCAAATGCCTATGCTTTAGGGCATTTGACTACATTTATCGGTTCATTTGATTGGTATGGAATATATTCAAGCCAATTTCCATTGTTAAATATTTGATGGTATAATACAGTGGAACCTCTCTAAACCGGACACCCTGGGAGGTCCCCAGCGTGTCCGGCTTCGAGGGGTTTCACTATAAATCGGGCATTTGATGATTCTGAGCCATAGTTGCGTGCTATGCGATCACGAACAAACATTATCACCTCAGACAAATTACAAAAAACTCATAAAATCTAAGATCACATGTGGTTCTTGGTGTCCGGTTTAGAGAGGTTCCACTGTGCTCTGGTGCAATAGTAAACGTTTTATATGCTTGCTATCTTAAGAATGGCTTGCTTGGTACAGCCACAAACCAGATGGCTTTTCAGATAGCCATTACAGGTGGCATGTCCAGTCTGTTGACCTCAGTACACAGATAGACTGCTTCCGGGTCGGTACCCTCAAAAAATAGTCCGGAGAAAAATACATATGTTTGTGTTGCAGGTGCTTTGAGGCAGGTTCGGGTGCACTGATGTGGTTTATTAATGCATGTGGAGACAGTGTTTACACAGGGGCTCTAGTACACAGCCAATATCTGCAGTTTGGAATGGATTATTTTGTGTGGCAGGACACATGTAAATGAAGTGTGATGCGGCTCTGCGTCTGTTGTGACGTGATGATTTTTGACCCCGCTGTCATGTTTCCTTTCCTGTCAGAAAAACGAAATGGTCACCGGGTGTTGACAAGTTGGTGAGAAGACGGCATGATCCAGTCGTCAAAGACATTGTAACTCAATGTGTGATTCCAATGTTTATGCTTTTACAGGCGGTGAGTGAAATGACCCCTAAACGCTATATGTTTAATATACAGTTCTATCTGTGTGTTTAGGCCTGTTGGGGTCCATTCACACTAATTAACTACCATTATAACGGTTTACCTAAGGAGTGTCAGATCGTAATCACCCCCGTCCTGCAGTTAAACCAATGCATACTGATAATGTTCCCTAAATGTTTCAGCAGTGCTCATTAATTCAAGAGTAATGATGCCCCAAGATATGTATTGAGTATTTTCAGCCACGGCCTTTAACACACAAAACTTGTGCATGATTAGCAAAACTAACCGAATCTAACAATACGAGAACTGAATGTTATCGCTGGCGTAGCCGATGATGTAGTTTTCAATCATGTGACCACAATCGCGAGGTCATGCGCGGGAAATAGGACTGCTATATTTAGCAAAACTGGCTTTGCAACGCTAGTTATGTTTTTCAATAATATTTTTTTTATTATTACTTTAATTTTTTTCAGGTCATATACGTATATGTTCCGAAATACAAATCTACCGTAAAATGTTCTTTCACTAACTGTTTTGCTCACAGTACATTCACCCAGGGCCTTTAACAATTACAATGATGAATGCAATGTCGTCTGCTGATTATTATTTTGTTTTCCTCATCAAAAGCATGCTCTCACAGCACTTTATAATTATTTCAATTTAATTGCTGCCTTGTCGGATGACACTTCAAACCGAGATCCCGTCCCTACATGACCATAGCTGTTGCTGGGACATATAACCCACCGACTTTTACTTACTCACTTTCTGAAATGCTGCCATGGTTTATTGACAGAAAACAACATATATAACAACAGCAGACGATAATTTTGGTTCCCTGATTATAAGGGTTAAAATATGACTTGTATACATTAGGTTCCATGCAATTTTGAATAAAAGTATCAAAGAGGCTGGATCTCAAGTACGCATCAGCTGTTTGAAGTGAATACAACTGCGGATATTTCCCTGTTTACCAGGCGAAATTCACTTCCTAGACCACAATAGGGTGACCTTTTGTTGATAAACCATGATAATTAACTTTGTAAAGAATCCCTTGACCAGTTTATGGCGCACGCCTGTTAATGATGCATAGAAAATATGTTCCCAGTAAAGTTTATACAGAGTAATTGAACCCAGTCTGGACTATCAATACACACACAGAGACCGTGTCCTGAGAAAAGCAGACGGTGTCAATTTTGCTATTTTTATACCAGCGCCATTACTTTCGCCAAATTGTGTTTTCTTGTGCCACATTCAATTTATTAGCGCATTTGGCGCCATTTGTGAATCCCAGCGTGAGTTCTGTCAGGGGAGATAACCGTGTTCCCTTAAATGTTAACGGACATTACTATTTATTCTCTGTATTTAACTTTTGATGTGCAAAATATGTCGAAATCAGTCGAAAATATGATTTTTTTCAGGCGACACATTTGATTAGTATAAATAGTTTAAAAATATAATACCTCATTTGCATACCACCGTGCGTCACTATCAGAAAAATAAATATTACTAAATTAGTTTATCTGTATAGCGGGCACTCGTAATTTTTAAAACTGGTGGAATAGTGACACAAGTATACACTTATTTAATTCCTATAAAGAACATTTTGTGCCTACTGAGTGGTCATGTACCTTTAAAGTCTCATCCGACAGACCAGTGGGATGAACATGATGGAAATACTATGAACGTATGTTTTAATGCCCTAAGCGAGGCTAAGTACATATTGCATTTCATAAATATACATAACCGTTCACATTGACCGTTGGCATGGGGGATTTATACGCATTTCGACGTTTTTCCCGCCAAGTGGGCGGGATGGGATGACTGGCGAAATAGCGGTAATTACAGGGACACACCTGGGGAATTAGACAGCAAAATAATCCGAGCAAACGGAATTGGACAGAAAAACAAAATCCTGGCATGGGTTGGCTGGCAGGCTGGCTGGCACAACATTCGTACCTCATGCGGATTCATTTATTTTGCATACTCTATAATATCGTATAATCTGCTCCATGGAAGAGACATTTGGTGTAACTGACCTAAAGTTAAATTAATGAGTTCAATATATTCCCAATAATGAACGGCCGCGCAAAATAATATCTGCCAACAACATCATGCTAACAACAGGGAACAGTCATTTTATCATGTTTATGGGCCCCTAGTGACTCACAACTGTATCTCCACTTGTGAGAGAGAGGGACACCTGAACTCAACGTCTGAGAGGGGTCAGTGGTTTTATCCGATTTATCAGATTATCAGCATGATAATGATGTATTATAGTTACAGGATAGCATGGCATGATGTTTTAAATAATCCATTTTATGGCCGTGTCATCTGTCTTACTCAACACGTTTATAATGTTTTCACACTGGATTAATGGGTTACAAAACATGATAGTATAAACATAAAATATCACAATGATAGCATGCAGTTAATGGCAAGCTTTCCAAACAATTTGTTTCCGTTGGACACCACTGTATAAAACACTGATTGCAACCTACATGACCTACGCAGACCCATATTAGTTTGCAAATGCAGAAAGTTTGACAAGAACATACATTCAAAGGAGTTACCGTGTTGTTTGTGAAAACCGAATATCGACATAACTAGGAAATTATTTAAAATAGCTGGCACGGTTATCCTAGCCATGTAAGTGTATCGTGTCCGATATATGTATATATAGTATAATTATGGAGAGTGCATGAAGCACATAATGAACACAGTGAAACTTGTGTACATGTTATATGCATATGTGAAACACAGTGTAGTATCCATGATCATGATGGTACCTCTTAGATTTTGGTTACTCGACTGACGCTAGTCACCATGGTCGTTTTGGTTGTTGTTCTCATTATAATTTGAGGACGTGATTACATAACTGGCATCGATTATGTTTTGTCCAAAACAAACAAAAAATGTGTTGAATGTCAACATAACTTGAGGAAGTTATTCAAAATAACTGACACGCGTTATCCGAGCCCTGAAAATATAATGTGGCCGCAATCAAACCATACATGGAATATGAAAATTGCATGTACAACATCATGAAGATAACGAGAGCCGTGTATGATGTGCATATCTACATGTTATGTACATATGTGAAACCCAGCTATGGGGTTATTGCTATTTTTTCAAGATAACGTGATACAGTTAGTATACATAACTGGCGTAGGTTATGTTCATCAAAAACAAATACGAACTATGTTGAATGTCAACTAACTTGAGGAAATTATTCAAAATAACTGACACGCGTTATCCTAGTGCTGAAAATATAATGTGGCCGCAATCAAACTTTTCATGGTATATGACAATTGCATGTGTAACATCATAAAGATAACGAGACCTGTGTATGATGTGTATATCTACATGTTATGTACATATGTGAAACCGAGCTATGGGTTGTTTTTCAAGATAACGTGAGACAGTTATTACACATAAATGGTATAGGTTATGTTTGTCAAAAACAAATACGAACTGTGTTGAATGTCTACATAACTTGAGGAAGCTATTCGAAATAACTGCCACGGATTATTCTAATATAGTGCATGCCTGCCATGGTATATGGAAATTGCATGTACATGAAGATAACTTGACATGTGTGTCAGTCATGTGTATATCTGCATGTTATGCACATATGTGAAATACAGCTGTGGGTTATCTTTCAAGATAACGCGAGACAGTTATTACACATAACTGGTATAGGTTATGTTTGTCACAAACAAATACGACCTTTGTTGAATGTCAACATAACTTGAGGAAGTTATTCGAAATAAATGTCACGGGTTATTCTAATATAGTGCATGCCTGTCACCTTCCCCAAAATGCTTAGTTTGATGAAATTCCATCAAATATTCAAATTTTGATTTTATAGCCCAACATTATTTTCATAGAGGTGGAAGCAGTGGGGGGGGAGTTAAAAAAACGAAAACTAAAAATGGAAATTGACTCCGAAACCTGGCTATATAGCTTGGAAATGATGTAAATAAGAAAACAATAGTTAGAATCATAGGAAAGTCGTTTTTTCGCAATAAAAAAAGAATTTGATGGAATTTCTTCAATTAATTTTTTTGTCGATGTCGACTTCTTTATTAATCATGTTATTGATGAAAAACTACTTACATTTATATATTTTTAAGATTTAGTGTGTTGAATGGCCAATAGTTTGTCGGCAGCAAAACGTGGAACAGAGAATAGATGTGAATCGTTTATATTTTATCTAAATACCCTATTCTGACGTATGTATTCACGTAAATTATCATGATCATGGTATTAGTCGTAATATATAATGCAAATGAGGAGCATGCCAGATATTTAGAGTGAAACATCGATGAACATGTCGTAGAGTTGAGAATACTTGTTTTCTTTGTAGATGCTGTAGCAGTGAGAGACACAGTTAAACCAATTCAATGAACATCCCAACATTTCAACATGTTGAACATGTCGTCGAATTATACGAATAAAACAGCATACAATTCACCATCGCTGTCATGATTATCACGGTTATGGCAAAAGTGGTATCAAAATGAACAAGGGAATTAACACCACGCTGTAAACTATAGTTAAGTTAACACTTGATTTTGTGTTACCTCCCTTTTAAATTGTGTAGAAATGATAGATACTGAAATAACTGATACAGGTTATCTACAATTTGATAAAGGAAGGGAGACAACTCTCACACAACTAGAAGAAATAACTGTATCAGGTTATTTCGAACGTAACTGAAATCAGTTACACCCCTGACTGTTAATGTTGTGTTGTGTTTTCTCATTATGATTGCCACAAACTGAGTAAATTGTTTTGAATGTAAAAATGGTGTTTAGTGTTGGAGACAAGGCTATCATTGAAGCATGTGCAACTGAAAAGGGATGGGGTGGTAATCGAATAGTGAAAGTATTTCCAGGACATAAATGGAACTTCAATTCTGTACAGAGGTTAATCAAACGGATGAAGCAGAGTGGGACAACTGACAGACAGTCTGGGAGTGGTAGGCCCCGGACGGTTGCTACAGATGAAAACATTGATGTTGTTGATGATGCCATTGTTTCTCAAGAAGATCAGCCTGGAACTCACAAGTCACAGAGACAAATTGCTTCAGATTTAAATGTGAGTCGTTCTAGTGTGCAAAGGATAGCCAGAAAGCTCAAATTAAAAGCATACAAAAGGATCCGAATTTCAAGGAGAGACGAAAATGTTAAACAAAAAAGAAAGACTCGTTGTAGGAACTTGCATGATAGATACTCTGCTGAAGATGTCAAAAAGATAGTGTTTACTGACGAGAAAGACTTCACCCTAGAAATCGCCAAGAATAGACAAAATGACCGAGTTTTACGGTACAAGTAAAAAAGACATACCCCTTACAAGACTTTATCATGAAACATCACGGTTTACCAAGAAAATTATGGTGTCAGCAGGAGTATCTTGGAATGGAAAGACTTCTATTCATTTTATTGACACATCTAAAAACTAAGGTGAATTCCAACTGTTACATGAACTTATTAGATGATGGTTTACTACCAGACTGTAGGCGGCTATATCCCAGGAACAATTACATTTTTCAACAAGATGGTGCCCCATCACACACAAGTAATGCCACGCAAATGCATTTGGAAGAGGTTGTACCTGAATTTATTAAAAAAAACGAATGGCCACCGCAGTCTCCAGACTGCAACCCCATGGATTACTCAATATGGGACTTCCTATCGGAAAAGGTCTACACTGGTCAAACAAGTAAATTCACCGAGACTGAACTCAGAGCCAGGATCATTGCACAATGGTCAGAACTTACTGTCGAGGATATTAGGAAATGCATTACTTGTTGGAAAACCCGACTGAGGGCGGTGTGCACACAGAATGGAGGACATATTGACCATATGTTTAAGTAGAAATGGTGAGAAATAATAAAAAAATTGTCCGATATCACATTTTTTCACCTGAATTTTTCATTTTGTTGCCATTTCGAGAGTTTTTACCCAATTTGGCTGAAATTCTGAGAAAATGCCTAAAATAGGCATAAGATGAGATGGGCAGAATAAAATGTTAATGCTATAACTAGTTTTATAGTTATTAACATTTCAAGTGGGTATACGTTTTTTTTGGGCCACCCGATATATTCCTTCTGATGAACGTCTTTGTGGAACCATATTAGTGTATTTTCATGAGTGGGCATTATTGTGAGGTCTAAGTAGACATTGTGACATTTGAGTGGGCATTATTGTGATACCTAAGTGGACATTGTGACATTTGAGTAGATATTATTGTGAGACCTAAGTGGACATTGTGTCATCTTAGTGGACCCCGAAATAGTGCATAATTATTCGTGGGCGATATGTGTACTATTTTTAATACAGCAATACACAGTCGTGGAATTAATTGTGATATCAAGCTGATACAGTCATGCGTGTATGAATTGAACATGGCATGTCATAATCGCGCAATGTGTGTTACGTTAGACGTATGGTTGCACCATTAGTTATTGATTAAACATACATGTGTGAAAAGATTTTGCACACTTGTATATGCGTATGCACAGCCACCCCATATCTATTTAAAGAACCCGTCTCACAAATGTGTGATTCACGTTATACAATTTTGTGACACCCTCTTAAAATACATTGTCACACACATGTGTCCACGTTACCCGCGGATATATCCGGATATCCTCGAACATACATTGTCCCACATACACGTCTACGGTACCCTCGGTTATATCCGGACACCTCCATGCCAATATACATTGTCCCACACATTGGCACACGGTACCCTCGGTTATATCCGGACACCTCCCCGCCAATATACATTGTCCCACACACACATCCACGGTACCCTCGGGTATATCCGGACACCTCCCCACCAATATACATTGTCCCACACATGTGCCCATGGTACCCCAGGGTATATCCGGACACCTCCCTGCCAATATAAATTGTCCCACACGTGTGCCCACGGTACCCTAGGGTATATCAGGACACCTCCCTGCCAATATAAATTGTCCCACGGTACCCGCGGGGATATCCGGACACCTCCTTGCCATTATACATTGTTCCACACGTGTGCCCACGTTACCCGCGGGTATATCCGGACACCTCCCTGCCAATATACATTGTCCCACATATGTGCCCGCGGTACCCTCAGGTATATCCGGATACCTCCCTGCCAATATAAATTGTCCCACATATGTGCCCGCGGTACCCTCTGGTATATCCGGATACCTCCCTGCCAATACATATTGTCCCACATATGTGCCCACGATACCCTCGGCTATATCCGGATACCTCCCCGTCAATCTACATTGTCCCACACATTTGCCCACGGTACCCTCGGGTATACGAGGGTATATCCGGACACCATCCTGCCAATACACATTGTCCCACATATGTTCCCACGATACCCTCGGCTATATCCGGATACCTCCCCGTCAATCTACATTGTCCCACACATTTGCCAACGGTACCCTCGGTTATATCCTGACACCATCCTGCCAATATACATTGTCCGACATATGTGCCCGCGATACCCTCGGGTATATCAAGATACCTCCCCTCCAATATACATTGTCGCACAAATGTGCCCACGGTACACTAGGGTATACCCGGACACCTCCCTGCCAATATACATTGTCCCTCATATGTGCCCATGATACCCTCGGCTATATCCGGATACCTCCCCGTCAATGTACATTGTCCCACACATTTGCCCACGGTACCCTCGGGTATATTCGGACACATCGGTGCCAATATACATTGTTCCACACATGTGCCCGCGGTACCCTCGGGTATATCCGGACACCTGCCCTCCAATATACATTGTCCCACACATGTGTCCACGGTACACTAGGGTATATCCGGACACCTCCCTGCCAATAAACATTGTCCCACACATGTGCCAACGGTACCCTCGGGTATATCCGGACACCATCCTGCCAATATACATTGCCCCACACATGTGCCCACAATACACTCGGGTATATCCGGATACCTCCCCGCCAATTTATATTGTCCTACACATGTGCCCATATATATATATATTGCTACATTAGTGCACAATCTCATTAGAGAGCCACCCATTACAATATTGTATTTCGAAAGTACGGCAATGAAAGTTAATATTTAACCAGAAGTTCTTAATAGCAAAAGTTGATAACATGTAAGGTTGATATACCATTCCATAATTTTCATATAAACAAAGGCATTTAAGATACGTGATCTTTCTAAAAGCATGCATGTGCTGTGCAAATATATGCACTATATTTATACAGCTGTTATGTACGCATGTATGAAATACTGTTTTGAACATTCAGTGTTCTTAATTGTTTCACACGTGTTACTCTACACCTGTAGTGTCCAATTACGAAAACCAAAAATGATATGGGTATGTAATCAACATGTAATAGTTTAGATTGGCATATACAGGTATAGCATTCGGATAACAGCATCATTACATATTTTAAATATACGAGAACATCGCTGAAATGTAGTCTTTGCATTCATACTACTGTGCCAAAATGAATATGTGACAAATGTGTCTAAAAGTATCAATGACTTCTTAAAAGATGTATCTTTCAAGCTAATGTATATACTTACAGGGTGGTTCAAAATATAAGTCCCCACTTTAAATAGACATAACTAGTGTTCTAAGCAAGATAATCATTCAAACTAAAGTGTATTACAAAGTAATATATTGTACCATTTTACTCATTATATATTCTAACTAACGACGTCACTACCTTTCTGGTATGACGTCACAATATCAAAGTATGATATTATTACTGGTATTTCAAAGAATTCATGAAAATTGGTCGAAACTGTTACGAATATTGAAATGCGAACGATAGCATCGGAAAATGATAATGACATGTTACGGCAGACTATTTGAACCATTAACAAATGTTATATTCTGATTGAATAATGAATCATTAAACCGATAAACATATATTCTACAGTTTAGTTTAAACATAGTTTATTGCATATAAATACAATAGGCTCGGGCTACAAGTTCTCTCAACATTAGTTACAGCCCTCACCTAAGTGTTACAAAGTACAATAATTCAACAGCAATATTCTACAGTGAATTGGGTGTGTTGTTACTTGCAGGTAGTACTTGGTTGATTGTGTCATATTTTTTGAAAAATGTATATTATGTATAATGTATGTATATTAATGTATATTATGTAAACAAAGAACATTCATCATTTAAATATGTAATTGCAGTTCTTATCTATTATGAAGGCCATGTAACACACAATTTGACCATATGATGAGATAAGTATATAATGTATGTGGCATTGTTTCATTAGAACCAAACTACATGTATATGTACAGCTGTAGATTGTCTTAGAAACCGGAATATCGATATCCCTGAAACTTGTATTCTTTGAACACGTATGCAATTAATCATTTCCAGATATGAACTAGCTTAGTACCTACATGTGCATATCTTGAGAAACGTAAGATTTTATTCCATTAGCAAAAAAAGAAACAATTGAGGAGATGCACTTGTTCACAAATCAAGTCAGCATTTGGATGCAAGTTTTGTGTGAAAGTCAGATTTTTCAAAGACCGGCTAATTTTAAGTTATGTAAACAAATTGGTATATTTTCTGAAAACCATGTAGAAAGCAGATAATCTCCGTTTTTCCTGAATATTATTTACTGCAAAAATGGTGAATTATTATATTTTATTTTCATATATAAATCACAATGATTGTTATTATCTACTTGTAACAGATAGGTCCCAAAGTTGGTACATATATTTTGAACAACCCTGTATATACTTGAAGGTCATCAATGTGTCTACAATGCATAACATTTGGTATGTGTATATTAGTACGCATGTAATCTGACAAAGCTATTCTGGGGTATTCAACAATCAATCTAGTCTAGTTTTAAAAGCACGCACATCCGACTTGCACACATATAACTACACCATGCAACAGGATACCACGTGTAGTTGTACTGTTATTGAAACGATGACCCAGATGGAATCTAATACATCAATAGGAAAATACTAGTGCACAAAGAAAGTGCCCATTCTTCACTAAATCTCATAATTTATCAATTTACAGCTGTCAAATTATATATATCACACACGTTCATGTGTTACTATTTGTTGGCACACACACTCATAGGACTATAAGTATGCGTTTAAATCCAATAAATGATAAATGTATCCCCACAACCTATTATGCAATGTATCAACATCATCTAACAATATCATATACTGTCTATCTAGACACGTTAAACTTAGATTTACTATGCAGTTGAACTAATGTCTGCATGACATTCAAACTATTTAGGCGGGCGGTCAGAATCAGGTTTGTGAACGGTGCTTTGTGCCGCATTGTGCCACAGGTTTTGTATTTTTCTGGCTCTTTTTTCTCCTCGGAATATATATTTCTCTTATTTGACAACAGCCAATGCCATTATATTAATGACCTAAAGACACTATAATCATATACTAATTTGCACATTTGTTTCCTGAATGCAGAATTATATTTACCTGTTTAGCATATGTATACTACACGCACGTAGCTAATAGACATTTCTTTGTGACATACATCCCTATGTGGCATTGAATACACGTAGCAGGTCGTCGTCTGTCCAATTTAGTACACTGCTGATGGACACATTCCATTGCTAAAGCAACCAGAGACATGTATTCAAGTTTATACCGCATCCATTGCTCCATGTAGCATAATAAACCCGAAGTAGCCTAATATACATGTACATCATTGTACATGAAGTGCCGTTTTTGCCTTTGACCCTAACTCGCGGCCTCTGATTGGTCAGTCTGAACATCAAATTCAAGATGGTGGCGAACTTTAAAGTCGCAATCGCTGTCGACTCAGCTAAATGTTACCCATGTTTACAATATATGCGACGTAACCAACGACATGGACATGTCCATTATGATTCCAATGCTTATTATGACAACTGCGTAGTCTAAAACCAGCCAATATTGAAGCTCATCGTAAATAAATCGAATATTTAATCAGATACAATACTGAATCTACCTTGCGTTGAATTTGTGACGAATGGCGAGGTAATGACGTCAAAACATGACGTCACGCACGTTCAAACAATTAAGTTTAGCATGCGGTTTCGCCCCGACAACTTTATAGGGGCTCGCTAAAGCTCGCCCTAATAAAGCTGTCTAAGGCTCAACCGAATGTATTTTATATTCGACGGCACTAACCATGTATTTACAATATAATATATGGGTTAGCACATTTTGATGAGCACAATACAAGATGCGGAACCTCCTCGGGGTAAGGTTATTATCAACTACTTTAACAAATTGCATCTGTATTAATGGTGTATGTATACATCCGTCAGTAGCACATCCTAATTGCAAAAGCGGTCATGTTCATGGTCATCTTGAAACTAACAGTCATTGTGACACTGTATTTAATTACGTTTTGGCTATATTAGTTTCAAATAGAAAAATAGATACAACACATGTACTGTTTAATGTAGAAATGAATACAGCAGTGACTGCATGAATTATATCGTTACCATGTATCGTATTTATTTTCCAATGTCTGCAACTCATAAACAATGGTTCATTAAAATTATTGGCACATGTGAAGACATATGTGGGATTTGTACTTTTGGAGAAGCCATGCTTAGTTGGAATAAGCATACCCATGTCATCCATTATTCAATGTACCATCCTACATACTGCATTGGCGGTCATCATCATGCTTGCTTAATTCGGAGAAGTGTCTTCTTACCAACAACATTAACTTGACAGCTCAATAATAACATTGTTTTCATTGTCAACAATCAATACATTTTGGAAACACTTTGAAACATTTCTTCAATACTAAAAATGATTTAAATCCATCCATATCTGTCTTTGAAAATAAACACAACAGCGCATCCTATGCATAGCAATGTTATTGTTGTTTAATTACTGAAAACTACAGCTTCATCGTCAATATCATTGAACAGCTGGTTACTTTTGGCGGCCATTTTCAAAATTTAATTATAGCATTGTATAACTGGATATGTATATATTATAAAGTGATTCGATTTGTATATAAAACTGGTATGGATACATGCAATACTACATGAAATGCCGTTTAAAACAGCCCCATATAGTACAGAATAGGACAAAAACGCGATCATTTTGGCGGCAATGTTTACTTTAGTGACAATTATGGAAGGATATTGCATCAATATCTCCTGTAATATATATTTAATGTATCTAAACAGCACGCGATTCGCAAAAGAAGTTCCAAACAGCCTATTTCGGCAGCCATTTTGAAATATATTGCCATTTGCTGATTTAATTAATGCATGATGTATTCGAAATCATTTTACATTCAAACTGTGACTGAATTATAATGATTATAGCAATTTAACCAATTAATATGAATCAGACTGAAAGTTAACTGTTCTTATTAAAATAATACAATAATGATTGGCGGCCATCTTGGAAAATGGCCGCCATTTCTTCATCCAGCGGCTATTTTAGCGCATACAACCAGGATTGATAGACAATAGCCTACCGAATCCGAAAATGATACTCACCAAAAAATCCCCCACCGAGGGGGCGTGAGGTGGGGAGGGCAGGGGGTTATTGCTGGCTCAAAGTCTATAGCCAACGTGAAGATGTCTAATACGTTTCAGAGAGCAGAATCGTCTCGAACGAGTATCTTTGTGATATCTTAATTGGCCCAGGGTACCCTCGGTTATATCCGGAGGACACCTCCATGTCAAAATCCATTGTCCCACACACACATCCACGGTACCCTCAGGTATATCCGGACACCTCCCCTCCAATATACATTGTCCCACACATGTGCCCACGGTACCCGCGGGGATATCCGGACATTTCCGTGCCAATATACATTGTCCCACACGTGGTCCCACGTTACCCACGGGGATATCCGAACACCTCCCTGCCAATATACATTGTCGCACACATGTGCCCACGGTACCCTAGGGGATATACGGACACCTCCCTGCCAATATACATTGTCCCACACATTGGCCCACGGTACCCTCGTGTATATCCGGACACATTACCGCCAATACATATTGTCACACACATTGGCCCACGGTGCCCTCGGGTATATCCGGACACCTCCCTGCCAATATACATTGTCCCACACGTGTGTCCACGTTCCCCTCGGGGATATCCAGACACCTCCCTGCCAATCCACATTGTCCCACATATGTGCCCACGATACCCTCGGCTATATCCGGATACCTCCCCGTCAATATACATTGTCCTACACATTTGCCCACAGTACCCTCGGCTATATCCGGAAACTTCCGTGCCAATATACATTGTCCCACACATGTGCCCACGGTACCCTCGGGTAGATCTGGTCACCTCACTGCCATTATACAATGTCCCACACATGTGCCCAGGTTATCCTCGGGTATATCCGGACACCTTCTTGCCAATATACATTGCCCCACACATGTGCCCACAATACATTCGGGTATATCCGGACACCTCCATGGCAATATACATTGTCCCACATATGTGTCCGCGGTACCCTCGGGTATATCCGGACACCTCCTTGCCAATATACGTTGTCCCACACATGTGTCCACGATACCCTCGGCTATATCCGGATACCTCCTCGTCAATCTACATTGTCCCACACATTTGCCCACGGTACCCTCTGGTATATCCGGACACATCCGTGCCAAGATACATTGTCCCACACATGTGCCCACGATACCGTCGGGTATATCCGGACACATCACTGCCAATACACAATGTCCCACACATGTGCCCACGGTACCCTCGGGGATATCCGGAAACGTCCCTGCCAATATACATTGTCCAACACATGTACCCACGGTACCCTCGGGTATACCCGGACACCTCTCTGCCAATATATATTGTCCCACACATGTGTACACGTACCCTCAGCTATATTCCGGTCACCTCCCTGCCAATAAACATTGCCCCACACATGTGCCCACAATACACTCGGGTATATCCGGACACATCCCTGCCAATATAAATAGTCCCACACGTGTGCCCACGTTACCCGCGGGTATATCCAGACACTGCCAATATACATTGTTTCACACATGTGCCCACCGTACCCTCGGGTATATCCGGACACTGCCAATATACATTGTTTCACACATGTGCCCACGGTACCCTCGGGTATATCCGGACACATCCGTTCCAAACAAAGCGAATACATAGTAAATTACATGTAGTATAGACCTTGAGCCAGCAATAACCGCCCTACTCCCCCATGTGGAATTTTTGGTGAGTATGATTTTCGGATTCAGTAGCCTATTGTCTATTAATGCTGGTTGTCTGCGCTCAAAATGCCGCTGGATAAACAAATGGCTGCCATTTTTCAAGATGGCCGCCAAACCTTATTATATTGTTCATTAAGGACTGTTAACTTTCATTTTGATCAATATTAACTGGGTAAATTGCTATAATTGAGTCATATCACAATTTTAATGTAAAATGATCTAGAATACATCTTACATTTAATTACATCCGTAAATGGCAATATATATCAAAATGGTTGCCGAAATGCCTAAAGTTGAAACACATATACATTGCTTTCCCTCACAAATAAATGGAAAATACAGGAGATGGTGATGTAATATCCTTCCTCAATTGTCGGATAAGTCAAAATGGCCGCCAACATGTTCTTGTTTTGTTCTATTCCTTACTGTATGGAGTTGTTATAAACAGCATTTCATGCACCTATTACATGTATACATACCAGTGTGAGGTATAAAAATCAAATCATTTGATAACATATACATATCCAGGTATACAATGCTATAATTATATATTCAAAATGGCCGCCAAAATGATCAGATGTTCAATAATATTGACGATGACGCGGCAGTTTTTAGTAATTAAACCAACATTGTTATGCATAGAGTGTGATATTCTGCTTATTTTCAAAGACAAATACGGATGTATTTCAATCAGTTTGTGTATTGAATAACTGTTTCAAAGTGTTTCCAAAATGGATTGACTGTTGACAAGGAATACAATGTTATTCTTGGTAAGGAGCACACTTTTCACAAGTAAGCGAGCATAATGATCATTGGCCAAGGCAGTATGTAGTATGGTATGATTAATGGCATGAGTATGTTAATGTCATACTGTCCCTGTTTTCACTAATGCATAGTTTCCATTGGGAATTATCGGGCAGGTACAATTTAGCGTATTTACAACATACGCTAGTAAATAAAATCGATATGCTCCTTATCGTGTCTATTAATAGACACGCTATCCTTCTATAAGTACATACAATTCCCTCAGTTCAAGGCTGCCACGTCATTCAAATTTCCTGCCCGGTAGCGTGAAGACATATGTTTTTTTTTGCTCCTGGAAAGTTTGTGTTTTTTTTTGTTATGGAATAACGCTTTACTAGGGATTTATAGGGCTTTGTACTTCTTTTAGTTTTCTCCCATCATCCAAATTGGATGCGATGATTCTATTTTAATTGTTGTTGTCAAATAATCTCATTGATTGAAAAATAAATGTGACACGTGTTTACGCCGCAATTTTGGATTCGCCGGCAAATTTTTTTTTTTTCCACCTGGTGTTAAGTTGATTGGATATTGGAATGGGTTTCGGACTTCAAGTAGAATTACCGAGCGCCGCCACAGGAGTGGTTTTCGTGCGTGTCGGTGGCGACCCGGGTGCCCGGGTGAGTAAATTGCATTGTATTTCTGTCATTCGTGCGAATTTTATTTATCATGGAAGGCGCGTTCTCATGCGGACATAAGAGTAGAGACTGGGACAACCATTTGGTGGCTTGTTTCATTTGTTGTGGGTGATCCATTCAGGATCCTTGTTCGGTGTCTTACCTCTGGGGCCATAAGACGTGGGAAATGGCTAGAGGAAAGAAACCGAAAACAAAAACGAGAACAAAGGGTAGTAAAACTGCACATGATGTGGGAAAGTTATCACCAATTGTTGTGTCTGCAGAATCTCAGAATGTCCGGTTGTGGTCCCATCCCAACGGGAGTTCAGCATCCGACACAATTAATTCTCCACATTTACCTGTCCGGTTCCTGTCGCATCCAAACGGGAATTTAGCGCCCGACCAAAACAGTTCTGTACAACAGTCAGCAACCAATCGGAATACTGATCCATCAGTGTCTAATCTAGTGCAGAACGAATTGATGCTTTGTGGAGATGGTATTAACATATCGAGTGCCCCATCACACTTTTCATATGGGACACACGATAATATTGGGTCAGAGACACACAGTGATTTATCACGAGGCAGGAACCGCGAACGCCGCGTTAATATGTCTAGGTCGCGAGATAGTTCGCGTAAGCACCGTAGGCGACATCGGGAATCTAAATATAAGAGACGATATCATAGTTCATCAGATTCATCGTTAAGTAGCGCGTCGTCTCTAGATCATTACAAACGACGCGAACGCTCTCATAAACGTAGTCGTCGATCTTTATCTAGGTCTTCGGTTGATCGATCTACCTGTACATCTACAGAACTTGTGGTTTCACTAAAATATTTTATTCGAGAATTCTGGGCCAGAAATCTCAGGTTACTACGGTCACTGATGATCGATCACATTGAATCTTCTACTGCGGAGGTGACTTTTTAAATGCCACAGTTAGGCGCGAATAATGTTGTGCAGTTATCTCTAGATATTTCGGAGACGGTAGATAATGTGGAAGAGTATGATGAAGAGACACCTGCATTGACATACGCAGATGCCATTGCATCGATGTATAGGTTAGTGAACGATCAAGAACACTGTCCTTCACAAGCTGCACATAAACCTAGCGTTAGGTCCCTCTTTGAGAGGGAGGATGAACCGGTTGATTTTGATGTTCATACACTACCTCATTCATCAACAGTTAAAGCTATGGCTGATAGTTTAGAAAAGGACTCGGGGTTAGAATTAACCAAAACTGGAGCTTTAGTTACCAAATATTTTATGAAACGACTTGGCCCGAGGTCTTATAAGGTTCACACCGAAAAGTGGCCGACACGCAACCGCCCTTTAGATAGGGATGCCACTAAGGTGAGGATTTAAACATCCTACCAGACGACGATCCCACCTCAATTGTCGGAATACTTGGAATTTCGGTGTAGATCCATGATTAGCATGACATCCCACCTGGATTTATTTTTGACTGCTTTGGGTAAAGGCACACGGCAGGGGGAGAGTTTGGACACCTTGTCTGTTCTGTTACAATCGGCAGCGAAAACCAGTATACACTTGATGGGATCTGCAAGGTCCATGTCAATTGACCTTCTCCTGTGTAGAATGAATGCTGCAATTGCTTCAGTGACCATTCTACCGGGACAGGGTAGGGATATATTGAGGTGTTGTCCTCTAACAGCAACTACGTTGTTAGGCGGTAAATGTCCGGACGTCGCTGCAGCGGATCTAGTGGATAGACAGAGAAACTGGTTGTCTAACACTATTTCTAGACTGCAGCTACAACCGGGTCAGTTCAGGAATAGTGGCCACGCTAGTCATACAGCTTTTGCTAAGCCAGATACATGTATGAATAGGGTTCCTCCCCGGCGGGTCCCACTCGTAGCACACCGATCCAACAAGGATATATAGGGGGCGTTTTCCTCGATCACGCGGAAGGGTTGACAGTGGTAGAGAAAGACGTTTCTCCAGGTCCAGGCCTCGGAGGGGAAACTTTTAGCAATGTACGGGGAAGCTTGCCCGATCTCGCCATTCCCTTCTCCTGGCTACCTGTAGGATGCAGACTAGCCTTCTTCAGGCACCAGTGGGAGGGAATTACAGACAACAATGGGAAGATGCGCCCTGTACTAGATATGTCGGCCCTTAACACTTATATGGTAGTCGAACATTTCAAAATGAAAACCGCTCAGTCCATACGGGGTGCCATCCGACAGGGGGATCGGGCGGTATCTGTAGACATGAGGGCGTGTACTTGCATGTACCAATGCTCCCTTCATCCAGGAAATACCTTCGGTTCAGATTGCAAAACAAAGCATTCCAGTTCACCGTTTTGCCATTCTAAATTTCGACGGCTCCAAAAGTGTTCACCAAACTGATGAAGAAGGTGCCCGCAGTCGAACGTCGGAGGGCGTAGATTTGATCCAATACTTAGATGATTGGCTGATCCACCATCAGTCGAAGTGGTTGATGAGGCAATACTTGTATACAGTCTGGCAAACTGTAACAAAACTGGGACTGATACCCAATGTGGAAAAATCGGAACTAGTTCCCACGCAGGATTTCAATTATGTGGGGATGAACTTCTTGACGGCATTAGGTATAGTCAGAGTCCATTTGGACAGAGTTTAGAACATTGTGACATTGGTATTCAGAATTCTGGATGCGGTAGAAATCTCTGGACGGGAATACCTGTCCTTACTGGGGATACTCAATGCGGCAGCAGAGTTTCTAATTATGGGGAGTTTACACCTGCGACCTCTGCTGTTTCATTGGGCGCCTAGGCACAGTTAGGCGCGAATAATGTTGTGCAGTTATCTCTAGATGTTTCGGAGACGGTAGATAATGTGGAAGAGTATGATGAAGAGACACCTACATTGACATACGCAGATGCCATTGCATCGATGTATAGGTTAGTGAACGATGAAGAACACTGTCCTTCACAAGCTGCACATAAACCTAGCGCCTGTTTCGTTGTCCACTTAATGTGTTCATCCCACTGTCGAAGGATTTCAAGAGACATCTTCATTGGTGAGCCAAGAAGAACAGATATCTGGCGGGGGTTCCCATGTTACGTCCAGAGACCGATCTGTTTTCCATCACGGATGCGTCAAATGTGGGGTGGGGAGCGCATCTAGAACCTGTGGGCCTCATGTTCCAGGTCACATGGTCGGTGGGGCAGGACCAATAGCATGTGAATATGTTGGAGTTATAGGCAGTGTCCTTGGCATTGAATCAGGCAGCCCAACACATAATAGGGAAGGCGATTCAGGTGTCTACGGAAAACACAACAGTAGTCGTTTACCTAAACAAACAAGAGGGAACACATTCGGCCCCCTTTGCATAGAGACAGTGAAGCTGTTGAATTGGTGTCAAAGCAGAGACATAGTCTTGCAAACCCGCCACATAACAAGCAAATCCAACATATTAGCAGACTGCCTCTAGAGGAGTACGAGATCAATGCTGACAGAATGGTCTTTAAGGAAGGAAATTGTGTTAACACTCATAAGGAGATGGGGCGACCCGAATGTGGATCTTTTTGCGATAAGGCTAAATGCAAAGTTGTCACTATTCGTGTCCCCCGTGCCAGATGCCTCCGCATGAGCGGTCGACGCAATTCCCTTCGGGTGACACAATCTGGACGGGTACGTTTTCCCCCTTTATCCTTCTACCACGAGTTCTGAAATGAATCCGATCATGTCAGTGGAGGATGACACTAATAGCTCCATGTTGGCCACATTGGAGCTGGTTCTCCCTCATGTTCGACTTGTTAGTCGCCCCACCAGTGATTCTCCCGTTAGAATAAAATATATTGTCCCAACACGGGGGGAAGTTATTGCATCAGAACATTCCAAGTATTAACCTCTGCGCGTGGAGGTTGTCAGGAATTCGATCAGAAGTGACACATTTTCAGAAAGGGCTGCAGAATGCATATCTGGGGCTAGAAGGAAATCAACATCGGCCTGCTATGATGCCAAATGGGCAATATTTACAAATTGGTGTGATAGCAGGCAAGTCGATTCACTCAATCCGGCTCTAGGCGAAAATTCAGATTTTTTCATTTGCCTTTTTGACGAGAAAAAAATGTTCCCCTTCTAACATAAAAGGGTATCGTTCAGCACTTGCTAGTGCATTCACGTTTGGAAAAGGGGAAATAAGCGCATTAGGCACAGCTAATCGGATTTCTGAATTAATTCGTTACTTTGAAAAATAAAGGCCATTATCTAAATCATTGACACCTAAGTGGAACCTGACATGTGTGCTGCTCTCCCTTTCAGAGAAACCTTATGCACCAATAGAACAAGCTTCTAGATTGGATTGGTCAAGTAAAACAGATTTTCTCCTCGCACTGGCGACTGCCAAACGGAGAAGTATACATTTAAGTATTACTCTCAGCTGTAGACAGGCCTTTACACACCATTAAGTAAAATAAATATATAAATATAATTAAGAGTTATCAGCGGACGGGGTGTTTTTTGATGAGCAAGGGAATGGCATGACACTGGCATATTCAAGTTCTTTTTTACCCCAAAACGCAACCTTATGGCACTATTCCAGAACCTTTTCGAGTACCAGGTTTATCTGGTGTGTCAAGCTCGAATGAGACATTGTGCCCCGTCCGCGCAGTGAAACACTATTTGGATTTATCTGCCAGTTTTAGGAGTAATAGGAACAAACTTTTATTCCATTATTAGAGAATGCAGAAATTTCAAAAAGCACAGTTTCTAGATGCACTCCGCAAAGCATGCCAGGGCCTATCCAAACGGAAATTGTCGTTGTTAAAGATCAATGCTCATGAAGTGCGAGCCATGAACACTTCCTGGGCATTTTTCAATCACTCCCCAATTAACAACATTCTAAATGCTGCATGCTGAAAGTCGCACAACACATTTTCAAAATTTTATCTGAGGTCTATGACGGTTCAAAGTAAATATCTGTATAAGTTAGGACCGGTGTTAGCGGCATGTCAGGTCCTTAAACAATAATATGACCGGAGATAATGGGTTGAAAATGTGTTCTGTGAAGGTTATTAGTTGAACAGTTAAGGAATCTGGTGATGTTTATTTTGTAAAGGTTCTTTAATTGTTCCTTAGTATTAACCATTTGTATGATAGAAACATAAGGGTTACTACTTGTGGTTATGTTGTAAAGTGCGAATTAGTACTTTCGAAAGCATTGATTAACTAAAGACGATAATGACGGTTGCTAAGTGTCTTCTCTTTATATGTGTTATTACAACACATACATGTAGTATGTAAATTGTATGTTAATTGGATCAACGTAAGACAATTGCATAGTGAAGAAAATGGGGGGGGGGGGGGCGGGTGTCGTGAGTGATGATTAGTTGGAGGAAAGAACGGGGATACACAGGCGACTAAGGTATACATATGGAACGAAACGCTTCCAGAGAACAATCGATGAACGATAAGTTGAGGTTTAGATTAGTATGTCTGTTATCCCGTATCCCAGAGTTGTATTACAACAATACTAACACAGTTATTACCCAGGGTTATCTTGCACACTATGCACTTGCATCTATGTACGGGGTAGCGAAAATCATGGGTATTACACCTCCCACCAATGGGAAAATTCTGCATTAGTGAATACAGGGACAGTATGACATTATTGAAACTTTATTAATGTAAAATTTATATTAATTAATACATAATTCCAGCACAAAAAATATTTACACAATTTCCTAACATTTGATTGGTCCATAGCAAGTCTCTATCCAAAATGTATATCCCAGTAAACTCCCATGCCGAACTACTTTCCGTAACCGTCAGAAAAATAATTCTTAAGAAAACGGAAAATAAACACATTTTCTTGATGTATTTATTTCAAATTCTGGAATTATAAGGAATGAATGGCATTTTCTTTTTAATTTATCGGTGATATAAACTTCCGGCCTTCGTCCAGTATTCACGCGACTTTTCCAAGTTTATACCCCGATAAATTCCACAAAAAGGCCATTCATTCCTATATTACATGTTTTCACTAGGTTAGTCCCACCTCCCAACCCCGCTAGTCATATATATTTTCCTTCACATGCAGGATATTTGAATGACGTGGCAGCGTTGAACTGAGGGAATTGTGGGTATTTATAGAAGGTTAGCGTGTCTATTAATATACACGATAAGGAGCATATCGATTTGTATTGACTAGCGTATGTTGTAAATACGCTAAATTGTACCTGCCCGATAATTCCCAATGGAATTTATATGCATTAGTGAAAACAGGTAAGTATTAATTAATATAATGTTTACATTAACATTTGTTCATGCTTATTGCAAACATACATGGCTTTCTCCTACATTAAGCATCCCGAATATCTTCACATGTAACAACAATTTAAATTAACCCTTGTTCGTGAGTTGCAAACATTGGTAATTGCAATACATGGTAACTATCGGATATGTAATTCATATAGTCACTGGTGTAATCAGTTCTACATTAACCACTACATGTTCTGTATTAATTTTTCTAATTAAACAGTATTGAAACTAATACGCCAACAACTTAATCAAATACAGTGTCACCGTGACTGTTAGTTTCAAGATGACCATCAACATGGTCGCTTTTGCAATTAGGAGATGTGATACTTACGGATCTATGTACACTTTTAATACAGCTTAAATTTCTTAAAATAGTTGATAATACCCTTGGCCCGAGGAGGTCCCGCATCTTGCGATGACACACAAATGTGCTAGCCCATGACATATACTCGAATACATGTCTATGTTTGCCATAGGAATATAATATGATGGTCCATCAGCGGTGTAATCAATTTGAAAGACAAACATAAATACATGTACACATGGTACAAGCTTATAGAGTTTTTATTATCCTTAGAATGACATTATCTGTTGTCAAATAGAGAAAGATACATTCTGATGACACCAAAGAGCCAGGAAAATACAACTGTGGCACAATGCGGCAGAAAACGCCTTGCACAAACCTGATCCTTATCGCCTGCGTAAATAGTTAGAATGCCATGTAGACAATAGTTCAATTGCATAGTAAAATCCAAAATTTAATGTTTCTCGATAGAGGCTATGTGATATTGTTCGTATGAACATTTTGATACATTGCATAATATGTTATGGAAATATGTTATCATTCATGGGGATTTAAACATATGTTGATGGTCCTATGGGTGTGTGTGGCTACATGTGCTAGATGTGTATACTTCTTAAGCTGGACTAGAGTGATGTTTGAATACCCCGGAATGGCTTTTCTAACTACATACATACTAATATTGGCTTGTATATAGTTATATAATTATATACATGAGCTTGGAGCACATATCAATATTTTCAGAAGTCATACATACGTTTAGCCACATTTGTCAAATATTTATTTCGGCACAGTATGAAATGCAAAGCGATTTAAGCGATGTACTTGTTTTTATTAAATATGTAATGATGTTGTTATCCGAATGCTATGCAGGTATATGCCAATCGGAACTATTACAAGTTGATTACAAACCTACATCATTTTTGTTTTTTGTTAATTTAACACAACAGGTGTAGAATAGCATGTGTGCTATAATTAAGAACACCGAATTTTGAAACATATTGGACAAAATAGTTATAACAGCTATATGAATATAGTGGATATATTTGAAGAGCATATGCATGCTTTTGGAAAGATCATGCACCTTCAATTTCTGTGTTTATATGGAAATTATGAAATGGTATATCAACCTTACAGGTTATCAAATGTAACTATTATGAAATCGTGGTTAAATATTTACTTATAATGCCTCACTTACACAATACAATATTGTAATCGGTGCCCCTCAAATGAGACTAATGGAGTAATATACCTGCATGTATTAGGCAATGGCCATGATACATGCACTGGTTTGCACTTACACTGGTAATGGATGACGGTCATACACATTGGAACACACATGTTCTCGTATGACACATACTGTATTTCAGTAGATATACAAGTTATACATATTTACTATATACATGATTTTATAAGTACAGGTTCCAACTACACATTTGAATCCTGTTCCTGCTGATGACTCGGAATGGGGTGAGGGAATATTATTGGAATGCACGATACATAGTGTGTACATTATGTAGAACCAGGATATATATATCTCTCAGTTTCATCGGTTCTACTACACAAACTCATTTACTTGCGTGGCTATCATCTTGAAAGTGTATAACAATATATTTGTCCTGTTTTACACCAGCTCGTATTATTTACAGCTATCTTAATGTTCGTATTTTAGTATTTACTGTGTCATACATGGAGTAATATGTGCTACAAATCATCCATTCAGCATGGTAGAAAAGGTATATTTTATATATCCAATTTGCAAATTAGTACCTACGACCTATACTATTGACAGCAATACTTATATGTGTTTATATATTTTACGTAATGGTGTTTAAAGGACTATCAACAGCTGAGAGTAATAATTATATGTATCAGAGACGTTCATATTGGAATACGCAACGTGGTAATCATGGTAATTGTCATGGTTGCATAAATATGAAATGAACATATAGAGAGACGAACAGACATTCATTCTGTATCTGAAATGTGTGTGGATAACTAATATGTGGCTGTGACTGGAGAAATGGGGCTTATGGCATTACGCAAACATTGTATTAGCGAGCATACCTCACTATGTCCCCAGTTACCTATGTAAACAGGGGTATGATGAGGTAGCCGCGCAATAGGTAATGCGGTCAAATAGGTCACGATGCAGTGACTATTTTCGATCAATAACTTATGTTGTAAGCGATTGTAATGTGTATTTTCAATATTTATATTATTAAAATGTATCATATCGATACCCCTTTAAGTAATATTTGTATATTTTAAATGTATTGATGTTCTCATGAAGCGCATGAATATAAGTATTAATTAATCCAGCTTATATTGAGGCAAATCACACAGCCTTAAACATAGTGCTTGAGTATAAAACCATAGTATCGTATATTATTCATCAGTATATCACTATTAAACATTAATTACAATATGTATGCATATTATTAAAACAGTATATGCTACCGCTGTTTCGCTATATGTGATATTTATAACAAAATAATTTTTTTATTCGTCCGCGTACGGATTTCTGTCACACAAAGCGCCATTTTCAGTTCATATTTTGACCTGTGCATATGAACAGGACTAAGTTTAAACAACGCTCGATTCCGTCCTATTCAAATTTCTCTGCAGAATGTTCAGACTAACTACATAAATAATGCTGCTAAATAAGTGTTAACGGCTGCAACATGGTCATCACTAAAAGGAAGAAACCAGTCGTATTATTTAAAAATAAGATTTACCCGAGACCTCATGGGGGCCGCCATTAATCCAGTGTAAACAATAGATCGTGTGATCCCATTCCCTGAGCACAGGTGGAAGACTCGGACCTATGACACAAAAAAAATGCCTATTAAAAAAATCCCATTACCCCACCCACTTGGTCTCGTACAGTACCATATGCTAATATAAAGGTGAGCATAAATAGGGCCATTATAGAAAAAGCCCTCTCTTTTCCGGCTCGCACAAATACAATAAACATCGATTAAATGTATGACTTCTGTCTCTGGCAATCGATAAAGGTATTAGGTGTGTGAATATACTCACTTCAAATCGCTGTTTCCAGCATTTATTCAGTTATTCGCATTTTGTATACCCCATCCAAAGCGAAATTTGCGTGTACGAAAGAATCTCACACAGAATCGGAGGCCGTCCGGCTGGATTATCGGTCATATTTGGCCGATAGCTGATCGCCAGCTCAAACTAAAGTCGTGCACCATGGAAAAGTCACGCGTTGACGAGATAACTTTCGAGCGCGTACACAGAACCGGAAGGATTACTGCAGATTATCCAAAACGCAAAATTATTAGCAAATTCACACGTCATCGCGATAAGGAAGAAGTCAGAAAGCTAAAGTCTCGCCTAGAGGGTACGCACTACTTCATTCACGAGCAGTTTCCGCCGGAGATTGTTGCCCAGCGACGTAAATTACTACCGCGATTAAAGGCTGCTAAATCCGAGGGTAAGCGAGCGTGGATTACCTATACTACACTGTCATCTAAGGACAAATCACACAACAGCCAGGGTACAAAACTCATTGATCTTTGCAAAAGCACGGGACTGAGAATTGCAAATGGTCGTTTGGTTCATGATCACATGATTGGTGAATTTACATATGCAAATAGGCAAGGGTCAACGGTAATTGATTATTTGTTGTTGAATGAAAAGGATTTTCATATTGTGAGCGATTTTGCTGTGAAACCATTCAACCAATTTTCCGACCATGCACCAATGGAATTTAAGCTGTGCTGTAAATCGAGGGCGACACCGCCGCGGGCGAATGTAAGCGATCATCTAAAATGGGACGACAATTGTAAAGCGGAATTGCGCAGACAAATTATATCGCGATTACCCGAGCTGAACCGAGTGACAAGTAACTGTAACACATCACGTGACGTGGAAAGCGTAAATCAGTCATTGAACGGGTTTGTACATATACTTCGAGAGGTAACGGATCCGCTCTTTCTAAAGCGACACGGCACTGACGGTCAGCCACGATATTCCAATACAAGCAAGCACACAGCCACCTGGTTTGACAATGAATGTGTATTATTGAAGCGGGCATATATACGTGCATTGAACGATTTCAATAGGCTCAAAACTAATGAACATAGGACAGCGCTGTACGACTGTAAATGCATGTATAAACGGACTGTAAAACGCAAGCGAAGAAAATTCGAAATTAGTCACCGATCTAAAATAATTAAACTGAGGCATTCTAAACCTAAAGACTTCTGGAAACTGTTTAAGTCACGTAAAACGATCGCAAGTAATGATATTACGGTAGATAAATTTTTCGCACATTTTCGGGATATAGCGGCAGAAGTAAACGCGGTAAATAACCAGGAAGCAGACCGTTTCTGCACGGAACATGATTTTGACTCATCTGACAGGGCACATGATGATCTTGACATGCCGATTTCAATCGATGAAGTTCTAAAAGCAATTCGTTCACTTTCACGAAAAAAGCAAATTCTGTTGACTTTCTACTAAAAAAACGAGTATTTCTTAGAAACAGGAGATATAATTGCCGGTCACATTGTCGATATATTCAATATGGTATACAATACGGGTCATTTCCCAGATATGTGGACAAAGGGGATTATCATTCCATTACACAAAAAGGGTAATGTAAACGAGGTAAATAATTACAGGGGAATCACGCTCGTAAGTTGTATGGCAAAGTTGTTCACGACCATTTTAAATAAACGATTGACAGAATGGACCGAGTCGAACAACGTAATTACGGATGCGCAATTTGGTTTTCGCAAGGGTCGCTCTACAGTGGATGCAATTTTCGTGCTACATGAGTTGATCGAGAAAACATTGAACGAAAAAAACAGACTTTATTGCGCATTTGTAGATCTAAAAAAAGCATTTGATTCTGTAAACTAAGAAATGCTCTGTGGTTTAATAAGATGTACAAATGCGGAATAGGTGGCAAAATGCTACGCGTTGTTCGTTCAATGTATTTGACCGTTAAATCATGTATACGTCATTGCGGCACATACACAGAGTTTTTTGAATACTCAATCGGACTGAGGTAGGGTGAGGTCATGTCTCCTCTGATGTTTTCTATCTTCTTGGGAGATCTGGAACTATTTTTACAGGATCAGATGGGCAGCGGTTTAGAGATTAACGAATTGTCTTTGATATTACTACTGTTCGCAGATGACATGGTCATACTTGATAAATCGCCTGAGGATTTACAGCAGAGCTTAAATTTGGTTAACAAATGACTAAATTGTGATAAGTGGGGGCATAGAAGTAAATAGTGACAAAACAAAGATAATGGTATTTAGAAAAAGAGGCCCTACTAGGGTTAATGAAGTATGGACATATAATGGTCGGGGCATTGAAGTTGTGAATGATTTCAGTTACTTAGGAGTGGTATTTAAATTATACTGGATCATTTGTATTGAACAACCAGGCACTGAGTGGAAAAGGTTTAAAGGCTATGAATGTGTTACTGATGAATGTTCGAAAACACAAGATTCCTCCGAAATGCCTGGGCCAGCTATTTGACGCCTTTGTCTCATCAACGCTAAATTATGCTTGTGAAGTTTGGGGTTTTAGTAAATCAAAAGAGCTTGAACGAATTCAGCTCAAATTCTGCAAGTCTGTTCTGGGTGTCAAGGCGTCAACTAGCAACGCAGGCATTTATGGGGAACTGGCACGTTACCCATTGTATATACAGAGATACATACGAATTGTAAAATATTGGGGCAAGCTGATCCGTACTGACAATTGTATCTTACATAGCTTGTATATTGCTACTATGAGGGAAGCTGATGATGGTAAAACGAATTGGGTATCAAGGTTAAAAGACTTGTTATATAGATTCGGTTTTGGAGATGCTTGGTTAAATCAGCGAACAATTGAACATAGTGCGTTTGTATGCGTATTCAAACAACGTAAACTAGACTGTTTCATACAAAAGTGGAGAGAAGATGTTGAGGCCAATAACGTAATGACGTTCTACAAACATATAAAAGTGAATTTTGAATTTGAGAATTATTTAAGCATTGTGTACAATCATGAGCTAAGGAAGTACCTAACTAGAATAAACGTTTGGGCTCACATGGGCTGCGGATAGAGACAGGGAGATATGGTAGGAATCGCATAGAGCGCATTCAAAGAGTATGCACTATGTGCGATTCAGGAGACATCGAAGACGCCTATCATTTTATTATCATATGTCCGTCTCTCACACACATTAGATCGCAGTATATTGGTTCATTCTACAGGTTGAGACCAAGCGTATTCAAGTTTACGTCGCTATTAGCTACACATCATAAAAGAACGGTCGTAAATTTGTGAAAATATTCAAAAGAAGCATTCGAGTACAGAAAATCAGCCATTCTCTAATGTTAATGTGTTCACTCTTGGAATACTATCTACTATTTTGTATATACATGTATTTGTTTATATGACGAGAAACTTGTATGAGTTTAAGTCAATAAATTCTATTCTATTCATGATCATGTACATTAGAGATTCCAACCATACAAAGTTCGTCCAATTGTGATCGTTCGCCGATCTAAAAAACACTTTTTTCTAATTTTATTGACTTTCATTCATGATTCGCGTACTATCAGATTATGTCTTCCGGAAACCCTGAAAAGGGAAAGTCCTCGCGTCTATTTTTAGGTTTAACCAATCAGAGATGTTCTTACATAGATGCTTCGGTGGTTGTATTATGGAAGATAGTGCATTGACCCAGTTCCAGATAATGAACGAAATTATAGAAAAAAGTGTTTTTTAGATCGGCGAAAGATTACAATTGGACGAACTTTGTATGGTTGGAGTCTCTAATGTATATGATCATGGTGCACGACTTTAGTTTGAGCTGGCGATCAGCTATCGGCCAAATATGACCGATAATCCAGCCGGACGGCCTCCGATTCTGTGTGAGATTCTTTCGTACACGCAACTTTCGCTTTGGATGGGGTAATCAAAACGCGAATAACTCAATAAATACTTGAAACAGCGATTTGAAGTGAGTATATTCACACACCTAATACCTTTATCGATTGCCAGAAACATATTTCATACATTTAATCGATGTTTATTCTGTTTGTGCGAGCCGGAAAAGAGAGGGCTCTTTCTATAATAGCGCTATTTATGCTCACCTTTATATTAGCATATGGTACTGTACGAGACCAAGTGGGTGGGGTAATGGGATTTTTTTTAATAGGCATTTTTTTTGTGTCATAGGTCCGAGTCTTCCACCTGTGTCCCTGAGTAGCCGCTGCTGAGTGAAACGGTGTGCTAGTCATGATATTATTTTCCCCAATAATTGGAAACGGTTTGAATTTCTCGGTAAAAACTACGAAAGTCATACAAAATAACGATGTATATTTAACATTGGATACGCGTAAACGGTATTACTCTCTCATCGGATCGTCAGTTGTCGTCGATAGCGATTTAACGTACTGATCTGGTCTTAATTTATTGTCAACTTTCAACGCCATTTACAGAATATATGGCTAATTTTGGAAATAAATTACGGCAAATTACGATGACGTCTGCTCTGAAATATCTGTCAACTTGCGGACGTAATTTAAGGAAATCCATTATATTTTAAGGCTACATCTGTGAATAATTACGAATTTATGTATGGTCTTTGGCTACACCCGACACATTACACAGATCTAGTTGTAAATACACGTCGCTTTGTGTGGGGAAAAAAATCGATAATGCGTAGTGGTGTGTGACGAGGTGGTTGATCTGATGACACCACACAGCTGTGACCCTTAGGCAATGTTTTGAAATTGACGTGTCGTTTTGATGTGTGCCGCAACACCTCACTGTCGGAGACAACATGACAATTAACGATATACTCTCGATATACACAGATCTATTAGACGGCTGGTTATTTAAAATAAAGAGTAGTTCAGTACACCTTCGCCGATATCGTTTTTAGAAATCAGTAATATTTTCCGTAAATGATGTTGAAAAGTTGACAAAAATTCTATCACCGTATTTTAGTTCTGCCGATATTGTTTTAAAAAATCAGTAATTTTTTTTCCAGTAAATGGTGTTGAAAATGGACAAAATATGTAGCCGCATTTCTCCGATATTCGTTTAGAAAATCACCAATATTTTCTGTAAATGGTGTTGACACAAAATGCAGCGTTCACGCGGAATTCAAATAAAATAAAAAATAATAATTTAATAAATAGACGCCGATGGCTACTGTGTTTGCGGCCAGTGAATCTGGTCGTGGTAGCCACAGGCGCAGTTCGAACAGTGATGTGAGCAGATGGAGGACAATAATTATTTCAAATTCATAAAAAAATGTTTGCTGTCCGAAAATTAATTAATTGTGACAGCCAAAAAAATAGATTTTGGGACAGTAAAACATTATATGGTATAGACAGTACCTCAAACTTAAAAAACAGTAACAAACTGTCTGTGTATATATTACTTAAAGACAGACACTTTCATTGTTGGTAAGCTTCTATCAATTTATAGGTATTTTTTATTAAAATCATAAATTTGTGAAAATATTAAAATCACAAAAATAATATATATTGAGAGAAAAAAATATACCACGTCGAGGTTTGAACCACCGACCCTTTCGGGCATCGATAATTAAATCTTTGAAGTCGGCGACCTTAACCTCACGACTGTTGCGCCATTTACGACAATCACAGTTATACAGAAGTGATATCAGTATTACGCCACCATTTGAACGTAATAATTATTAAATTATTTGCAACTCCATCTACAACGATACCGTTACACAGATACGCTATTGAAACAACATGTATTAGTACCCATAACATAACAAAGTAATGTATCATTATATATCACAGGAGATAGCTTAAAACTATATATACTAATCATAAACAGAACAATCCGCTTGGCTCGTATGAAAATAGTTCGCGTGATATTGATTATCTCCCTTACCGAAAGTAGTTCAGCGATTTATTAATTCCAAATAAGACGTGTTTGCGTAATGTGGGATTTGCGACCAGTGTGACTCCTGATCAAATATCACACTCCTGTACCCTGATAACGATATATTATTCTTGTTAAAAGCATGGGGTGTTTCAATGATGGAATGGCGAACAGAGCAGATCATGATCAGACTGTGCGGATACAGAGGCTGATCTGGATCTACACTGGTCACAAAACTCATAAGCCCTATTTTCCAAGTCACATCAACATATACAGGTGTTAGAAGCTACAAGTTCATATGAATCTTTCATAAGTATCTGGCAGCGTATACAGTAAGAAAAATGATTACATGTAAAATGGTCATTGTAAATTCAGTTGGTGGGGAATTTATAGTTAAAACTACTTTGTTTTAAAATTGCATCATCTGCTGTAGACATTATGTAATCAGAACTATGTGCATTCAATACATATTGCAAACACTAGTGAGTACAATTACAATCGATACAATTAATAGACACCGCGAGAGATTTGCACAATGAGACATATAGCGTAGTTGTTACCATCACTAAGTAAATGCGAAGGGGACGGACAGACGGACGAACTCTCGGACACTCTGTATCTGAAGTGTGCATGGATAGCTATCAGTATTTCCTAAGTAGTTGCATATGCATTTAAACAATTTAGAAGTAAGTGACAGTGCATAACATAAATGAATGTCATTACATGTAAAATTACCATTGTAAAATGTGTGGGTGGGGAATGGTGAAAAATATTTAGTTTTTAACATTGTATCATAGACTGCAGACATCAGATAATCGGCATATTTGCAAGTAACATATCTAATGAACACTAATAGGTACCAAAATGTGTGGGTGGGGAATGGTGAAAAATATTTAGTTTTTAACATTGTATCATAGACTGCAGACATCAGATAATCGGCATATTTGCAAGTAACATATCTAATGAATACTAATAGGTACCATTGACACAGAACAAATACAAAAGTACCATACTTTTATGGAGTTATTAAGGTAGGTGTTTTGCCATTGAAACTCAGTGGGAGGGGTAATAAAACGTTCACAATTCTTTATCTGAAATAGTAGATATTATTTACTCGAACATTATTGCATTGTATAGTTATGAACACATCAGAAAACATACAAAACTGCCATATCAGTTGTTTCTAAAGATAAAAAACAGTCGATTTTCAATGAAAAATGTGATTTTTCGCAATTGCGAAAAGTCCGAGGGTGGTAGATTTCAAAATGGTGCCAAACATATATCTGCAAATACCCCACAGGGGAGGGGGGTTCTGGAGACGGGCCGTAGTGACGGCGACTGTCTCGCGATTATATGGTGTACGAACGGGGTCAAAACTAAACTAAACTTACAGGTACACCTGCAAACTATAAATTTACATTTATAGGTGGATCTGTAAAATATACAGGTGCACCTGTAAAAAACAAACCTGTACTTGAAATTTTACAGGTGTGCCTGTATATTGTACAGGTCCATCTATAAATGTATAGCTCCACCTACATATTTTACACGTGCACATGTACAATGTTATAGGTGCACCTGTACTTTTAGTTTTAACCCCGTTCGTACACAATACGATTCAGAGGGTGTGTCAACACGTCATTACTGAAGTCATATCTCCATATACATGTATGCTAAACACGAGAGTTGTGTAAACAACTGCTGCCGAGTGGTGTAATTCACAGTTAGATTTCTTTAAACTACTGGCTGAATTGTAACAAAACGATATAATATGTTCTGATCTGCCCATCTCCGTAGTTCGGCAATTTGGAAGACGTATAGAGAATAGTAGGTTAGTGCCGTGAATGGGAAAAATATCTGGCAAGGCTCAGGAAACGGGATGGTCGAGGCTCTGCCGAGCACATCCCGTTTCCGTGCCGCGCCAGATATTTTTTTCCCATTCACGGCACTAACCTACTATTCTATTTATCCCGTCAACACCTACAAATGGCTGTAAAATGCTAAAATAGTATTGACTTGATATCAAAAATGTTTCACGGCATATACGCACTGTGTTGACGGGATAAATACTGTTTTACGCAAATGACGACACAAGCTGACACAAATACTAGTCCATAATATGGCACGTGTTTTCGATGATTTGCGGGCACTCGACGACGCCATGTTGATAAGATAAAGGAGATAGCAAGGTGTATGATCACGTGGTTTCCGAACCCGATTTTCCGACGTGACGTAATCTGTGACGTCATTTTTACAGTAGATTTTCATTGACGTATTTTGATGATATGTAGCGCACCAAAGACGATGGCATATATGATTATGGGTGCTCTGAAAGTTCTTTACAATAACTTTCACAAAGAATCGAGTACTGTTTATTTCTTACATTCACGCGCTCTAGTTTATATTTACATTTACGGTAACCGATTGTTCATCAAAACGACATAATTATCAGATTAAAGCCGCCTATACAATAAACGGCAACGTGTACCGCATTTGCTGCGGTATATTTCGTAAAAATATGTCATTCCATTAGCAAGATATTAAAGGAAATCTACTGTAAACATATCCAACAAACATGACGTCACGCCGTTCGGAAACCACGTGATCTCCCACCTTGGATAGTATGCGTACAGTACATGATTGATAATTGAATAGTCATCGGAAGAAGGTGGCTAACTGTGGAATTAGCACCATTTTATCACGCAAGATGCTTTGCATTGGCCGAAAACGTACCAGTTGACTCATAACATATTGCTGTATCATGCATTGACCTGATACGACTATCCGGATTACAACTACATGTACATTGTACCAAATGACGTCATTGAAATGACATCACGGAAGCATGTCCGCGTTTTTTTCAGCGAAAACAACGTCATAATTGCTCATTCTGTAGCCTAAAACGTTACCTGATAAATATAAAAATATGCAAGTGTCTTTTGCTATCAAGTTTATTAGGTTCGGATCGGAAACGGTAGGAATTCCTCGGATAGCCTCTGAATTCCTACGCATTTCCTAGCCTTGCCTGATAAACATGATACCAAAAGACATTAGCCTGGTATTCTCTATATTTTATATGAACCGTACTATTTTATGCCGTTATGTTGTACAGTTGATGAGACGTAAATAAATAAATAAATAAATAAGTACCTGGTTTACTAAAAGCGGCATCAGGTGCGCACAACGCCAACAGTACCACAACGAGAACGACAGTTGCTTCTACGTCCATGGTCGTCAGTTTCAAGAATGAAGATATTATCATGATTATGTGATATAGATATGCAGCACGCGCGTCATGTGGTTGCCTACATGTACACACATGGGCGGACGGATTGCAAAAGGGACCTCACACCATTTGCTGGCGCAGGGAGAATTACAGAAAAAGAACCTTTGTGCGTTCTGGCTGTAAGCACATGTGGAAGACTCGGACCTAAGACCCAATAGTTGGCTCATTTGAAAAACGTTACCCCAGCGACCCATTTCCATACACTATACCTTACATTACAGCCTTTTCTAAGGTAGACAAGAGTTTGTAAAAATGCCCTACAGTGTAGACAGACTTAGTTTTGGGCTCGCTCAAACACAGTAAGTTTCGAATTTTGTTCTACTGATTTACGTCTCTGGCAATATATTAATGCAATAGGCCCCCAAATATATTCACTTTAAACATCTGTGTTTAGTATATTTTTAGATACACATTTTAGCTACCAATATCACAGACGAAATCTCTGTCCGTAACAATCCTACACAACCCGCTTCACGCATCGCCACCTGATTGGTTGAACAAATATAGCAGTATTTATAATACTCCAGTTCGGGGTTTCCCGCGACGTCATTATTGATCATTTTGCGAATATAACAAAGGAATCCGAAAGTAACGTTCACAGAAGGCTATGTCAAAATGTTGGGACGAAAATCAAAATAAAAGGACGTTTCCGATAATTCAAGGTTAGTGGATGATACTTATTAGTCACAAACATTTGAGTTAGTGATGTTTATTGCAGTGATCCACGTCAATATGTTGAAACTGTAATGGGATGTTTTGCCCGATTTAACACGTACCGTGTGCTTCCACAGCCCACAACAATGTGTGACATTTATTCGGACATACAATTATCGCCTTGTCTGTGGTAGCTAATTTGCCCGTAACTAACGAAATGCTAAACACAGATGCTTGAAGTGAATATACCCATATGAAGACATTTATCGATTACCAGAGATATAAGTCAGTAGAAAAATCGAAATGTGTGGTGTTTGAGGGAGCCCGAAAATACGGCATTTTTGCGAAGCTGTTTCTTACCTTGGAAAAGGCTGTAATGTATAGTGTATGGAAATAGGTGGGTGGGGTAACGTTTTCCAAATGAGCCAAGTATTGGGTCCTATGTCCGAGTCTTCCACCTGTGGCTGTAAGTCGCCCTGCGTTACAGACATAACTTTCTGGCTAGAATGTGTATTGTTACAGTTTGTCATGTTATATATTGTACAAAAGTCATGTATATACATGTATATACTTTTATCCCGTCAACGCAGTGCCTATGTGCTGTGAAACAAGGTGCCGTGAAACATATTTGATATCCTGTCAATACGACCTAATCACAATTCATACGCGTCATTCGTGTTGGTGACTACTTTCCCCAGTATACTTCTTGAGTTGACTGAATAGTCTGATGGAAATGGAACTGTTTACAGTGTGAGGGTTAAATTTGGCAAATAAAAACGATATCACCAGAAAATAAAATTAAGTGCATGCCATTTTCTGAATGTCAAATCAATTTCCATTACGACCCTCAATTTCCAATTGCATTTGCTCTCTACCCATTCCGTGCGTCATTCATACATGACTGACGTCATACTTATATTTACGTCAATAAGTCTACTACGTCATTTAAAATAAAAATGGCTGCTCCCAGTGATTCCAGTCAGGTAAGGAAATAAACGAAACAAAATGGTGTTCGTGTTGTTGATTTTTATTCTGGACAGATCACAATCGTTGCAGAATCTGCCCCACATGGAAATGGATGCGTCTGGTGAATTTTGAGAGTGTATTTCGTCGAAAAGAAACTGTAATTTCACATTGTCGGTGAAAAAATATAAAGTATTAACAGAACATTTAGCTGTTGAACCTGCCTGAAGTACACGTTTTAATGGTTAATTCGGGATGGATGGTTGCCATTCTGAATAGGATTAAACCGTAAAGCTGCCATCTTGTTTTGTTTTCATTTCCATGAACGGTGAAATAGAACAGAAACAAAATCGTTGTAACATGTTAAGATTATTCGTGAAATATTTCGATGTGTAAAGTTCATAAAGTCTGAAACAATTATTGATCAATTTACTGTCATGACTGTTGATTAACGGATTTTACAACCATACTTTATCGAACTATGTTCTGTGCGCCAATGAGTGTTTGATGTAATTCGGTTCTAACTTATCTCGCTTTTGAAGGCTAAATTAACTAAATTAAGTTGATTTAAATGCTGTTTTAGAATGTTGACGGGATAAATAGAATAGTAGGTTAGTGCCGTGTATGAGAAAAATATCTGGCTCGGCACGAAAACCGGATAGGCTCGGCAGAGCCTCGCCCATCCAGTTTCCTAAGCATCGCCAGATATTTTTTCCCATTCACGGCACTAACTATTCTCTATTAGTATGCTCAAGCTGTTATATGCATGCAAAAGCAGTGGCGTAGCTCCGTATATGCACTGTAGGCCCGGCCTATACGCTTTTGTGGATAATAAAAAAAAAAAAAAATGCGAAAAATGCAATACAATCGGGGGGGGGGGGGGGGGGGGGGGGGGGGGGGTAGGGGGATAGCTAGGGGTAGGGGGTAATAGCTATGGCGGTGAACTGAAACGACATCGGAAGATGATCACGGCGTAGGGAGGGTATTGGAAAGTGGTGCGGCCATACCGTAAAACGAGTAAAGTTCGTGAGAATGCTAGTGGGATGGGGGGATGGGGGGGGGGGGGGGGGGGGGGGGGGGGGGGGGGATGGGGGGGGGGGGGGGGGGGGGCGGGTCCGGGGCACGGTTACTTAAGATGTTTGTAGTTTCAGTCCGTAACTCTGATATATCTGTGAATCGTCTTCCCATTAGTTCACTCTTCAATCGCAGGAATAACGCAAAATCACAAGGTGAAAGGTCGGGTGAACATGGGCGATGTTTGAACATTTCCGCTCCCAACATGGTGATGGTGATGGCTCACATTTTCACAAACTCAGTAACTGGACTGTTTTTTTTTCTGGGTTATAATGGTATAGCCACAATTCGTCTACTGTAATGATGCGATCAATAAATGAATGTCCATCTTTCTTCCATCTTCGCAAACAAAATGTGTTCCATGATCAAGCAACTTGTTTTCTGTACACAATATCATTGGAGCCCAAGGAGCACTTATAAATCCCATATATTCTCACTGTTTCATATTACAAGCTTTGCTGTTCACTTAATTGATGCAACGTTATTATCCGGTCTTCGTCTAGAATTATAAATTAGCGTTTACCAGCGTAACGTTTTTTCGTCGGTCTATCGTCCCGAGCATCGTCCGTAACGCTCATCCTACAGTCGGGATTTCTGTTATGTCATTTATAAACAAGAGATTGCCGCACCCTTTTCATTCCTGATTCAATTTCCATACGTTGCTTTGTTTCTACGGGCGTTGTCCCAAAGTTTACACAATATTGAATGATAGTCCTCGTTTTCTCACTTTCTGATGACGCTATTTTTGTATTTGAGTAAATCACTATATGCTGTCGCAGTTTTCGCACCCAAATTCACACCATAACATATGAAATGACGTCATTATATACAATGCTGACGTTGGATGAACATTACAAACGTTGGCCAAGGTTCTGCGCAATTTATTTTAAGGTAATTATAAATATTAACGCGGATGTCGCAAGAATAAGTTTGATGTGACGTCAATTTTGCGACTGCTCCGCATATCGTGGTTTTATATAAAGTCACTAAGTATGAAAATGATTTGAGTATATAATAACTTGATTGTGAGCAAATATTGAACCATCTATAAAGTTGTGTTCATCAATTATAGACGGTGACCACGAACTTCTTGATCAGCCCTCGTACATATAAATATACCACAGGTACCCCCTAGATAGCTTCAGATAGTAGCGTAAAGCATATATTGACACAAAACACATCATATAATTGACATATGTAGTCAAATAAATCTGTTAAATTGGCCATATGTTCGATTAATGCACATTGAATCAGCAATCATATGGGAATACATGCAAATATAGTTTAATATATGAGCCGCGCCGTGCGAAAACCGGGCTTAATGACAACATTTTCAGTTTTTAATTTTTTGCTGCCGCAAGGAGAATCAATGTATCCCAATTATTTTTAATTTTAGAAGTTATTTTTATGACGCGTGGTAAAAACGTATATGACGTTTTTGATCAAAGACGTCGAAATTACGACGTTTTTATCAATGGCCTACAAAAGGGGTGTTGATAAAATACCCGGACAAGTCCTATAGATTTGTCATATTTTATCGCATGTCAACCGAATTTGGATATCTCGTAGCCTGGCCAAGTGTCTCCCATTAGGCCAAGACAAAGTATGAACATAATGTTCATAGCTCGTGTTGCAGTTGCTAATGTAACGTCATGTTTTGGATTGCGGCCCAAGTAATGTAATTTCGTATGAATAATTTTCAAATAAGGCAGAGTGAGAAGTGTTGGCGTTTCCCTGTTGTTTGCTGCTGTCTGCAATAATTTTAGGGAATAATAGCGAAATTATTTAACATTTCGTATGCGACGAACTATTTTAAAAATCTGACATCATGACCGGAAATGACGTAGTTTAACGACTGCCAGCTCTGTGTAAGACAATATGCCGGAAAAACCAAGAGATTACATTAAAGTTTGTATTTTAAAAACGAGATATTGATGATGAGAGAAAATCCATCATCGGGATGACAATATACGAACGATACAGTCGGATTGACAATGCACATGAAGGCGCGAAAGGCTAGGCCAGACATGGACGTACAAAAGTGACGTCGTCAGACGTTGTGACCCAAAGTAAAAGTCTTGGTCGACTGACCACTTTTCGTGAAATGCCAGATCGGTTGAACTCATTGTGTGATTAAAACTATTTAAATATGAGGAGACATATGGCTAGATGGATCCCGATGATGGTAAACATGTAGCAGAAGGCCAGGCGAGTTCCCAATTTCTCTCGAGTTTTAGGATAGTTGAAATGACATCTGTACATGTTTCCAATTGAGTGGTTACAGTGGATGAATCTATGATTAAATATCCTCAATTGAGGCGTTATTCAATCCTCCATATTCGCCCAATCTTGCCCCATGTGATTTCATTTTTTAATACCGTACACGAACAGCCGCATAAAGGGAATCCACTTCGACAACGTCAGTAATCAATAATGTTACTGCTGGTATTAGAGATGGTATGTTTGAACAAAGGTGAATTGCATTGACTGACTTAGCTGTCGAAAGTGCATGTAGTATAAAAAAAGATGTTATACCGTTTATTTTGAAAAATAATAACCCATTGTGCGAGCACGAATGAAAGCATGGACATGTTCTTCTTCCATTGAACAATATGGAGCATAACATTGACATAACATAATGTTGACGTCGGGCCCCATATCGTGTGATGACGTTGTGTTGGTAACGATAAAATTGCCCATGATATATTAATGATGAGTTGTGCATATGAGATCGATGAAGCATTTATCAATGATCATAGATGTGAATTTTCAGTTAACCAAACGCATATGGATTTTGCTGCATACACTCCCGCCTGCGATTCGCTTACCAAGAATTGCAATCCAGCGGTCCTTGAATTGCAATTCTTCCCCTCTGGAATTGCAGTCTAATTGCAGTCTAATTGCGGTCCAAACGCGGTCCCGTTTTTGCGGTCATTCTTTCGCGATACCGTTTGTGCGGTCATTCTTTCGCGGTCCAGTTTGTGCGGTCATTCTTTCGCGATACCGTTTGTGCGGTCATTCTTTCGCTATTTCCGTAAAAACTTACCGTATCATCGTATAGTACAGTTTGTTTACATTATCAGTGATTATACAATAAACGTACTATACGAATATTATACAAACATACGATATCCGTTCGTATATACGATATATCCGTACGGATATGTATGAATATAAAGTGGGTCATCCTGTGGTTAAAATATACCGATGCACCGGTTCATTTCGAATGTAAACATCCGGTTTTCATTTCGATCATCTGCCATAATTTGAAGTTTTTATTTTTTCAAAATGAATAAACGTTCAGTTTTACGATACAGAAACAATATTTAAAACTGAGGATTGTGAAGTACGGTATCACTGTACATATACAGTGTGTTCAATATACAGTAATTCATCACTGTACTCCGCACCACCGCCGGGGACACAAAACAATGATCCCCCACGCACACCAGCCATCTACAATTGGCGTCCTAAAAGTTCCGGTCTATATCCCACAGTGGGAACAATGTGTATCACCGGTGGCCGACTGATCAAGTTCTAAACTAGTCCTGGTGCGATGGCCGACTGATCAAGTTCTAAACTAGTCCTGGTGCGATGGCCGACTGAGCAAGGGCAAAACTAGTCATGGTGCGGTGGCCGACTGATCAAGTTCTAAACTAGTCCTGGTGCGATGGCCGACAGATCAAGGACTAAACTAGTCTTGGTGCGATGGCCGACTGATCAAGTTCTACACTAGTCGTGGTGCGATGGCCGACTGATCAAGTTCTAAACTAGTCCTGGTGCGATGTCCGACCGATCGAGTGCTATACTAGTCCTGGTGCGATGGTCGACTAATCAAGGGCTAAACTAGTCGCAGTGCGATGGCCGACTGATCAAGGGCTAACTATTCCTGGTGCGATGGTCGACTGATCAAGTTCTAAACTAGTCCTGGTGCGATGGCCGACTGATCAAGTTATAAAACTAGTCCTGGCTGCGATGGCCGATTGATCGAGTGCTATACTAGTCCTGGTGCGATGGCCGACTGATCAAGTGCTAAAGTAGTACTGGTGTGATGGCCGACTGATCAAGTTCTAAACTAGTCCTGGTGTGATGGCCGACTGATGAGTGCTATACTAGTCCTGGTGCGATGGCCGACTGATTCAAGTGCTAAAGTAGTCCTGGTGTGATGCCGAATGATCTAGTGCTATACTCGGCATGGCCGACTGATCACGTGCTATACTGGGCATGGTGAGATGGCCAACTGATCAAGTGCTATACTGGGCATGGTGCAATGGGCGACTGATCAAGCGCTATACTAGTTATGGTGCGATGGCAGACTGATCAAGTGCTCTGCTAGTCCTGGTGCGATGGCCGACTGATCAAGTGCTATACTCGCATGGCGACTGATCACGTGCTATACTGGGCATGGTGAGATGGCCAACTAATCAAGTGCTATACGTACTGGGCATGGGTGAAATACTACACTCCGCCTGCGATTCACTTACCAAGAATTGCAATCCAGCGGTCGTTGAATTGCAATTCGTCCGCTCTGAAATTGCAGTCTAATTGCGGTCCAATCGCGGTCCTGTTGTTGCGGTCATTCTTTTGCGATACCGTTTGTGCGGTAATTCTTTCGCGGTCCAGTTTGTGCGGTCATTCTTTCGCGATACCGTTTGTGCGGTCATTCTTTCGCTATTTCCGTTAAAAACTTACCGTATCATCGTATAGTACAGTTTGTTTACATTATACAAACGTACTATACGAATATTATACAAAAACATACGATATCCGTTCATATATACGATATATCCGTACGGATATGGTATGAATATACAGTGGGTCATCATGCGGTTAAAATATACCGATGCACCGGTTCATTTCGCATGTAAACATCCGGTTTTCATTTCGATCATCTGCCACAATTTTAAGTTTTTCAAAATGAATAAATGTTCAGTTTTACGATACAGAAACAATTTAAAACTGAGGATTGTGAAGTACGGTATCACAGTGCATATACATGTGTGTTCAATACAGTAATTCATCAGTAATTCATCATTGTACTCCGCACCACCGCCGGGGACACAAAACAATGATCCCCCACACACACCAGCCATCTACATTTGGCGTCCTAAAAGTTCCGGTCTATATCCCACAGTGGGAACAATGTGTATCACCACCACCACCAGTTTTTGTCTATGACTACACAACACCCCCACCCCCGACCACCACTAAACTAGTCCTGGTGCGATGGCCGACTGATCGAGTGCTATACTAGTCGTCCTGGTCCAAACACTATATGCCACCCGTTTCTTCGAAACCCGGTGGCATAAAAATATCATGCCTTGATACCACTGCTAGTCATTATCAGTAAAATAAATATTACTAAATGATTATATATGGATAGCGGGAACACATAATTTTTAGAACTGGTGGAATAGTGACACAATTATACACTTATTTAATTGCTATAAAGAACAGTTTGTGCCCACTGAGTGGGCATGTACCTTTAAAAACTTTAACCTTAAATCAAAAAAATTTAACCGGACGGATGTACGTACGTACGTATGTAGGCCAATGTGACAACTATATCGCACTGTCCACATGCAGGCATGTCAAAAACTTTGAGGTAAATTTGAAAGTAATTTTACCTTGATATTGGGCACAGGGGTTGCAGGAGTTGAGCATAGAATGAAAATATGGATGATGATAAACAAACATGTGAAGCTTCGAGTGAATTGGCGAAGCTGTTCTGAGATATAGTGTTCTTAAAAACTTTAACCTACAGTAAATAAAAATCAGATGGCCATGGCCCGCATGTTGAGCCCACCGAGGCATTTGATGGTGTCCGAGTATATTTATTTGAAGTTTGAATTAACGTATGTAAAAGCTTTAACGCAAATTTGAAAGTCATTTGACCTTGATCTTGGGCATGTGGGTCGCATGCGTGGGCTATAATATGAAAATATGGATGATAATAAAGAATTATCTGAAGTTTGAAGCAAATCTGGGTAAGTGTTGTGGAGATATAAGGTATGCAAAAACTTTAACAAAAATTTCAATGTCATTTGACCTTGACCTTGGGGCACAGGGGGCCGCATGAGTGGGACACAGAATGAATATGGATTATGACTAATAAGCATTTGATGTTTCAAGTCAATGTGACTTAGGATATGGTATTTAAAAACATACACCGATTTCGGACGGACTGACGCACGGACGTCATTGTGATCACTAAGTCTCGCTTTCCGCAAGCAGGCTCGGCAAAAAAAATACAGATGGACGTCAATGTGCAGACTATATCGCACTGTCCGCAGGCAGTCGCGACAACAATTGTCCAACCCTTTTTAAAGGTGCAAAGCCCACTCAGTAGGCTAAAAATGCTCTTTATGGGAATTAAATAAGTGTATAATTGTCACTATATTCCACTACTTTAATAATAAAACATTACGAGTGCCGCTATACAGATATAATCATTTGGTAATATTTATTTTACTGATAGTGACGCGCGGTGGTATCGGTATTTTCATGTGCAAATGGGGCATGATGTTTTATAATTATTTATACTATTAAATTAAATGCATGAACTGAAAAAAAAATTGACAGATTATAAAGTATGATCATTGCACATCAAAAAATAAATACAGAGAATAAATAGTAATGTCCGTTAACATTTTAAGGAAACACGGTTATCGTCCCTGATATCAATGTGGAAATTTTCTTCTGATATAAAATGTATAATAATGCCAAACAATACGTGGGTAATGGTAAATGATTGTTTATCTGGCCAGAAAATGTATCCGATGATGTCTCTGACATAAAGAACATTTTGTGCCTAATGAGTGGGCATGTACCTTTAACGCTAGCTCCGCCCTGTCCAGTGAGACCTATGCATGCGTTAAGTTTCATAAAAAATATTGCAAAGGGTGTTCGCGTTATGCTCCGGACAAATCAGTGCGCGAAAAAACAAAGGGAGATAACTAAACTAGAAAATGTGTTCATAGAACACGGATACCCCACATATCGCTTTGATAGTAAACAAGGCAAAATTCCAGTGTCCAAAAGGGAGAGATAATCCATGACCGGGGTTCGAATCAAAAATCGAAATAAACTTTCCGCATCTACTCATCAGAAGGAAGCTACATATCAAATTTCAGTGCTGTAGCTATTACAAAAGTTTTACGAGTTACAAGGCAAAATTTTCAAATTCTAATTCAAAAAGAGATAATCCATGACTCGGGGGTCGAATGAAAATAAACTTTGCAAATCTACTCATCATAAGGACATACCAAGTTTCAGGTGCTACAAGACAAAATTGGAAAATTCTAACTTGAAAAGGGGGAGATAATCCATGACCATTGGGGTCGAATCAAACATACATGTACCAAGTTTCAGGTATGTAGCTATTACGGTTTAAAAGTTTTTCGAGTTACTAGGTTGGTGACGGACGGAAGAACGGACAAGGTCAAGGGTAACACTAAATGCCCCCCTCCTCTATCGTGGTGAGGCAAAAGTTGTCATATACAAGTAACTTACCTTAATTTATCAGTTACACATCAGACGATGAATGAACTTTAATTCTGGTGTAGAATATTAAAGTTATTCATTATATTCAATAGTGCTGCTTTGACATGACGTGAAATTAAAACATGCATGACATGATCTGGAAGAAAAACCACAGACCAAGCACGCATATTCAGAATCACGTCTGTCGGTTCTTATCCAGCTCCGATTTCTGTCACCTGTCCACAAAATCCAGAATCCAACATTGTCGCAAATTTAATCCTCTATGTTGGTGTACGTTAGAACAAAATGTCACTTAGTATATTATCCAATCCATTGTAATCTCTTGTTTCTCTAAATAAATGCGTCCAACAATCCCTGTAGCTGCTATCGTGATTAAAAATGTTAAAGGTTCCGTCAGCGCCTCACATATTGATCTTAATATCCACCATTTTGATTCCAAGTACCAGAATAATGATGTTTCCATGCGCCGTCGTAGTGTTATCTGTCAGATTCCGTTGTTTATTTGATCAAATTGATGGACAAATTTGTGTCCGCTAATGTCGCCAAGAGCATAATCTGTGACGTTGACTGTAATAATTTGACATAACTTCTAGCTTGTGAATTTTTGTGTTAATGAAGTGATCACTATGGTGAATAAGTGTGTATTTGTGCCCGGTTTGCTCAGCAGGTAGAGCGATGGTGTGGTAAACCAGAGATCCCCGGTTCGATTCCGGGCTGGTGCACATCTTTCTCACCCTGTGACATTTAGCGCCCAACGTAGTTGCGGGAAGTAACTCTGCAGAATACTCCCGCATCGTCCGTACCGAGAGTTTATAATGGTGCTCTCCGTAGGTTTCCCCTGCAAAGTACCAAATCACATCTGATTTGCACTTCAACTGTTAATTGCGACATATTTTCTGTATTTTTCAATTGAAAGAAATGTCAGTATTATACTTATTCATTTCTGTGTAATAAGTACAGAAAAAATATGTCACAATTAACAGCTAAAGCGCGAATGAGATCCGATTCGGTACTCTGCAGGAAAAACCTATGGAGCACCGGAACTCTGGATACGGACGATAATTGAGTATTCTGTTGCCCAACAAAGGACCGCGACTGATAAATACTCCCAAATTGTATCCCAAACATATGGAATTCGGAGACAAAAATTAAACATAGAATTCGAGGACGAATTTCAATTTGGCGGAGAAGAATGTCACAGTACGCAACTGACCATGGGGATGAAGTGTGTATGATCTGTGCCTTGTTAGCTTGCTCGGTAGAGTCATGGGCATGGTACGGTAAACATGAGGTCCCTGGTTCGATTCCGGGCCGTTATTTATCTTTCTCACTCTGTGACACAAGTAAACCGTTTTATTTTAAATAAATGGCTATCACCGGAATAAATATTATCTTCACAAAATTTGAATCGGGCCAATAGAAATCAACAGCTAGAACAGAACGTTTGCAGTAATATAAATCTTATTCCAAAATAAATTTTTAATATTTTAATTTTTATGATCAGGTTTCGAAATTAAAATATGCTTTTCTTTTAAAATTATTATCAATATGTTCACCATGTTATTATGGTTAATATGCAATTCACAGTCTCCTTGCAGCTTGAAATTGAAAGACATTATGAAAAGTTGTATTGATCTCAGAAATTGTCATGTCGACTATAGGATCGCGTCGAAATAATGTCAACATAATAGGAAAACGTAATTTATTTGATACCGACGAAAAAGTAAACAAAACGCAAACAAAATTGATGCTTTGTTTTGCTATATTATACCGTAGACCACACATTATCATTTGATTTTATATGAAAATAAATATATTGTCAGCATGGTGGTGTCTATTAATGTGTTCTTGATATTCGGAACGGCAGTGAGTGAGTGACGACATTTTGTTTTGTCCAAGAAATTGTCAAGGTCAATGTTTCACTGTTTGTCTGGCAATAACCCGCCGATTTATATTGCGCACCAAAAAAACAGATCACAAATACCGCTGACTTTCTAGGGTAGTCACTTTGAATTAGATAGATGGGATAAAATTTTGGATTGGAACACGGATACGTTTGTCAACTATTTCGATTGTATTGCCGCATTGGTTAAGCAGAGCGGTCGCGGTTTTACCGCAGAGCGCAGCGTAAAGCGGTCATTCTTTCGCAGTTTACAGAAACAAAGGAGCGTAAATTGCAATTAAAAGCGGAGCGCAGCGCGAACTGCGCTATAAGTATTGCAATTCCGCAACCAACTCTTTGGACCGCGGTCACATGATTGCAGTCCGATTGCGGTCCGATTGCGGTCCAATTGCAATTAATGGGAACGCGAATTGCAATCCTGCGCTCCAGGAATTGCAATTCGCCTGGTAAGAGAACCGCAGGCCACTCTGTAATAATAATGGTTATACAACCAACACTGGAAATCGAAAACTATTACAAGCAACCTATCCGCGATGATCGGTGGCTGGTAATAATGTGATGTGTTGGCAGTTTCAACATTAGCCACACGAGTGACCGTACAACTTTATGTACACATTGTGCTTGCAAATCTTCTAAAATTATCCCGCGGGACCATAACCCAAACCGCGTAAATATAATACATAATTGGATGTTGCAGTTGCAGGTTATGCATATGGGATGCCCATCCCCCATATAAATCCGCCACAGCTGGAAGCTCACTTTATATATGTGTGACGAATGATTTTCATATCATGGTAAAGTTGTGTTATTTTAATTACTACAGACCAACACAGATAGAAAGAAGTGATACAAAGATCACGTACAAATGTCTTTCTCTTTTCATTTCAATATGAAATACATTTCAGACACACCGATTGGCATTCAGGGATGAACTATATTCCCAAGGGGCGCTTGTCCTCGAATCCCTAATCCCCACCCTTCGTCGCCGGATCATATGATTGTGCCCACTCGTAATTTTCACGATCATAATTGTTTTCTATTCCAATAGTATATCATAAGGATGTAGTGCGAGCGCGAAATCGGGCAGATTTGGTAGCTTATAATTGTCACCAGGTGTCTTTCTTGAGGATCGCATTACCATCGCCTGATTCAGACATACATTAGTATGCAATCAAGTGACAACCTGATGATTTGATACTACAAATCGTGCGAAAAGCAAGTTTATGACCATCAAATTTCCAATTAATTTCAGGACTTTTCGAAAACTCCACCGACCTCACTGTGTGTTTTGTGCATTATGTATTGCTTATACACAAACAATCAAGAAGCTGCATTGACATCACTGATTCTGAATCTATTAGAGATATTGTGATGCATTTGTTTTGCCAAGTTCAATACAAACCCCGGATATATATGTCATTATATAGCTGCGTGTCTACCTCCGTTTATGATAAAATGAGTGGCATTAAATGACATATCATTCGCTAAGTACTGGCTATAATTGTTCAAAAGTCTAAATTTACTAAGATAATAATAGCTGGTAATACCGTTGACACACACTAGGTTGTTCATATTTAAGATTATTTAGAGATCAAAGTGCAGTGTAAGTGAAGACTTCGCTGATATGTAGCCAGTTAAATTATGCGTTCACCATTTTGAATTCATGAGGACAACCGACGAAAAACAGTGACAATGTCAAAGAACGACAGTTATGCGACAATGTACAGCGGCTCAAGCATTTGTAAGCCATTGATGCTGCCAGGAACTCGTGCAAGTATCCTTGCTATAATATTTGTCACGACACAATGGCCATAACGTCAAACATGGATTCACGTTCAGTGACGTCACAAGTGCGTGATGTCACGTCATGACGTCATAATATGTGTACTGAGGCATCGCGTCTCATATTAGTGAAAGTTTCAATAAGTTATCATTTTCCGTTTTCTGTTCACACTTTTATGTTAACTGACACCAATAAACGTAAATGGGAGAGCAAAATGTAAACTTTTACGGCGACGTTAGACAATTTGAATCGTCGTTTTTCCGACGTCGTTTACCGCTTTTCACGACGTTGTCATTAAGCCCGGTTTTGGTATGGCGCGGCCCATATAAGTATGCCGCAAATACACACTCAAACATATCAGTATAAGCTCTCCTTACGTTATCAGAATTTGTATAACCTATTTTATGTATCAGTGTAGACCCTGATCTTTATTATTGTCCGCACTTTTTGGGATACGTGTATATTTTACTAAAATGCCCCACAAATATTCCACAAATACACCCTCAAAGGTAGACTACCAGTGTGAACATCGGCTTACCTGTTCAAACATTATATGAGCCGCATCGTGCGAAAATGACGTTATCGAGTAAATGAGGTCGGAAACGTCGCTTCCATTTACGCTTTTGACATAGCTGACGTCGTTGTTGACAGCTGGTAATGACAGACGATATAAGTGTATTATCGTGTGCTAGTCGGTGTACCATTAGCGAAACAAACCAATTGTATGTAGACCATTGACTATTTTAATTACCATTTTATGTCAAAATATAAATGTACGTTCTCGGGGTTATGAAAATAAATGATCAGAAACGAGTAATGTTGAGTAGCATGTGCGCTGGTGGTGTCGGCAGCCCAGTTCGCCTATGGGCCCGATAAATGTTTTTCTTTTTGTGTTAGTGTATCGTTTACCGAGATTTTACATACATGTATGTACAGTAGATATGTGATATTATATGGCTAATATGCTAGTCGTAAACGTTACAGTACATGTTACATAGCGTCTCCCTTGCTTTATACGCGTATCTGTTTCTGATTTAATTTCATTTATGTGTGTCAGATTGCATTTAGTGAATACAATTTCGTATTTGGTAAACTCTTGCATGTATCAGTAACGAAGGAATTGTATTACACACAATGTGATAACCACCGTGACTCATCAAAACTGTGACTATATATCATGTGAGAGAGGAAAGGTTCCCGCCAGCCCAATCTGTAAACATTTTGAGGAACTATTTTGTATTAGTTCAAACACGGCTTATACTAATTACGTTCAGTTCTCTATTGCTTCACATGTTCGCCTCTACGTGGTAATTGTATATTATAGGCTACATATGTATCATACATGGCGTAAAATGAAATACGATTACTTTGTCCTGAGGTAATTAATGTGACGTCAGAAAAAAGTTGCGACGTCACAATAATGAGCGACGTGACGTTCAAATCACATTCAGTGTATGTGCTAAAAGTTTACTGAATCAGCCGATTTACATCGGAATTGCATAAAACAAATATCAGTATGTTCAGAAATGAGCTATGCATCGGAAAACGTCAACAAGTAAAAATGTCAAAATTTGGCCATAAGGTACCTTTTCCCACGAAGCGGCTCATATAATGTATCCGGATGTATCTGTGTAGAACCTGATACATGTCCCCTCCAGCTCCTTTGGTACATGATTGTTATATATAGTAAATCAGGAAATACAACGTTTGCCATTTACTTTGTCCGGAAATATATGCAGGAAAATGAGGGTATTAGTACGTCTGAATATAATAATGATTGTTTTCCATTTAGTCCACGAATTTAACTATGATTTATGCATGTACATAATTATTTCAATTTATTCGGATATACATGTATACTATTCGCCATTTGGAACGTGGATCTCTGTGATTGATACATGTACATATTAGAATTCTATATGACCAGGATGTACACTTTCCAGTAGTCGGTCTGTAAATCTAAAAAATAGACGTGATCAGTGTAGCTTCTGTACAAATAGCACACGGACTACTGTAGCCTGATACATGTAACGATATGTATGGCTTGTTAGAGGCAAGAGTGTTGAACAGTGCAGCACCTGATCAGATTGCGGATACACAACTGATCTGGATCTCCACTGTTCGCAAAACCCATAAGCAAAATGTAGCTTACCAAAATAAACCATTGTCACATAAATTTATTTTTCACTAGGCCTACTAGGCTAATCAAAATTAGTATCATTTGTTAGATTGGATATTATATATATCACGCGCCAAGCGAAAACCTCCTTTATGGGTAAAAAAGTGGGTAGAAAATATGATCCCTCTCGAACAATATGAGATATAAACCAATGCTGTAGTCAGCTGATAAACCATCTTTCTAGACCAACAAAGATACCCATCTGACGTCACTTTGTCGCAGCGACGTTGTTTTGACATGACGTACGTTACGTCGTCGTTATCAATACTTGCGGACGGCGGACCACTCGAGTCGTGACGTCACAATGCAATTTATCCACTACATGTATATTAGTATGAGTATTTACTTATACTAGCGATATTTCAAAAAAATTATATTTAATTTATAAATAGTATAATTGTTACAGGTGAAGGTCTCGATATCTGTAGAGATCATAGCGGTTTATAAATAGACTGGCTTTAGCATATTTAAGACTCGCCATTTCTGGTGATTTTAAAATAAAATAAAGAAACCATGCACTGTGGTTATCCGTGTTTAACTGTTACTTTACGCTGTATTAGGGTCTATTTTTGTTTGTATAAATACAGTACATGTACGTACGAATGGCGTAGATCCTGATGAGACGGCTCGTGAATAGCCAGCTCATCGGGATCTACAGTTTGCAAACATGTTGATAAAGGACAAAGGTACGTCTGCCATGTTTAAATAAAAGCGTTCATCTGCAATCCAAAATAAAACAATCAGCATTATGATTCGTCTAGAGCAGCTGCTGTCGTTTCGCAATGTTTGCGTCTTGCGAAAACACGCGAATCGTCTCCTAAAGACATGAGAATCGTCTCGCATTTTCGCCATCTAGCCTTTCGCTTTTGGAAATATATTTTGCTTTAACCCGAATTATAAAACGCAGGTAACGCAGGGCGACTTACATTGCGTTACAGACATAAAATTCGGGTTAGTTTTGCTCATGCGTGTTGGTGCAGATCGCGAAGCAAAAACGCGATCTTCCACCTGTGGGCGAGCTTGCGAAAATGCAAGATTGAATATGATAGAATCGCGTGTTTTCGTCTCGCATTCTCGCGATCATACTTCGCATTTTCGCGATCAACCCATGCTCGATATCGCGAGAACGCGGGATTGTAACATGTTCCAAACAGGACACGTAAAAATAGTCTTAGGAGACGATTCTCATGTGCTGCGGAAACATGCTTTTATTAAGAAGCAGAATAAACACACACCAATAATTCTTGACAAAAAAAACACAACATAGTTTGACAAAAACATGATAATCGTGGTCTTAGGAGAAGATTCTTATGTGCTACCAATACAAGATTATTTGGTGTCTTTGCCTTGTCTTCTTTTCTGGGATTCTGCACCTCCGACGTTTAAATTTCAGATGTCCTAAAGTTATGGAATAATTATGTGCGAAAGATAATTCAAGAACCAAACTTTCTAAATAAAGTTATATTTTATTCCATGCCGGATATTGTCTCAAAATGGATACATATGTGTTGAGTAATTGATCGTAAATGTGTGTCTGTTGACATCGCGTCGGCATGTATCAAATGTCAGATCGGCATTACTTTGTAACCTTTGATGTCTCACCCTCCGAACGTCACAGTCAGTATTGATTACAACCGCAGGTGCATGTTATATACGACGTGATCGGACAAAACCGAGTTGATTGTATATTTTGCGACTAGCGAAGACCAAAACGTGTTCAGTATCAATAATAAAAAAACGTGAGATTGTAACGTGTCCCCAATAGGACGCATAACAATCGTCTAAGGAGACGATTCTCATATGCTGCCAAAACATGTTTATTATAAAAACAAATATTTTGACAAAACATGAGAGGCAGGGGGGTGGGAGTAGCACTAATCGTACCGGCTCCTTCGGGCCGACAGTTACGTCCGGACCGATTGGCATTATGAAATTTTAGAAGCCCTGATGTGTAATATATGTACTTGTGTATTTATTGTATGTCTAAATGTAAAATCTCCATTTCTATAAGTGTATTGAATACCTGTTAATTCCTAACATATTTCGATTACTGCATTCTAATCGATAAAGCTGCGATAATAACATTGCTCCACACTGCGGACACACTGGACGGAATAATGGTCCCATCCATATTTCGAGCACAAATTGCCGCTAATTGTTCGGTGTAAATATTGAAGCCCTGACGTATGTAGTCATGAAAATAAATTAAAAAAAATAATTCCGGTCTAGTGCATCAAATAAATTCAGTAAGTAGCATAGACTTTATAGTAAGTCATACGTTAGATATGCTCGCCGGGCGCTAAGTAAACTATAAATGCTATTCATTAATCAGGACCGGATTTGGTTGGTCAATGTATATTCCTTTGAAAGTTTGCGATTTGAAACGTACAGCTAAAACAAGCCGACCGGAATATTTTAAATTGCTAACTAAAAACAATTAATCGGGAAACACGAAATTAATAACCTACTTGAATGTTACCATGCAAATCCACTGTATATTTCAATCACTGGCGTTTTCCTTGCATATTCCTTTAGTCATTATATTTTATCAGAGAATACAACATGAATGTTTATTATATACGTACATTTGTTTGCCATTACAACACAATGGAAAGTAAATTGTCAATAGTTTACCATGTCAGTGCCAGAATTACTTTTCACCTTGTAAAATAGTTCCTTCTAAATCACCAGTAATTTGTTTACTTCATTATAGTTTGCATAGGCGCATCTTAGTTGTGAGTGATTTACATATATCATAAAAATGTTAGTTGATTTGTATGTGGATATATGCCACTCGTTCCGACTAAAGTCGCGCAATATCGCATGCTACGTAGCTCGTGCATATATCCACATATAGAAATATTAACCTATACGTACTATATCTATAAACGAACGCCGTCCTTGTGATAATCATTGTACATGTACGAGGCTTTAGATTATATGAAGATTTTCAAGTAAATTATATCCAAATTATGTCAACACAATGATTCTAATTTTAAATCACCAATATAGATGCATCATTGTATTAGTATTAGTATTAGTATTTGAATGTGTTTTCCCTGACCTGAGTTGTCATGTCCGCATGATTGCAATACACATACGAGCGTATGGTATAGTTTTATATGAGGTAGGGTCGATCATACACGAGGAATTAGACTAAATAAAGAAGTGTGATTACTTAAATTTTATCTAATTAACCGGAAGTTTTTCGCCGCCGTAGCCCAATCCATCCTACCGTCCAGACTGGCACACCTGCATATTGTTTCTGTACTAATTGTCTTGAGAATGACGTGAGCAGTTGTCCAAGGGAGATAACTTGACCGGTGGTATGACAAAAAAGGAAACTACGTTCTTCATGTTCTTTGTTGCCGGTTTATTAAATACAGGTAGATTTTCTTACATCGTGAGGTATTTTTTTTATTATCAGAAACATTTACTGTAGTAGCCGCTTTCTTCGAAATAAAATAAAAGAACAAAGTAAACAGGCATATTTATGGCAATAACTAAAAAAAATAAACCGGCATGTTTAAAATTTATTTAATGTCTACTTAAATTTATTTCCAAAAAACGCCATTTAATGCATACATATAGAAACGACAATGACGCTACATGTGACGTCTGCTTTGCCAAAACAGCGCGAAAATTACGCCGTCTTTGTAACGTCATAACTCGTTACGTCGCGTTTACCTACAAGGGAGGTTTTCGCTTGGCGCGTCACATATCATATATTATATTATATAGTTATCTAGTTTTGCATACAGAGATGCGAATACTTTTCCGAATAGTGGCCGCACGGCCGCACCCGTTGTTACGCCTATCTGATGGCTTTGACCAGGGTAGAATTTTGACCAGAGTGTAGATAGGCTTATATCTGCGTCTTCCAATTTGCCCCGTAATGTAGCCTACATTGGTTATCTAGAGAGCATGTCCAGAGTGCTCCTGCGCGATGCAGATCGAAAACTTTACAGCGCGGGAGGATTTGAAACACAGTCTGGTGCTAATAAATGGCGTCCTGTCCCTTTGTTTATCCAGACCCTGCGCGGAAAACATCCTGGGATGATGAAGAAAAACTACAGCTTCTGAATGCCAAGTGGGATAACGCATTTGTAGTTAAGCTGTTATTATGAAAACAGCGCAAACATGTTTAGGTGTGGACAGAGGCCTTACTTTCGTAACTTTGCATTCAGTCGCATCTCGACTCCTCCCTGTTACATTTTTTGTATCAGTTTAACATATATGAGTTCCTAGCTAGTCGGCATCTAACGAACATCTCGAGTAATTCAATCACTGAAAATAAGTGGGTGCACCCCCCCCCCCCCCAATGCTTTTAATAAAGCACATAGTATCATCCTCAAACTTGCTGAGAATGCAGGAAATGTCGTTTCACTCCACTTAGATTTCAAACATTTCCGGGGGAGCATACCCTGAGAATGCATACCCTGAGAATGCATACCCTGAGAATGCAAGAAATGGCGTTTCACGCCATTTAGATTTCAAAAATGTGGACCCCCCTAGCAAAATCGGGCCCTTTGGCCCCACGATTGGGATTCCAATAATTTTCCCGTTCGGCCGCCTATGTACGAACAAAGGCGTTATGAAACAAAATATGTATGCTTCCACACCCTCAATTCTTAAATCAAGTGATGTAGACGTCCGTCAATGACCGAAGCGTCAGATTTATGTACAAGAAATAAACTTTGTTGAACCGGATGTGGGCTTCGTGGCGCAATCGGTCAAGACGTTAGGCTTGGAAACTGAACGTTGTGTGTTCGATCCGGCTACGACCGTTATTTTATATTGATTTTTTAAAGTAATAAATTCTATTATTTTTTATTTTAATGGAACTGGGTCTTAGATGTAGATGAAAAGTGCGAAATTTGACTAATAAAACTCCATTGAATATTTATAAATTTGTATCGGTTTTGAAACTTATAGGCCTATGACCAGAGCAGCGGCAACCAACAAAAAGTTTCGTACGCTATATTTTTACTGGAAAATAGTATGCATGATGGCATACCTGGAGTATCATCTGGGACAAAATACCACGGCAAAGCAATCGCCAATAGAACAGAGCCAACAACGTTTCATGTATCCTGTCACAGCCACATTGCAGAAACGACAGAGGCAGTTGTGTGATTCCGGACTCACTGTGTCACTAGTATACTTGGCACTAAGCTTGTAGCGATGCAATGCAATTTCATCGACTATATGGCTGAATTTGCCAAATTAGCAGAGCTACTGAACTGAATATCGAGCAAGTGAAAGAATGTTCTTATTCGGGTTGGGGTAGATTGTATGTGTAAGCCGTCGTCAAAGACGTATGGTCAGTTGCGTCTCGATGTCCAATCAATACCTCAGCTTCAACATGCCACCCACATCGAATGCCATCAGTGGACACATATTACGTTAGGTTTTTCGTGATCTGTGGGGTGTTGCCGCCTGTTAGTATGACTGGGAACCGGATGGATTGTCCCACACACCGTCTAAATGCACGACCACCCTGTCCACATAATATATTATCTCTGTGCAAATGTAGTGTTGTGATACCATGAGACAGGTGTATGATCACGTGGTACTAACAACAACAACAACAACAACAACAACAAGTACTGAAACTTCCAGAATCCATCCGATTCAAAGTACCTATTCTTTTAAATTGTCCTTATTACGTAACGGATTTTGATGAAACGTGGCGCATCAAACGCGCCTTGGTAAGCTGCATTTGGTGGTCTCTGTACTTTGGCCCAAACTTCTGTCGTTTTTACGAAGAATCGATTTCCGTGTCTTCGCACAAATGACATAACACCCTGGACGACCAAATGCTGCGCCATATTTCATAAAAATCCGTTTCATATTAAGGAAAATATCAAATAATACTTACTTTGGAGTTGGCAAGATTTCAACACTTTCAGCCACTATTGTTTTTGTGATAACCACGTGATCATGCACCTTGATGAGGTGCCATTGCAGAAAATCTTGGGTGATGTGAGTTATCTATTGACAAAAGTCACAAACGGGAACGGCCAAAATCGAGGTTATATATCTTTATACATGTATGGTTCCTAAGCTATGGTATGCATAGTCGGAAGCACATGTCTGTCTTCTCAGATATAAAGTACTGGTGTTCATAGTTATAAATCACATGATGGGTTGCATGAATATGATTTTACTAAAGAATTGGGACAAACGACTGTATACAAATGTAGCTCCAGTAGCCTATTTCACCAACATTGCAAAATATACTTTTCCAGCAAAGTATATTTTGAGGGAGTAATCATTTATTTTTCCCGAAATGCATTATTTCATTTGAACTAACGACTGCATATTTTTAATGATTAAAAGTATGCAGAATTATTATACTGAATTTATTACATTATCACAGCCAAAATGTCTGTGATAATGTAATAAATTCAGTATAATAAAAATTAATAAATTATCCTAAAATTGAAAATTTCTCCCTCAAAGAATACTTTGCTAGAAAAGTATACTTTGCAATGTTGGTGAAATCGGATACTGATCGGCTAGCCCCCTTACACAGCCTGGTAAGGATTTAATTTAGACGGTCTGATAGAACAATGATGGATGTTTGGCAGACAAAATGTCAAACAGTGCTGACCCTGCAGGATCAGACTGCACGGGCATGTAAACTGACCTGGTCGCAACTGGTGCAAGAACCATAACATGTATTTCTTTTCAGCCACAGGCACATGCCACGAATTGAACGTCATGTGTAATTATTTGTTTTCTATATTAAAAAGCACTCTGTACATTAATCATTTGACCTTTGTGCGACGTTTAGTTATGACTATTAAACGTTACTCTTACCTTATTCATTTCAGTTTACTTCATCCGAATATCTTAACCAATTAACCTGACTATTATCATATATAGATATCCAACTTGAAAGGTCATGCAATCATGTTTGTTTGATTCGGGATCCTCCTAGCAATGACGACGGATACCAGAATCAAGTGTCTAGCTGATCAAAGATTAATGTTGATCATGTTTCTACAGACAACGATTGTCTCAAATCTGGCGGCCATATTGAATTTCTAATCTAACGAGTCATCAACATGTAACAATAGTGACTCTGGTGTGCTTAGAATGTTAATTTCAGACTGAATTAACCCTTTGAACCCGAAATCCCGCTATAGCGGTTTATGCCAAAAGTGCAGATCCAGATGAGCCGGCTCGTAACGTGCCATCAGGATCTGCACTTTTTGAAAGTAATTTTAATATTTCTTAGAACAAAAACACCCCCTTTTCATAAATGGACGAATCTGAAAATCATTTTGTGACCATTGGATTGGTCGGAACATTAGCATATCACAGTCCATTCCAGTTCCTTAGGGTTGAAAGGGTTAATACCAAATATTGCTTATTTATCTCAACATGGCCGATCAAAACAACAAACCATAAAGTAACTAGAAGTATTTATAATTGTATACATAATCTGTGGCAGTAAGGTCACGGTTGGAAATGCACTCGGTGAACAACCCACAGCACATAAAAACACCGGCTGGAAGATTAATGGCTATCCAGACTCTGCATACGCTGAACCAAAGCATGCACTCGGTGAACAACCCACAGCACATGCTCAACCCTGCACAACCGCATGCAATTACCAGTTAAGGCAAACACCAAGTGGTGTCTTCGTGACGCGAAACGCATGCTCACCAGCAATGCACGACGACCTTGTGTACACCAGCAGGTCCAATCGCACATCACTGACAAGCACACGGAATGGCGTCCCTTATTACATACAACTTTAATGCTCGCAACCATAGAACTGCCATTCCGCACCCATCCACCGCCCGCAATGATCCGCCCGCTATAATCCGCCGGCAATAATATTTCCGAACTCGCCTCCTCCTAGTGACACACAACCGCACACCTCCCAGGGTCTGGATATCCGTTAATAGAAATTATGGTATATGTTGCAGCCAATGCCAACCGGAATTTTTCCTGCCACACAAATCATTTATACCTGATTAGCCCAAACAATTCCTAATCTAACTCATCGATCGCACGCCTCAAGTCTGCTAAGAAAATATCGGAACCTGTATCCGACAGATGAACACCATCGACAAACCATACATCAGGATTGTCCACAGAAATATCTCCATGGTCAATGAATTTGCCTTCATTGTTGTAACCCATGCGTCCATGAATGCGAAAATTGATATGTTTCCGCTTTTGCTCAATGGCTCAGTTAGCACCTCGCCACACTTTTCTTTTCATTAATGCCGAGAATACCACTCTCGTGCTCGGTAATAAATTTATCACATGTTGTAAATCCCTCTTCATACACCAGTACAACTTTCCTGTTGAGACGGTATATAGATCATTTGCGCCCAGGTGAATGACTAACATTTTTGGCGGGGGAGAATGCAGTAGCACGAGCTGGATTTTCGACATCAACTCACTCCATCTCATCCCTCTCCTGGATATCCACTTGATGGTATGATGAGTGTCGAGTGTCTTTGCCTTACCCCGAACATCTGCTCTTATCTCCGCCCACTGGACATACGAGGAGCCTATGATCCAAACATCTGTAAGAAGTATGACAATGCTGTATCGTGGTGTGGAAGTAATTAAATATTATTAAATAACCCGGTGCTTCTACAAATGACCTTTATTGGAACAATATACATATGGCGTATATCCTGCCTAGGGGACATAATTCATATTTTTGGATGGCTTCTATCCAACGGGGAACAACCGGGCGAGCGCTGGTCAACTCGGGTGGCACGATTTACCCAAATCTACCCAAATATTACCCAAATCTACCAAATCTTCATATAATTACTATATGTGTCAATAAAAATAAGCTATACACATCATACTAACGATGTTTGGACTGTACTTACATAATGTATGTCATTAATGTGCTCATACCAGGGCCCATTTTAATGTTTTGATGCAAAATGGAAATATTTGTATATGAAATAAAGGGAGAGTACCGCGATAAACTTAATACTAGGAAGCCAAGGAAGATAATCCACTTTATAATGGCTAAACATGCTAAATGGGAATGATGATTTGTAATTGAAATACAAATACAAAACTGTAGAACCTCTCTAATGTTGACATACAAGGAGACAGTAGTGTGAAGGTGTCGACCGTATACTGGCCGTTTTCGCCCGCCAGGACGTGTAGCCATCTTGTACATAATCACTTGTTGAGGCTATACCTCTAGGGAAATTTGCAATCAGTCTGATCAGGGTCTACACTGTTTTCCATATTGTACATAATCACTGTATACCATATACAAGCAAGCCGCGTGTCGCCCGCCAGGACGTGTAGCCATCTTATAACAATCACTTGTTGAGGCTATACATTCTAGTGGAAATTTGCAATCACAGTCTGATCAGGGTCTACCCGGTTCCCCATTTTATGCATAGCCACTTCTTGAGGCTATACCTGTAGGGGAAATATGCATTCACAATCTAATCAGGATCTACACAGTTTCCCATATTGTACATAATCGACTATATATAACGAGCTACCCCACTAAAATACAGTGTGATTTATTTCGTTGACCGGAACAGTCGCATTATATCGCTCTGATAGCAATCGATCGCAAAACATCAAACTTGTGAGTACTTCAATATATCACTTATTTACCAGCTAGTAACGACACCTTAGCAGCAACAATCAAGTAAGTGTATTAATTTATTATTTCTGGCTCTGCTCTGCTCTACTCTGTATAGTGATCTGTGTAGATTAAATTGAATAAACACGGGATTTATCGTGGTTCTGCATAGCATAGGGTCTCTTTTCTCAGCACTGTGGTTCAAATCTGACCACATCAATAAATACTACTAATAATAGCCATCTACACTGAATACAAAGCACAGCTTACCACAGCTTACCACGGCAATACAGGTAAGGTGGTCCTATTGTTGTACTTGGCGCGCACGCGTAAGTATAACTCAACACATACGTTGCCACTGTGAGGTTATATTGTGAGTATATTTATTCTTCTCAGTGGATTCTTTGTACGTAGGGATCCATTATTATTTATTATTTAATTTGATTAGTAGAATATTTAATTTAAATTATCCTAATTCAATTCATTTTTCCAATAATAATCAGAACTAAATATATACTTAAATATATACTTATATATACTTGTTTATATAAATTATAATATTACTGGAATAGTCAATATAACTTGCATCACAGTAGCACATTGCTATCTATAGTCTAGGGGCCAACGTACGAAAATCAATCAAAACTGTTATTATTTGTTAGTACTTCTTGTATAAATAGACAATATAGACAGATATATAGACAGATATAAATTACAAATTACATTTATTTGAAGCATATACTATATATAGTCAAGACGCCAACGTACAGAAAACAATAAAACTGTGAAATTACTTACTATTACTTATTATCTAAAAATATTCGTTTCCCATCTTCGGTTAAAGTTAAATAATGGCACAACTCAACACACCTAATACGAAAAAAGAGAAATAGGGAACAGGACATGTCAGACTCACTATCGCCTAGTAGTAAATCACCAGAGGCCAAGCAACCACATACATGTACCACACAGACCACCCCACCATCACGTCAATCAACTGTGGAGCCAGTCACAGACACAATACCTGACAAACAGACACACAACAACACACAAACTGACACAATCCGCTTCAAAATCATTGGGTCCAGGCGAGCTGCAATACGATTACCGCATTTCGTCTTGGCCCTGATGTCATTCCTGGGTAATAGACTAAACCAGTCAGATATTCGGTGTACACTCGACGGCGTACCGGACATCATTAGAGTCACTCTACCAAAACAATGGATTGGTAGAGCAAAATCATTCACGGCAACCCCAAAGTATGTCAAACGTAGAATTCAAGTTAGTTAATAAACCAATGCCAGGAAAACTCAGTCCAACACGCACCAACAACAACAACAAATTGTCACGGTGGGCATAGCTGAGCACCCTGACTTCGCCCGCTTGAGCAAGGAAGACATCATGCTAGCATTAGACGCCAAAAAGAACAGCATCACCGACGCACACCACGTAGGTAAATCTAAAACCGCATTGCTTGTTAAATTCAACATACATCTACCATACCAAATAACACCAGCTTCGTACATCAACAACGGTAACCCAATCGATATTGGCATAACAATTCAACGACCAATTCTCTGCAATAAATGCCAGCAGTTTGGTCACCGACAAGACGCATTGCAGAAACAATTTTGTCAACTGCCCAATTTGTGGGTATGCACACTTCTATAAGGATTGCACATCTAAATACACGAGGGACAACGATTTCTGCAACAATTGCTTTGTAGCAGAATTACAGGCTTGTGGCCATCGAGCCAGCGATCCATACTGCCCGATATTTCTTAAATACAAGACGCACATTAATCACAAAAATCAAACAAGACAACTAACGCGTGACGCACTCAAGGAACAACTGCACACACACTTCGACCAATACCACACATGTTCATGCCACCACAAATCTACCTATACAACAACAAAACAGTCAGTATTCAACTATCCCAGCCCCACACCACAATACAATAAACGCAAACGGGCATCTGAATCACCATCCATGGATACACACGCCAAGCGAGATACTGAAATACAGCAGTATGTCACAAAAAATAACTTTAACTTTTGGATCTAATAGCGGTGATAGAAACAACATTAGAATCTCATTTAGGAATTAAAATGCAAGGAATAATAGGTCACATAGCAGAGTCCCATCTACAAAATAGGTCAGTTCACAAACCCGAAGTTACTGCCGCTATTATTCAACACGTAAACACGACACCCAGACAAAACCCTACATCACCCCCACCCACTAAACAAAAGAAGAAATAACAATACTGAACCCCTGCATCCATCATAACTACGAGTAATCGCAAACATGCTGGACTAATAACGGAAATAGACACAACAATACTAGAACTGGCGGCGGAACTCGGCATAACAACTGAAATGGAACCCGAAATGTCACATAGCATCAGCATGGACTGCGCAAAAAGTCCTTGCTGCCCAGTCGTAAACAATAGCCCCAACAAATCCGCCCCGCCCCAGCTCATCACCTCTATGCTTATCAAAATATATCACAAAATAGTTCCAGCGACAACATTAACACATACAACATAGCAGAAGGTCATAAAAATGTTACGAAACAAACACACAGAGGCAGCAACCAACAACATTAAAACATCCACCCCAAATGCCAGTCCAATGGGTAGCCCGGTGGGGGAAACAAGTAAGTGCGCTAAATCTAATAAGAACAAAACACACAATATGCCCCTTGCACAAAAACAATCAAAAACTTTTAACAGGAATGGAACATTTGGTAGTCGTACAAACTAAAAAACCTAAACGTAAAGTCCAATGTAAGCAAGTCCCAATGTTCTAGCGCCTCCAGTACAGCTGAGAAGCAATGAACCTGAAACAGCCTCCCAGCCAGAACCTCTGAATAGTAAACATGGCGCTCTTCTGCACAAACGCAGAATATGTTCGCAATAATACATAACATTAATACAACATAAACATATATGGGTAGAAATAATAATAGTAATAATCACCCCCTGACAGTCCTTCAATGGAACTGTCGGGGATTTTATACGGGACAAAGGGAGAGCTAATAAATGCTATAGAAACTAACATATTGTCACCCGATGTAATATGCCTTCAGGAAATGCCAAAACCATCAACTCTAGGATACAACTTAATAGCGCACTCCACAAATCCATTCCATGGTAGTGGAGTAGGCATATATGCTAAAAATGTAGTTTCTTGTACAAAATTAAAAACGAATCATCTGAAGGAAACAGAAAATATTCTTTATTCTGCAATTAAAATATTAGGTAACAAAGGTAATATAGACATACTAAATGTATACATCGGTCCCGGTGGCAGTACAAACGCTACTAAACTACACAATCTATATAACATTACCAAACAGATAAGTAATAAAGCTCTGATATTGGGTGACTTTAACGGACACAACCAACTTTGGGACGTGCATTATCTCGCCAAAACTAACAAAACTGGTGATGAAATAATAAACTTTTTAGACAATACAGATTACGTATTATTATGATGGGGCCGTAACCTTCGATACGTCTCATATCCCACATAGTAAAGGTTATAGGAACAACACCAGACATCACATTAGCTACACCAGCTCTAGCTTCTTCGTCCTCCTGGTTCGTACACGATTCTACACTAGGAAGTGATCACTATCCAATAATTACTAAAGTTTTGACCCAATACCATAAGAGTACTCCCGCAACAATTCCTAAATGGAAGTTAGGTCAGGCTGACTGGGAGCGTTTCCATCACTTATGTTCAACTAAGTTACACATAGAGAAACAATTAAACTGCAATGAATATCATAATGAATTTGTGAGCACTCTCTACGAAATCAGTAAGGAATGCATACCACAGACAAGTGGCAAAGCACACAATCGCCCAACCAATCCCTGGTGGACTCCGGCCTGCTCGGATGCCATTAAAAACAGGGAGAACTGTCTGCGTAGATGGAAACAGCATTATAAATACCATAAAACCCTGAAAGAAAAAGGCGGGACGAGTATCGGGAGGCCAAATCCCTCGCGTCCACCATATTAAATGAGGTTGGGAGAAATTTATTTCAGAACTTAATAACGAAAAAACTAGTAAAGAAATTTGGGATCAATTCAATAGAATCAGAGGTAAACGTACACCACCACTACCACCAATTTTACATAACAACAACCAATAGTTTACGATGAAAAACAAAAGGCAGAGGTGCTCACAGACCATTATAAAACTATTTCAAGTAACGACAACCTTACACCAGAATTTAGACAAGTTAAAGAACAAAGAGATCCAATTATCCAATCTAAGATAGATACACAAACAATAATTCCTGAATTAAATGAAGGAACCTGCCTCAATAGACGTTTCATCATGTCAGAACTAAAAGCTGCCCTTAAAAGTAAAAAGAATACAGCACCAGGAGCAGATAAAATACACTATACAATTTTAAAGCATCTCCCTATTGAATCTATGGAACAATTGCTTCTGGCTATAAATAAATCCTGGGAAAACGGTACCCTACCTGACTCCTGGAAAGAAGCTACCATCATCCCTATATTAAAACCTAAAAAGGATACAACGTATCCATCATCATACAGACCAATATCGTTAACACCAACAATTTGCAAAGTGATGGAAACGATGGTAGCTAATAGGTTAAAGCACCATATAGAATCAAACCAAAAAATAAACCCGACTCAATCAGGATTCAGAAATCAAAGATCTACCTTAGATCAACTAGCACGACTGGAAACCATAATTAAAACAGCTATGATGGAAAAGAAAACGGTCGTTGCTGTCTTCTTAGACCTAGAGAAAGCCTTTGACCTAATGTGGACAAAAGGAACAATAGAGCAACTCATAGAGAAGGGCATAAATAACAGAATGGTGTTATGGCTTGACAAATTTCTTACGGGCAGGAAAATTAGAGTCAGAATAGGAACAGAGCACTCCGAATTCCAAAACATAGATAATGGTTGCCCCCAGGGCAGCGTCGTTAGTCCAATATTATTCAACATCATGATTGACACACTGCATACTGAACTTAACAATGCTAATAAGAATACACGTAAAACAGAAGACCTATCACAATTTGCTGATGACAGCGCGATCTGGAATGCACATGCGAATCTAGATGTAGCCCTCGGAGTTGTACAGACATCACTAGATAAAATTACAATATGGCAAAATAAATGGGGGTTTAAAATCTCCCCACTTAAAAACTGAGCAGTCATATTTCATAACGGAGGGACATTGTGCTATAAAGATGCGGAGCAGCGGGTTATACCTAATAAAAGAGAACAGTACTATAGAATAAAAAATCTAGTGGTGAACAACCAATCAATCCCTTACAAGAAATGTGCAAAATTTCTAGGTATGATATTAGACGACAGATTAACCTGGGGTCCTCATGTAACAAACCTAGTCCAACGGTGTAGGAAGGACCTTAATCTAATGAAACTTATATCAGGTACATCATATGGAGCAGACAAACCGTCTCTCCTACGATTCTATAAAGCATTAATACTATCTAAAATGGACTACGGCTGTATGTTATACAAAGACGCAGCGGCCAGTCATCTAAATAGACTAGAAATAATTCAAAGAGCAGCATTAAAAGTAGCAACGGGTGCCTATCAATCAACTAGAGCCGCAGCAATAGAAGTAGAAACAGTTGTACAACCACTGGATCTGCGACGTGAATGTAATTTACTAAAATACTGGCTCGCACCCAGCCACATGGTGCTAACCTACCACTTAACGAACTAATACAACCCAAACGTACATATAAATACAACATGTTAAGAATTAAAAGAGGTCCTAGTAAACCGAATAAAAAGTATCAATCTAACAATAATAAAATAAAAACATGTTATGCAATGAACGCTATAAGCCTAAAAGAAGAATATGGACTAAATGACTGTAAAATACAACCATTCTTCACATACATACCTTATTACCCATTTGAAATCACAGCAAGATCGGACCTTACAGACATAATAATAGATAATAATAGGGATCCAGCCCTCAGCCTTACAAACGCAACAGATTACATTCACCACCATTGGAAAGACACGCTACAGATATACACGGACGGTAGCAAACATTCAGAACTAGGAATAACATCAGCTGCTTTTGTGGTACCCCAACTAGATCATATAGAACAATATAAGTTGGCATCCACTCTAAGTGTATTTACAGCAGAGCTTATTGCCATAGAAAAGGCCCTTATATACAACCTTACGCTAAATGACTACAAAAACACAGTAATTATAACAGATTCATTAAGCTCTGTTCAAGCTATTAATTCAGGTACATCTAAAACGAGACCCGACAAAATACATGACATTAAGACACTAATAAGCAGAACAGTGGAACATGGCAAGCTTATAAATATAGACTGGGTCCCTTCCCATATTGGAATACCCGGTAATGAAGAAGCAGATCGCGCGGCTGCTTCAGCACATTTGACAGGCACTGATGAATTAACACTACCTACTCATAGAGAAATATATTCTGTTATTAGCAAACAATCAAGATACAAATGGCAAACACGTTGGAATAACATTCATGAAAGTAAGCACGGTGGGCACATACTGCAATCAATGATTCCCACAATCCCAGTTACGTGTAAATTATACAGTAAGGATAGGCGGGCAGACAGAATAATCACACGACTTAGATTAGGCAGAAATGGTATAAAGGCAAATCGTTATCCACAGGGCAGCAATATTGATATAGATATAAACTGTAGTCAGTGCGATGAAGACGAAATAGAAGAACTGGACCACTATTTCTTCTTCTGTCCAACGCATGAATCAGCAAGAAAAGATTTAGCCGCTGTTTGCTTAACAAATAATATTATATCGTCCCCATATAATTTAATATTTCCCCCTAAAGAATGGGAAACGGAAATACACTTAGCTGTACTAAAATACATTAAGGCGACAGGGTACTGGAATAAAATATAACATAATACCGCTGCTCCAAAAATATAAAAAATAATAATAATAAATTCTGCACAATTAAATAATATAATGAATCATACTTCAAAATACAATACATGTACACATGTATACACCGGTACTAAGGGTAGGAACAAAATAAAAATACGATGGAGTTGTCCTAGCTAAGTTATGTCCGTGACACTAGGCCCTATTGTCTCCTTCCCAGATATGAAAACTACTGTAAATATCGTCACTGGTTGACAATGTTGCAAGATCCATGTACGCAGCTTATGTTTACAATTAGGATGTATATACATGTAGTTAACGTTAACGTGTATAGGTGGGGTGCGGTAGCCCAACACAATCAGAACCAAATCTCAAAACATAGCAACTATAACTAATATAAATATAAGACAAGTGATCCACCAATGGGTCTGTACTCGATCGGAACTGGCCTGGGAAAGTATCTCTGGTATGGATTGCCTTATCGAGGATTAGTACTGGGAAAGTAACGAGACGATATGTACAGGCTCGTGTAGGTAACGCATGAAGTTAAAACTAAATAAATTAAGACAAACCCAATCTGAAAAAGTCTATTAGTATCAGGCTGTAAACATAAATATAAGACAAGTGATCTATTACATGTATTAGGTGGGGTGCGGTATGCTCAACCCAATCAGAACCCAATCTTCAAACATAACAGCTATAGGTGTATATATGTTATATCATCAATACATGTACATTCAAACAATGTATTTAGTGCTCATCCTTTCCCAATAACTTTACATGTGAATTTCATGTTGTTTTTTTAGAATCTTAAGTTAAATGTGCCTGTATGCGGGAGGTATATAAAATGTACGTATACATGTATGTTTCGTGTGAGGCATTATACTTTGGTATGCGGACGCCGAGAACCCGATACGTGGGAGCTTCACCTGGGCCAGAAGCTGGCACTGTGTACCACTGTTGATTGTTTCGCATGATCAACAAACGAATGTGAAAGTGCAACAATGAATACATGTGTACATGTACTTCATGTGTACAGGCTCATATGGGCTAAAACATGAATTAAACTAAATAAATTAAGTTACTAAATAAAATTGACCCAAACCCAATCTGAAAAAGTCTATTACATATTAGTATCAGGCTGTAGATATAAATATTAGACAAGTGATCTCTCCCCCATCCAATGGTATGTACTCGATCGGAACTGGCCCGGGAAAGTCTATCTGGTATGGATTGCCTTATCGAGGATTAGTACTGGGATATTAACGAGACGATATGTACAGGCTCATAGGGGCTAATACATGAAGCTAAACTAAATAAATTACGAAAACCCAATCTCCAAGCATAACATAGTATAACCAGTATGACAACCAATACATTCGACAATATATAGATGTATATATATATAGATTACCTATGTATTAATAAATATACATATCACTGCCCACCCCCTCCCTCTGTACCATACACAATTCCGATGACACCATATACATGGACTAGGACAACTTGCAACCTCTACCCCAACTCCCACTGACCAATAATCGTCTTCCAATACTGGCGACCGCACCCTATACTTTTTTTTTTTTTATTTTTTTTATTTTTTTTTTAATTCTTCTACAGAGGTTAATAATGGCAGCCAATCGCCTCCTGTTTAACCCTTAATCATGTTCTCTTGTTTTAAAAGATATGTTGTAGAACCAAATGGATATCGTTGCGGTGTGGCCGGGCGCCGGGCACGGAGTGAAAGTAGCTGATGCTGTCATTTGGACCGGCAGTAAAGAGCCGGCATTGGTCCCGGTAGCTGTTCGATCACAGCTCTTCACCTCTACACCGACGTATGTAAAGTTGTCATTACTTGCCGGAGGAGGTGGTTTTCCCCGGGTACTCCGGTTTCCCCACCATTCATCTCACGGAGTAATGCAGAATAGACCGGAATTGGCCGCCCGCATTACTCTTATTAAACATTATTGACTGTAATATGCATCGTCTGAAATCAAATTTAACATGTTGGACCATGACCGACGGTATGGTATGGGCCACTCACTAATATATGGGCAATTGCTATACCGCCGTGTATTATCTTCTCTTTTTCTTTCGTCTTCAGAATATGTGAAACACATTGTCATATAACCAAATAGTAACAGATAAACGCCACACCTGAGCTCGAATAATTGCAAATCGTATATAACGATAAGCCGCGAAACGACAGTAGCTGGGCCCAGAAAACATATTACATCATACTTTGCATAACCAAATATCGATCATTCCCGGCCTGATATGTTTATGCCCTGACCAATCGTCAAATATCATCATTATATAGGATAACACTGTTACGGCTGAGTCTCCATATATCACATGCACTCACACTCAGCCTTTTTCACGGTCTTACATACCGGCTTCGTGCGATAGGAGAATGAACTAGCTAGGTTAAATTAACCGCCTCATTGCCTCCTTCATTTAATGCACATATTTCGACTGTATGGCAGATATTAGTAAATTCGGAAACAAACGGGCCAACGGTCATTGACCTGCCACTTTTGGGTTCAAATGCCCGGGTTTGGAAGGTCCTCGAGCCAATTCCTACCCTTAAATATAAGATAAAAAAAAAATAAAAAAATAAAATACACTGTGTTCTGGTCAATACAATATAATATTGGGCTTTGTCTACATAGAGGTGTGAAACACATTCAAGCTATTTGACAAGATATACAAACCATACACAAATTTAAAAATATATATATTGCATGCATATTATGGTTCATTTTCATCAATGTTCTTAATACAAGATCGTTTATTATTGTTATTGTAGATGAATATTAAGAATATTTATATATATATATATATATAGCAACTCCGTAAATTAAATTGCAATAACTAAACTATGCCCAGAAGTCATTTGTGCTAATAAAAACATTCATTCAATGCATTATACTTTGTTTTTAACTATTTCAAAAAGATGTTGGCATATAATTACTCGGCGAAATAAATATTGCAATACTATGGAGGTGACCGGTTAATTAGACAGTTGGACTATTATATGTGCCATATGAAATCATGATCGATGGCAACTTAAAGTTAGACAACTGAGACATAATGAATGAGTCTCGATCACATTAGTCTCCCTTTATAATAATGATACATGTATCGGTGATTCTATATTTTATTACATCTGGTGTCCCGGTGTAATTTACTGATAAATCACACAATTTATAAGGAAAATCCTTTTTTTTTCAGTTAAGAAACTATGTATAATACCAACGGGGAACAACCGGGCGAGCGCTGGTCAACTCGTCCCAAGTTATAATACCGTTACCAATGCCATGAATCATAACGAGTTTTCAGCATACTGTAACAGGTCATGAAGTGCAAATCACAAGTCTGACATTAAACCACTCGGTATACTACGCATTACTTGTATAACACAATATTGTGCATGCTGCGGATTATGACCTAATATATTTGTTGAAGGCGTTTGACTGCCAGCGCCCCAATTTCTTGATAACAGAGTCTGACACACCTTTCTGTGCCAGCCAGCTGGCCGCACCAATTCTGAATGAATGTGTTTGGTAGTTTGCTTTTGGCAATTTCAATGTAGCTGTGGCTTTCGCTAAAACAGCCCCAAATTTATATCTGGTTAATGGTTTTCCATCCTGGTGGCAGAAAAGGTAAACGGTCTTTGAACGCCTGGACCCGGTTGTGCGAAGCATTAATGACTAATTAACTTTTCATTAGCGACTCCTTAACTAATTTGTCATTAAATCCAGTTGTACGAACACAAAGTTATCATTAAGTCGTCATTAACTTATCATTAGTTAATGTAGGTACTAGACCATCATTAGGGCGCGTGCTCCCGTCATTAAGCCTTCGTGAATTATCCAAGATGGCGGCCATTGCTGTTGATTCGTTAAAAAACAACAGAAAAGACGGATGAAACGGTGAAGATGAAGTTTCAAATTACTCTAGATTTCCTTCATAAAATGCTACTATTAGAATAGATCTAATGGTATAAATCTGTTAACTCACCGGGTTTGTGTGGCCACGTGGTGGAAACACTCAGCTGTGTTGAACAGGTCTGCTTCGGTCAGTAGTCAGGTGCACAAGAGGCCGCTTCAAGGCTTGAACCTACAACGGGGAGTACTCGGCGAGAAAATCATGCTCACGGAAATCCACAACCGACGCCTGTGTGTAACTAAGGGGTTCATTGGCTCAGCTAAAGTATGGGAACCAATCAGAGGCCATGTTATATAAATGGCGTCAGCTGATAGACCAAGACTGTCATAAATATCGTAAAGGGTGTGGGAACCAATCAGAGGCCATGTTATATAAATGGCGTCAGCTGATAGATCAAGGCTGTCATAAATATCGTAAAGGGTGTATCTGATCGTAAAGGAGCGTAATAGGATTACAACACTACTTACATATTTATTGCGTAAACAATCCAACAATCCCTGTAATTTGTCCGTCTCATTCTGAAACTCTGAAGGGCCTTATTCAGACGTTGAGAATTAAAATGCCGTGTATTAACACACGCAAACTGCTGTACATGCTGTCACTGACAGTGTTGACCTTCAAGTTTAAACAACACAGCTGCAGCGAACTTACAGAGTGACGTCACTTCGTCAGCATACCGATCTAATAATAGGCTAGTGACACCTTACACCGTGTTCGACCTAACAACAAGTGGGGTGATTGGTAATTTCGATGCGGACTGGATTAGAAAATATTGCCCGATTCGATTAATGCATGATGTCTTACAAATAAACACATGTGATCTATATTACAGCAAAAGCAATAAAATAAATATGTTTTTCTCTAAGAATAAACTTTGTTGTAATATCTACAGCTAGTGATTACTTTACTAAATCTATGTTTTTCTGTTTCATTTCCCATGCCCATGGTGATATCATTGGAGTGCGTTTTCCCATACAGCGGTATGATGTGGTTATCTAATATCCACACCCCCTGTTTTAGGTCTCTAATTCCTGCCACCGTGATTTTTTACCTGTCTAATTTCTCTAATATACCCGCCTACCAACCACACCATGGGCGGGGAAAACGTTGATCTATAAGCCAAAAATAAAATTAGAATGCATGTGCATTATTGTATGTACGCGACCTAGCTTGTTGTATGGAAATAAAATTCAATTCAACATTTAAGCTTGATTTGTATGTGACTCGTCTGGTAACACTCATGCCCCACTGCACCAATTTATTGGTGGTATATGTTTTGCCCCTGTCCGTCTACAACAGGTACATGTGTGCGTCCGTGCGTCCTTCCGATCATATTCTTTTCAATAACATATTTACAAATTTCAATAATATTTAGGCACAATGTCTGTCTAGGGATGGTGCTTTGTTTCACATACGACCCTCGCCCTAACACCCAAAGGACAAGGTCGCTGGGACCTTATGTTCACCTTGTTTAAAATGTGTTTAAGTCTTGCATGTTTTCTCAATAACTCATTAACTGCTTCACCAATTTCAATAATATTTGCCCACAGTGTCTATCTAGAGATGTCTATCTAGAGATGCGGCTTTGTTTCGCCACGATCCATGCCCAAACACCCAAGGTTTTTATAATCATACTTAAATTACGGCCTATTTGATAATTTACATTTATGTCCAACAAGATGTTCACGGTATGTAATTGATCGTATTTCCTTTCCACCCTAAGGAACCCGACTTTAGAAACAGAAATATTCGTGTTTCTAATCTATATTTGCAACCGTGACGCTGATTTTTTTTAATCACATCAAATGCATCCCAGTACTAGCACACAAACACGTTGCGTCGGGTGCTTGTATGTTCGCCCCACCCCACCCGCCGTAAAAAAACATGGAGCCGCAATTCGACAGGTCGGTGAGTCTGGATGTAAATCGGCTATTTCATTCCATGTCGCATTGCTGGTTTTCGGTGATACTGCTGTCGAAAAAATGTAATGGTGTTGTCTTAGTCGACGATTATCATGTGATGCCAAACATGTTTTATTAAGAAATCGAACACATGTGAAAACAGAAATCAATATATTGTGGTAGCTCTTTACAAAACACATATTTTGACAACATATGATAATCGTCTTAGTGATTCTCATGTGCTGCCAAATCTTGCTTTATTAAGCAATCAAACAAATGTTAAAAATAAAACGCTAATCAATGCATGATTATCAATTTATATGTGATGCGATGACGAGAGCGACTTGCGAGCGACTACATAGCAAATAGTGCATTCTGGCATATTCTAAAACTTGCTGTATGCGTAATTAAATCACTTCTGGCAACATATTATATTGTACGTACGGTCAATTAAAATTGAAACATCATATGATATTTTCAATAATATACGAGGCTTAAGCACACTTTGGCAAAAACTACGACTGGCCGAACAAACGAACTCGCGGAATTAAATTGAATTTAATGGTGCTTAACGGCCCATCAACACAAAAGAGTATCATTTAGGGCCTGGGCTTACTTGATCAATTTAGATGAAGAAGAATTTTCGTTTCTTCGCATACGCAGTGTAGAAACGAATTCCGTTTCTTCTTGTCTACGGCTCCAGACGAAAAACACTTGAAGTCACTGTGTAAAAAATGACTATAATACGGTATTATAATCACGTTTTGCAATCGATGGTTATTGATTTATTTTATGTAAATGAACGTTTTCGTCTTATCGCGTCGACATGCCAAGAAACGAGTATTTAGAGAAATAAATTCACGGTGTGGAAAATAACTTTAAGGTTCTTAATTATCGTTTCTACGCGTATAAACGAAGAAAAAAGGTCAATGGCTTTAACGTCCCAGCAACAGCTAAGGTCATATAGAGACGGGAACAAACAGTCTCATCTGACAGCAGGCGCGGATACAGAAATAATTGCAGGGGTGGGGGTCTGTAATTAAAATTGGACATAGCCGACCTCCGCGAGCACGAAATCATAAAGTAGGGGGGGTCTGGGGGTTCTCCCCCAGGAAATTTTTAGATGCCAGATCGCCGCAGATGCGATTTCCTGACACCTAGGCCACGAAAAAAATCTTCCAACTATTCGAGTATTGTAGATTTTCGTCTTTTTATTTTTTGCCGAGAGCAGGGGTGGGGGGGGTGTCCGGACCTCTTGGACCCCCCCCCCCCCTGTATCCGCGCCTGGACAGACCAGTGGGATGAATATACTATGAAAGTATATGTTTGATGCATAAGGCGTTGTTTGAACCCACAACCTCCAGATTGGAAGTCAGATGTTCTACGCCTAGGCCACAACCCATCCCTTATAAATGAATGAAAGAAGTGCACCGAACGAGCGACCATACATACTTAGAATAACAGCTGATGTAACGGCGGTAAACATAAATGGTGTACGTGACAATTGACATTTACGTTCCAACAAGATTGTCACGGTGTGTAATCGATCGTATTTCCTCTCCACCCGACTCGAGAAGCACAAATTAAATCGTTTATTTCTGAATGTGTCAAACGTTTGTGTCAAAAAGGATCAATAAGTTTTTTCTACAAACATTAGAATCGTCTAATGTGTTTCCAAACATATTTTATTAAGAAATCAACAAATGTGAAAAGAAAACATGAATACATTGGTATTTCTTTACAAAACCATATTTTAACACAATAGGAGAATCGTCTTTGGAGACGATTCTTCTCATGTGCTGCCAAATCTTGCTTTATCAAGAGATCAAATACATAATTGTGAAAATGCACTATGTCAAGCTAATGGTAAATATCAATTTATTGGCGATGCGATGACGTGAGCGACTAAATAGTGTGGTTTACATACGTTTGTTCCCTCGCCGAATTATATTATACAGTCACACTTTGCACGTGAAACTTGATTACCGACAGATGATTGTAAACACCATCAGGTGTGCACCTAGACCGAAAATGATATGTCGCAAGTGTGCTAGTTTTGGCGGGTGTGTAGCTGGGGGGGGGGGGGGGGTGGTGTACGACGGCATATGTTTTATGCGCTCGTTTAAAAACGGGAGTATTATTTATGTATCCACGCTGTATGTGCGGCGGACGACTCTCGGGCACAGCTTGTTCTGACGATGGTTGGCCCACTGCATTTCTCGCATAGGTTGAGATCGCGAAAAGGCGACATGCTTTCGACACATGTATGAGCAAAACAAACCCAAATTTTCTGTCTGTAGCGGTGAGATAGTCGCCATAAGTTACAGACAGAACAATAGGGTTGGAGCCAAACTTATTTTCAAAAGCGGAAGGTGAGATCGCGAAAGAACTGGGATATGTTCTGCTTTTAAAACAATATTATGCTTCAGGCATTGAAGTGTCAATGCCCTAACCATCACCATAATCTGCTCCGACTTAGAAGTTTGGGTGTTCATGATGTGGACCACAGACAGATTGTCACATTTAAACAGTATTTTCTTATTGTTCAGATGCACAGCCCAAATACAAACAGAAACTAGTATGGGGAAAACTCTAACACAGTTATGTATTTTGTTAGCCCGGTCTGATGCCATGCATATGGCCAAACCCCATTCACCCATTTCCCCTGAAAGTAAGCACCAAAACCCCTCCCATGACCGCCAGCACTGTCTGTAAATAAGCACATATCTTCACTGGAGCTCAAGAACCTGTCATGAAATATTGAAAGTCCATTAAAGGTACATGCCCACGCAGCAGGTTACACTGTACTACTACTTTTAATGTTCTGTCATGCCTTATATGAGCCATTTGTCTACACACTAACGAGTTATTTTTAATTACGGCGCGTGTTAAATGGTGTTAAATCGCATTTTATATGCCGCGACCAGAAAGGGTATTTTCCGACCTTGTGCGTGCTATTTTTACCAATACGCGTCACGTGACACGGTCAATCATATCACATATTTGACATGGCAGTGAAGTAAAAAATCTCTGTTCCGAGTCCAAATTTAAATCTCCACGTAACTCTTTCCATTTGGTGATCTGGTCGCCAATAGTAACCATGCACTCTCTCTGTACAGCCTGTCCCTCAGACATTTCGCCTTTTTTTTGGCCGACGCCGTTTCATACAATTTCCGTCCTGGACGTTTCGACATGTTGATATTCTTGTTTACATATAGGGAAGTCTACTGACGCGCGTAGTATACTGCGCATGCGCACCGCAAGCCGTGATGTGAAAGTCGTCGTCCCCGCACATTATCAAAATAGACTGTTACCGCCGCGCGTCGCTAACAGTAAATCGATAATTAATAAATGATTATATTTGTATAGCGGGCACTCGTAATTTTTAGAACTGGTGGAATAGTGACATAATTATACACTTATTTAATTCCTATAAAGAACAGTTTGTGCCTACTGAGTGGGCATGTACCTTTACATGACTGGAAGAAAGTTAGCCATGTATGTAGATCATGCCTTATGCCATAAGAAATGCGAAGATGGTGGTGAGGTTTTGTAAGCCCGCATGTGGCATTAATTAAACGCCTGCAAAAGGGGCGCCCAGGAACTATTGCGCGGCACATAAAATTAAGTGAACCAATTAAAGACTGCATGGCTTTAAGGGTAACCCGACGATGCTCAAGGATTTCCCGAAATTGACCAACCAATGCCTTAATTTTGTCCAGAGGAACCCTAACCTGCATGAGGAGAGAATCAAGCTGAAAACCCAACAATACAATGACTGTTGTTGGACCTTCTGTTTTGTTTTCTGCCACCGGAACTGCTAAATTCCTACAAATATTAAAAAATGACTGTATAATACTGCAGCAATGATTTGAACCAGCTTTGCCACCAAAGAAATAATCATCAAGATAGTGCTCAACTTCCCCAACAGACGATGTTCTGCGAACAGCAAATTCCAGGAATGTCAAAGAATTATCAAAGAACTTCTCCCATATAGAACAAGATATTGAACAACCGAAAGGTAAACATTTGTCGAAATAATATCTGTTATCTAGTTTAAATCCTAACAAATGAAAATCTGCTGGTGATACCCTAATAAGCCTAAAGGCTGACTGAATATCAGATTTACCCAACAGGGCCCCCCGTCCCAGTCGCTGTATCATGTGAACAGCTGCGTCAAACTTGGTATATTGTACCAAACAGAGCTTGGGGTCTATAAAATCATTAATAGATTCACCATGAGGGTACGACAAATGATGTACATATTAGACGAAAATCCCCAGGTTCTTTTTTCGGAACCAGACCAAGAGATGACGTGCGAAATACCGGAACAGTGGGATTACAGTATGGACCACCAATTCTACCCATCTGTAATTCTTTGATAATTTTACGGCGAACACATTCCAAATTTTTATGCACAGAGGGTAAATTCTTGGATTCAAAATTAACATGGGGACCATCATAATGCAATGAAAACCCTGTAGAAAAACCTAATAACAGTTCTATATCCAAGCTAGCATCAGGGTAGAATTCCAATTCTTGTCTCAATCTAGTCAAATTAATGGGAGAATGGCCTAATGCCATCGGACTACCATCTTGAACCACTTCCCCGCCTCCTTGCGCGTAGCATTGAACCCTGTCTGGGGCCGCCTCGACTGTATGAGTTCCGAAAAACCTGACCGCCATAGTCCCCTTCTTGCCGAAAAGGCAGCCCGTTGTTGCTGGTGAAATTGTTCCTGCTTTTAACAGTGGTTGCTGCATTTATGTTTGGAGGTTGAAGCGACCCGAGTGGTGGCAAATTTGTGGCACCAGGCATCCACAGTAATCTATGGCAGCTACGACGTGGATGTGGGCTCCCACAAGCATCACAACTGTGTGAAAATTTACATGGCTGATATAAGCACCGCCCATTATTGAATTCCAGGCATACACCCTGCGGACGACGAAATTGTGAACATGAAGGATTCCTTGAAAAGCCAACTCTTTGTTGAGGCAAAGATGGCGCCGACATAATACGTAGCCATAAATCAGGATTTAACTTGGACCACTGGATCGGCATCACTGCCTGTCTTTGCCAAAATTGTTCGTCATATTGACGCCAAGCAAACCCATGGTTCCGGCTCTCTGTCTCGCGTATAACGACCATATATTGAAGCAAATCTTGGGAATCTTCCTTGAATTTCCGGAGGTGGATTGATATAAACACTAGAAATGCGTCTGTCCATTCCATAATATTTGCCACCGTGCGTGCAGACCTTTTCTTCACTTCAATTTCACCCTGTTCATTCACTATCAAATTCCCACCCTTTGATATACTGCCGATTCCAGATCTTCTGACGTAGTCAGAAGATACATGACACGCAATGTCGTCATCAATGCAACCACGATGGAAGGTGGCAATGCAAATTCATCGTTGGGGACAGTGGGGTTTTCGGATTGAAGGTTGCCCAGAAATGACACAAACACATTACCATCCTGTTCCGAGGTTTCCGCTCCAGCTAACTGGACCAATTCAATATCGGGTGAATTATTCGGGGCGTTAGTGGAGACGGGGTCAGGAATTTGTGCATTATTGGCAACCGCAGCCCGCTTTCGCACAGGCGCCTTAGACCGTGTACGGTCCTTATCTCCATCTGCATCCTGTTTCCTTTTCCTTCCTCGCGGCATTCTTGTCCCATGATGTCTTCAAAGACGTTAGATATAAACTGATTGCTAAGCAAAGTTTTTAACTGCAAATTATTCGGCCGAATGACAACCGGAAGTGTGATTGAACAGGTGTTGGTAAAGATTTGCCCCTGACAAAAACATCCCCCGTCTCATTCACCAGGTACAAGTACCCTGTGTCAAAAGACGGAACAATTGATGTGGCCGTGATATAAATTGGATCTATTATAAGAAATATACCTTATTATATTCGAGTTATACTCCGGACAAGACATCAGTGCGCACAAACGAAAGGGAGATAACGTAGTGAACCAAGTGCAGCCATTCTTGCACGCAACACACATTTGGGTCGTAGTCTGTGTCTTTGCGAAGTTACATCAAACCATTGAACATGTTGAAAAGGGTATTCGATTTCTGCTCAATACACGATATCAGTGTGCAAAAACCAAAGGGAGATAAATCGAAAATTAGTGACGCAAGAGTGTGTGATTCTTGCACATGACACACAATTAGGTAGTGGGCTATGCATGTGTTATTCAAGGTAAGGTACATGATCACGTGGTTACAACAACAACAATGTCGCCCACTCCAAAGTAAGTATTATTTGATATTTTTCTTAATATTCAACGGATTTTGATGAAATATGGAACAGCAAACGCGTCTTCATGAGCTACATTTGGTGGTCTAGGGAGTTTGGCACAGACTTATGTCGTTTTTGCGAAGAACCGATTTCCGTGTCGGAGACACGGGAATCGATTCTTCGCAAAAACGACAGAAGTTTGGGCGAAAATATAGAGACCACCAAATGCAGCTTAACAAGAAGCGTTTGATGCGCCATATTTAATCAAAATCCGTTACGCAATAAGGACACTATAAACGAATACGTACTTTGAATCGGTATTTGTTGTTGTTGTTAGTACCACGTGATCATACACCTTGATGCATGTGTTATTGTTATTCTTACGCCAGACACATCCTTCGGTCGTGGTCTATGCATGTGTAAAGTTGCATGAACGTTTCACAAAAGCTAATCGCATTATGACAAGAAATCAGTGAGAAAAAGAAATAACTGTGAAACTGAATTATGCATCTGGGGACCGTTTCAATAAACTTCGTATAAAAGGTTCAGACGTGAAAAAATTATGATTGTCTGCAAATTGTTTGTAAAATGTTTTATTGTACACAATTTGGATTTACATTTATTGAGCATAGGCTGCATATGCAGCCTATGCTCAATACATGTAAATCCATCAATTGAAATTTCCAGACCAATTTAAATATGCACTTACGAACATTATAGTCGTACGAAGTTTAGTGAAACGGCCCCCAGCTCGGTAACTACGAATTAATGTTGTGGCTGATTGATATGTGAGTTTAACAGGTAGCAATTAAAGGGCAACATTCCTTAACGGTTTTTCACTTACTGATACTCTTGGGTTTTATATATTGAATGTATTTATAGGCCTGGCTCCATTACTTCAACCTGTGAGCTGAGCCACTGAACGTTCTGTCTTTTACAGACATAGGGGGATGGGCGTACGATTGGTACATGGGTACCTTATGTAAGTCAAAACGGTGCACGGGTCTCAAAATGGCGGCGCCTAGTGGCAGCAGTATCATGAGGTTGGTACATTTTGTATTTATTTTCAAACTTACAGTGAACTTTGAGCCAATACATATAGGCGAGGGGGTGGCGGTATGTGTCTTTGATAAACGGCTAATAACGTCTTTACTGAGGCATTATTTAGTAAAAAGTTATTGAAGGTACATGGGCGACGGTGTGTAAACAAACTGGTTTTGTGAGATTTCCCACCCAGTTGTAACCACTTTTTATTGCTTATCGAACAAATTGCCAACAAATATTCATTATTTAACGTATTTTTCGGGAAAACTATGTTCGCACACCTCATAAGCCCGAACAAACTAGGTGTATGCACACGAAAAAGTGTCTGGGCCGTAATGTATACCATCAAAATGGAACATGGGTCCTCGCGTTGGTGACTTTCAAATCGACCGTCACATCAATGTTGAAACTGATGATATAATATTTACTTAATATTAAATTATTGTAATTTATTATTGTTTCATGTCGCATAATAGACACATTTGTGGTCAGAATTGTAAGTTCATTAGTATAGCAGTCTCATTATGGTTTCATTTGTAATTGCTGGCCGACTGCCGACTACTATGTTCCACGTATTTAAATGTAAGTACTTTTTCATCAACAGCAAAAAAAGTCACCCTCCCCATATTATTATTTGATGAAATTCCATCAAATACGTATTTTTATTTACCTACAGGATCGAAAATTGAAACATGGCTATAGAGCTTGTAAACGATGTAGCTAACAAAATCAAAGTTTGATTTTGAAAATCGGTCCACAAATTCCAAAATTGTATTAAAATGTGATTATAGGCCCCGTGTTAAAGTCACAAATGATTTTTTGTTCGCAATAAAATAAATATTTAATGGAATTTCATCAAATAAAACTAATTGGGGATGGTGACCTTTTTGTTATTCAGGATGCATTTTTTTATTTATATTTTGTAGATTTAATGTATTTAGTAGCCAAAAGTAGGGCTGTAGAAAAACGAGTATTGAATGTCATTAAGAATTGACAGGAGCAGCAGTGGTTAAATACTACTAGATCCATGTGTGAGTGAGCTCGGCATCTCATCTACTGTCTGTTTCACGAAAGCTGCCCAAATTTTACGGCTATATAAACAAATCAAAAACAAGATTTCTTTTAATAATATTAAATTAAAGCAAAATTTAAGAATGAGCCTTCTTTTTATTTCGTGAAATTTGGTCAAATTTTGGTTTTATTACGAAACATTGATTTCTCTATGGGAATATAACATGGGGAAAAAGAGGTAGAGGACTTGTGGGAGGAGTCAAACATATTTTTTTGGGGAAATTGACTCCGAAACCTAGCTAGATAGCTTGGAAATGATCAAACTAAGAAAACAAAAGTTAAATTTTAAAAATCGGTCCAGTATTTCTGAAATTCTGAAAAATTTCCCCATGTCAAATCCCCATAGACATCTTCACTCCGTGAAGATGTCTATGGGGATTTAACATGGGGAAACATGGGTTTTCGCAATAAAATCAATATTTGATAAAATTTCACGAAATAAAAAGAAGGCTCATTCTTAAATTTTCCTTTAATTTAATATTATCAAAAGAAATCTTGTTTTTGAATTGTTTATATAGCCGTAAAATTTGGGCAGCTTTCGTGAAACAGACAGTAGGGTAACACATTAAGCAGATTTATAAATGTTCTAGGGATGAGCCGTGGCCTAGTGTAATTTATGTGCCAAATTTGAAACTAATTGGACGAGCTGTTAGAAAGACAACGGTCAAGTGACACTACTTATTGACCAACCATCGTACATTGCTTGGACTTCAATACGGGCCATTGTGAGTTCAATTCTCACCATCGGTGTGCAAAATGCTTAGTATTTCCATCCCACTTGTCTGTCGGATGAAACTTTAAACTGTGGTCCTTAGCTGGTGATAGGACGTTAAACCCAAATAACTTTAACTTTCAAGTGACTTTCACTTTCAAGTTCACTTTCATCTTTTTACCAATTTTCTGCAGATATTCACTCAAAGAGTGACATATCGATGTACACATGATCACACACTCGCAAATGGTAGCCATTAATAGTTTACACCAGTACAGCAGGGTGCACCTACTTGCTCTCTGCTGATCGTAATTCAGCGATATGTTTTTTTCTTTTCCTCCATATTTATTTACGAGTGTGGAATACAGAGACTCTCATCTTGCAGAATGACCGTATTAAAAATAAAACAATACACGTGTCTACTGTCACAACTCAGAGATGTATATCTGGTCAGTGATTATCAACCGACGACCTTGGGAGATGCATTTGTTCAAAGTTTAATGCAAGTGTGAAAATAAATACAAAATGTACCAACCTCGTGGTGCTGCTGCCACTGGGCGCCGCCATTTTGAGACACGTGCACTTTTTTGACTCACATAAGGTACCCATGTACCAATCGTACGCCCATTCCCATGCAGACAGACATTTCGGGTTAGGCCACTGGCTGAATACTACGGAGCCCCGCAGGTGACATGGATTTTTTTATTAATTCGTTCCCACGAAATAACAACTCGTTCCCTCAATTTAACAATTCGTTCCCACAAATTAACAATTCGTTCCCACGAATTAACAATTCGTTCCCTCGAATTAACAATTCGTTCCCACGATATAACAATTCGTTACCTCGAATTAACAATTCGTTCCCGTGGGAACGAATTGTTATTTCGTGGGAACGAATTGTTGAATTGAGGGAACGATTAGTTAATTCGTGGGAGGGAAAGAATTGTTAATTTGGGGGAACGATTTGTTAAATTGAGGGAACGAATTGTTATGTTGTGGGAACGAATTAATAAAAGAAAATTCTACATCCCCTGCGGGGCTCCGTAGAATACATATTGTGTTCGATGTTTGCAACATATTTGTAGTAGGTCGTGCTTGTTCTGCACCTGCATTCTGCTACATTGACTGAATGGGGAACAGTGTAGGGTCTGATCAGACTGCGTGAATACGCTGGCTGATCTGGGGCTATGCTGGTTTTCATACGTCGTAAGGTACATTTTATCAGTCCGGGGGATAAGGGTGGCCATTTTTGTCGATCCTAGTTGCGGAAACCGAGACCCTGTGATCACAAGGACGTTCGTGTGTCTGTACATGCGACCGTCCGTCTGTGCATCCGCCCGACGTCCGCTGTGTCTCAGATCGTACCTCTGAATGTGATGTATTAACCCATTTCAGTCTAAGGATACGATATTATTTTGTCAACAAAAAAATCATTATTTTGTTTTTTTCTCCATAAAGTATATTTTGTTACCACTCATTTGAACCGTCTCGTCTGGACGGTTCAAATCAGTGGTAACAACATATACTTTCGAGATGAAATAAAGAAAAAAAAAATTCCCGTAAAATGTTTCGTACTACTATAATTGTATACCGTCATTAATGGGTTAATGGACATTGTATGAATACAGTCGCTTGTACTTGGTCATAGTCAAAGTTCGATGTCTTAAACATCAAGTCGTGGAAATTCTATGCTAAATGTAAAGGTACATTCCCACTCAGTAGGCGCATACTGTTCTTTATAACATCATTTGAGACAGTTTCTGGCAAAATAAACATGTATTCACCATTACCCCACGTATTGATTGGCATTATTATACATGTTATGTCAGACGTAAATTTCCACACTGATGCGGTGATAACCGTGTTTCCTTAAAATGTTAACGGAAATTACTATTTATTTTGTTTAATTATGTTTTGATGTGTACTGATCATACTTTATAATCTGTCGTAAATATTTGTTACAGGTGACGTATTTAATTAGTATAAATAATAAAAAATATCATGCCTCATTTGCATATGAAAATAGCCTGATACCACCGCGAGTCACTATCAGTAAAATAAATATTACTAAATGATTATATCTGTATAGCGGGCACTTGCAATTTTTAGAACTGATGGAATAGTCACACAATTATACACGTATTTAATTCCTATACATAACAATTTGAGCCTACTGAGTGGACATGTACCTTTAAACCAAGACAGTATTGAGTCATCGATCTACACACACATATTAACACGCGTGACGTCCACATGCATTCATAATTGGAAACATATGTTGCTTGAGTCCATCTGTTGACTGATTTACATATTTCTGATCACTATGATATGCGATCAGGGGCCCGTTTCACTAAACTTCGTACGACTAAACTCGTAAGTGAAAATTTAGGATCGTCTGGAAATTTAAATTGATGGCTTTACATTTGTTGAGCATAGGCTGCATAAGCAGCCTATGCTCAATAAATGTAAATTCAATACTTATTTAAAAGAAAACATTGGTAATGTGAAATTTACAGACTATCATAATTTTGCACTTACGAACATTTTAGTCGTACGAAGTTTAGTGAAACGGCCACCTGAATACTGGTGTCATGAGGTGAAGCATTAAGCAATACTTGTATTATATTCAGTCGCAAATATATTTTGCTAGATAACTAATGTTGTGTTGATGCCTCACGGATGCCCGCACTACTGCATGTAGTAGTTTATTCGGAACACACGCACGCACGAACAATTCGCAATGACCAACATATGTCGTCCAATAGTTAACATCTGCCATGCGACGTCAATATAGAGAATACCACGCTAGTGTCATTTG